>OU964970.1:3079685-3259685 GCA_918808275.2 Dolichovespula sylvestris | reverse complement strand
ATTAAAGATTAAATTAGCAGTGCATGGAAATTAATGGCGTTTCTCGATAAGCAGGTCAGTTATGGACTAATAAGTTAATTGTTATATACGCACTTACAATACATGCATTTTCTCTTTCTCTCTCTTTCTCTTTCTCCATCTATCTATCTATCTATCTACCTATCTATCTATCTATCTATCTATCTTCTCTTTTCTCTCTATTTCTTCCCCCTTTCTTTTTTGCATAACATTTTATTGCCTCGAGAATTGCTCTCAAAACCTATCTTTCTTGTTTTTTCTTTTATCACTCTCTCTCTCTCTCTCCTTCGTGCATTTAAATAAACTTACAAGGATGAAAAGCTGAAAAACGATCGCGAAAATCCCTTTTATTTTCTCTACCCCTTTTATTTCAATTCCTATATTCACACGATCACGTGAATCGTTCACGACGATCGTGAAAGTGAACCTCAAATATTTTTTACACTACGAACGAAAGGATTACTTTATTTTTTACGTGTTGAGGGAATAACTCTTAGAATACTTTTTTTCTTTTTTGAAAAAAACCTTCGGCATTTTTCAGATAAAAGAAACTAGATAAGAAATAAATGGAAAATCTTAGTAAATGAAAAAAAAAAAATGAAAACGATTAGTTTTCTTTATTTTAATTCTTTTTTTGTTTTTACCTTCTCTTTTTCTTCTTTTTTATATTTCGAAGAACGTAAATGAGACATAAAGATGAAAAGGGAGATAGAGATAAAGAGAAAGATAAGAAATAAATTAAGGTCGACTGATGACTTCGCGATTTCGTTCGCAGACGTTCCTCCTTCTACTCAATTTAATCCTTTCTTCGTTCACGGAAGTTTAGCCTACGGTATATTATTGGAATAAAGACGTCTTTGTGGGGAATATCGCGTGGAAAATAGGTTGCAAAGTGCATACTCGCTTATCTCCTTCGGATTTCGAAGATCGAAATACTAGGATACTGGGAATTAATCTCGAAACGGTACTCCGACGAATAAATAGGTCAATTTCGTTTCGCTTTTACTATCTCCCAAAAATTCCTATACTCACTTGATCCTTATAAAATTTTAATATCGTCTTTAGAAGTAGGGGGACAATAGGATTTGAAATTTAACACATTTTTTCATGAGATATATCGTCTACGTATCCATCTGAAAATGAGAGAGAGAGAGAGAGAGAGAGAGAGAGAGAGAGAAAGCAAAGGTAAAATAAAAAAAGGATGATAAATGACGAAACGATCGACATAGCATAATGCGATTCTTTTTTTCGAGAAAAGAACGTATGACCGTGTGCGAAAGGATTCTTTAATCGCAAGGTTCGCCCCATCACTACCTCCATCACTATCACTATAATCCTCGGCATCCTATCCTAGTGGTTCGTGTCAGCTGTGCGCGTCACGCTTCGATCGTTGGACGATTTATTACTCTCTGACCTCTCCGAGGGTAGAAAAGAGTATTGAGGACCTATGCGAGGAAGCACGCGATATAATCTCCGTAGAGATTTCTGGAATAGGATCTCTCCTGAAAGAGAAAAAGAGAGCCACTCGACATCCTCAGATTGATTATATCATTGGAATAACACGATATTTTATTGATAACAATTAAGATAAAATACACACAATCTACTTATAATATATATTACAAATGAATATATTATATCGATATATATTATGTATCTGAATATATAATATATATATATATATTATATATATGTACAATATATATACGTATATTATATATAGATATAGAATACATATATTTATATATCTATTTATAATGTATATTTTCTTCTACTTATTGAATAAAAAAATGACTATTATGTGCCTTATATCATTATCAGAATTAACAATTCTTATCTTTTTACATACTTCCGCATCGGCCATCTTATTACGTTAAATATATACATAGTTTAACAATTTATAGATGGTATAAAAATTTCCAGAAAGGTAATGCCATCCGAGCAAGGATCTCATCCGATATCCAAGTGTTCCGCTAAAACTCGAGAGGATCAAAATGTTCTCTAGTTTTTCCATGATAGTTTCTACTTTGACACGAGCTTCTAAGGCTTAGGAAGAAAAAGAGATAGGGAGAGATAGAGAAAAGAGTCGAAGTAGGATATACATGAATATTATGAGATAAAAATTATTTTTTCCAAATTGTTGATACATGTTTTCAAAGAT
The DNA here is from genome assembly GCA_918808275.2 of Dolichovespula sylvestris. NCBI lineage: Eukaryota > Metazoa > Arthropoda > Insecta > Hymenoptera > Vespidae > Dolichovespula > Dolichovespula sylvestris. The sequence continues at coordinate 3,257,506 of OU964970.1, read as the reverse complement.
GTTATAATAAGTGTCATGATTTTTATATATACATATGCTTCCGTCAATGATGCAGTTGACCCCGATAATTATTCATTGTTACCGAGAATCCTCGAAATTTCGAATGAAAATCAATCTAAATCAGGCTTAGTTTCTGCATATTGCGAAGTGAGGTTGATTTCATGAATGATGACGAACAAAGTATGACGTTTATAACAATATATTGAATAATTCGATTATTATAATATACTGAATTACTAGTGAATCGCGCTCTATGAGTTCTAAGAGAGTTTTGCTTACTAATTAACCAATAAGACGGTTGGAATAATTAGCAATAAAAAGAAAGGGAAGGGGTGATCTCGTACGAGAAGTTTCCGAATAAAAAGTACACAGAAAGAGATGGATGATCTTTGATCGGTTGTAGGCCAGTTGCGTCCGGATAGTTGGTTAAAAGTGTTTAAACAATCTCATCCGGTCTTTTGTCTAAAGTGACAGCGTGAGTAAGTGTATGAGATACAACTATCTCTAAACAGTCACATGTCTTGTTGTGTTTGTCGTTATCTAACAGTTACTTGTCATTATTTGTGTTTATTGCATATTTTGTATCTTCTAGAGATGTAACGTTATACGTAATAATGTCTGAGGCCCGAACAATGGCGAACAATGTGTATTTTTATTCATAGCGAACGCCCAACGAATTCTTACAGTCAGATAACCCGGATTGCAACGTATGGTTCTTGAGGAAAAGCATTAAGAAAACTAAAGTAAAAATGGGTGAAAGTAAAAATAATTTGTACTTTCGAATAATTTTATAAAAAGATTGACTTAAATTGTCTCTTTGTTTCTTCTTCGTGAAAACAATCGTTTACGAAAACGCATCTCTTTTTTTTTTTCGTAAATTGGATCAGAAAATCGATCCTAACAAATATCAAATTTTTGCGGTTTAAGTGGCACATCGCAGACAAGAAGCAATCTCTATGCAGATGCAAAACGGATCGTAATCGTCATTTTCATCGTCGAAAAGCCACTAACTTGTTAGACAGAATAGATGTGTATACGTGTAGGTATGCGGTCAATCGATTTCGATCCTCGTATCCAATTCGAATGAAAAGTCAGCCTATTATTTTCTACGTGTAGCTTTTAGTAACATCCGCAAATTATTTGGAATCGATGAAAGCGATCAATTAAAGGTTGGATAGATTGCTATAGAGTAATTGCAATCACGTCAACTTTCATTAATTTGATCAAATTCGTTATCATTAAAAGTTGAAGACAATTACAATTTTTATCATTAATGTTGAAACTAGTTACAATGAATTTTATTAAATTTATCATGCAAGAGTAAAAAAAAAAGAACTACTCTTTGTTAAATATCATAGTCATCTTGATTAATAGAAGTACTAAACGTTGTTATAAATATTCGTAGTAAATTGAAGATCGTGACGAGACAACTTGCTTTAAAGTACATATTTTTGTTTTCGAAAATATTTTTTATATTTAACTCTTTAAGCGACAGAGATTATATATATATATATATATATATATATATATATATATTTATTTATTTATTTTTTTATTCACCTCAAAAATGCCCACGGTTTTTATGCATTTTTGCAGTGGCGCGAAAAATAATTTTGTATCCAAATTAATCGTTATTTTTACAACACTTTGACATTTAAGATGATATCTGATTTTGGTAGTGTATGAAATTATTTCGACACAAACACGATAACGTTTCTGACATTTTTCATTTATGCATGGAGGAACGCTATGGCTCTTCCGTGAACGAGTTAAAGTGTTTTCTTTTCTTTCTTCTTTTTTTGTATAATTACATCGAAGAATCATGAAATCTTTTAAGATCGAGAAAACGTTCTCGTAAAAAAATCTTGAAAACCCTTAAGGATTCAATCCTACAAACAGCTTCTTATGTCTCACACATTAAACTAGCAAATTTAATTAACGAGGAAACGTGTTAAGGAAAATCGTGTGATCGATGAAGATTAAGAATGATCTATCTTATCTCTCGAGATAGAGAAGGGAGGTCGCTTGATCGAGCGCTATTCGACTTGTAATCAAATTAGTTGCACATCGTGCCACGAATTTCGAATGAATACCGACGTGTCGCGTGCCAATAATTAATTTCCTACGGATATATAGACACGTACGCTATTTATTTCCAAATTTGAAGTTGGCAACTTAGTTGGCTAGAGAATCGGTTTCTCAGAGATGAGAAAGCTTTTTGAATGAAGAAAAGGCTTAATAAATTTGTAAAAAATATTTTGTTTGCATGTACTGTCAACGTATGTATGTATATATATATATATATATATATATATATATATATATATATATATATACACGTAGGTATATATGTACCTACTTATGTTCGATGTTGAATGAAAACGATACGAAATTTCGTTCTTCATAGAGGAAAGATTAGGCTGAGATAATCTCGTAACTAAATCGTTTACGAGGGTAATGCTCGACGCTATTATTCACAAATACACGTACTTAGGTATGTATTCGCACTTAGGGAAGGTTGGAAAGCTTAATCGGTATCTGCCATGGCCGGTAACCACAGCTAAATGTTAATTAATACCTGTCTGATATCTGCGCATGGCACTAATTTGAAGGGCAAATCGGAATACCCGATGGTGCATTGCATAGGGACGAGGACGCAATGCGAACGTACATAATAATGCAGTCACTGTATTAACGTGAATGCACCTTCGCTCGAGGCATCCTATCACTTCTGGGAATTGTTTGTTCGTCTTGCTTCGAATGCGAAGACACCTAGACAAGATTACAAATTTCCAAAAGAATGAATTACAATTAATTTCAAAATCGAAGAAAAACATAACGAAGAGAATTCGAACGGTAATTTAACAATTTTAACCAGAAATAATTCCTTTCAATTTTACATCTGTCATCAGTTTTATCTTTATTATTTATATATTTATCTCTATCGTTTATATTTTATCTATATTTTATATTATTTTATCTATATTTTATGTATTATGAATTCTATCGTGTAAATACATTTTTAAATAAATAATTTTGTTCCGTGCATGAGAGATGTACTCTGATGATGTACTCTGTGAGATAAATGACAAACGAAGCCCACTTTTTTCTGATTCGAATTATCACGATATTTATTGAAGTAAGATACATACAATCGTTGATGTTCTTGCGTGGATATTTCTGAACTAGCGATAGCCCTTATTGTTTAATGATACGCGAAGATTTGGATTATATATTATATATATTCGCGGGAAACGACGATGGGATTAGGAAATGAAATGAAAAAGGGCTGAATTGAAGTACAATTGAATCATGGAAAGGGAAGGAAAGATTCTTAATGGTCACGGGGAGCGGAGCGGGTGGATCAGTATAATTCGTTCAAATGTTTAAACAATTCCATGTGTGCCCCTTTTGTTCTCATGACCATGTCAATCAGTGAGTGTTAATGGATATTTCAAGGATAAGCGCCAGACAACCCTCCGTTCGTCGCGCTTAAACATCTATTTTCGTTGCCTTATTTTTATTGTCCGGCTAAGCACATTATCGAAGCTGCGTGCTCGACCAAAAAATTCCTGTGTTCGGACAAAGGTGGCAATGTGTTCTTTATCCATGCTCTTTCTTAGCGACTATTCAATGAGTTCCCAAGCGGCAGATATTTCCAAGTAACATATGACCCTTAAGAGGAAAGTACTGCGAGACTGAAAAACGCACGTGTTCGGCTATACGAACAAATTTCTTGAAAAATATTTATTTTCCCATTCGAATTTTAGTCGCGTATATTTTTAATAAGAAAGATATGAAAGATAGTGTTATATATGTATATAAGTTGAAAAGTTTTTTGTTAAAAAGTTTTGTAAAAAAAAAAAAAAAGAACGAAAAGAATTTTACCTAGAGATATATACACATACATACATACATACATACACGTATACGTATATGTACGTATGTAATGACTTTAAAAGCAGCAATCTCCCTTATCTAGCAAGCTGAGTAAGGCTGACCAATAGCGCGGAAGACTACTGATCCCGATATCCGGCCCATTTCCCCACCACCCACTTCTTTCTCCAGACCTTTTTATTATTCTACGCTGGTTTGCCGAATGAGTTTCCTTGATATCTTCCACTTTCAGCCGGCTCGAAATGGAGAAAAGAGAGGATGAGACGAGAGTTCGAGTAAGCGAGGGATAAATTCGACGTTCTGTGAAAGGAAAGGAAAAAAAAATAGATAGTAAATTGTCTGGCAGAAGAACGAACGATTTTTGACTTTAACCATTCTCCGTTTCGATTTTTCTTTCTCTTTTCCCCCTTTTTTTTTATTGTCCCTTTTTTACCATCTTTTGATGGAAAATAAAGAAAGAGGGGAAGAGAAAAAGTGAATTTGAAATTCATTTCTCTCACTCTCTCTCTCTCTCTCTCTCTCTCTCTCTCCCTCTCTCTCTCTCTCTCCCTCCCTCCCATAAAGTAGCAAATCATAAATTATTCTCTCGACCGCTATCTCTTTTCTTCGTTCTTTCGAAGAAAGAACTTGCCATTATATTATATAGAAAGAGATAGATAGATCGAGAGAGAGAGAGAGAGAGAGAGAGAGACGCACTTGCTGTGATATAATGAAGTATGAACGACGTTATTACATTAGAATGATGTTATTTATTGTATACGACTCGAAGAAGAAAGGTCCTATTTTAATGTTCTTCTTCTCTTTTCTCTCTCTTTCGCTCTCTTTCTCTTTCAAAAAAAAAAAAAAAAAAAAAAGAAAGAAAAATAGAAAGAAATGTAATACGTACATAAAATACACTACTTCTTTTTTCTGAACTATTGTTCATTATTATCAGTATTATTAAAAAAAATGAGTTTAGTTAATTACATGAAAAGTTTGATCAATCGAATAGTTCGAATTTTCGTTCGAAAGTTAAGTAAAGTTATTTCAACAGACGTCCAATCGATTCCTAAGCGGCCAATGTATCAAATAACAATGTCCATACGTTTCTAAGATAGGAATTAATCGGATTTCTATTATTATTCTCAAGTTTTTCTTTTCAAACGATCTTTCCATTAAAATTCGCATTTACGAGTAGGAGTGTTCGCGATTTCCTATGAAAAAAGAAAAAAGAAAGAAAACGAAATAGATAGCGAGAAGGAGAAGAAAGAGAGAATGGGATCAAAGGATTTAATAAGCTAGATTACTTTTCTTAGCGAGAAGAAGCCGGAAAATTTGAAGTAAATTTCAGGTTTATATCCGCGAAAGTTCGCGAATTCGTACTTCTCCTTTCATTCATTCTTCATTTCCCTCGAGAGAAGGAAGAACTTCTCTTCCTTCTCTCTCTCCTGTCCGTGATTCGTATTTACACGTTTAAAATTGTGTAGAATTCAAAATTGAATATACCTATCCTATATCTGAGATAACTGATGAAGGAAATGGGAGAAGTATAAAGAAGAGAATACGAGAGATATACTATCAAATGTGTTCGTTTGATGTATGTATTTATGTACGTACGTACGTATGTATGTATGTGTATATATATATATATGCCATTTTACGAGATATACGAATCGTGATCGATATCAAAAAGCTCTCACGAGTCCAGATCAAAAGGTGATAAAAGGAAAGCGATATAAGGGAGGCTACCTGATTCTGTGTGTGTGTGTGTGTGTCATATACGTATGAAGTGAAGAAAAAAGAGAAAGAGAAAGAGAGAGAGAGAGAGAGAGAGAGAGAGAGAGAGAGAGAGAGAGAGAGAGAGAGAAATAGCTCGACTTAAAAATATATACGAACCACGATCCAATTCAAAAGCTTTCAACATTAAACGTCAAAAGCTAATGCAAGATACAGTAGGGAAGCGATGGGAAATGATGAAGGTATTCCTCGTTGAATGTTCTCGCGTTTTTCTCTCCTTTCTAACCCATAGCTGTACGATATATGTACTCATGTATCTGTTCGTAGAAGAGCTTTGAGAAATTCGATATGACGTTTCAAAATTATTGGGCTAGTCAAGCGGATAAAATTCCGAAGAAGATGCGAGGAAATATAGTTGAACGAGCTAACGTCCAGAAAATCGAACTGTTGGGTAACGTTAAAGAAGTAAAAAAAAAAAAAAGGAAGAAAAATGAAAATAGGAGAACCATTAGGTTTTTTGCTTCGAAGTCCGATTAACGGTTTAGTAACGCTTTTTTTTTTTCATTCTATTGGCATTCACGTCTCGCGACCTGTTGCGATCCATTTACCGTGGCGAAAGAAAACGCGAGAAGTGTGCCGAGCTAGGAGGCCGCACGTTTATTCGCAAACAAAAATGCTAAGCAGAAAGTGCTATCATTCGAATGCCAAAGACGAGTTTCGAGTTAGGTTTTTAAAGCGAGTTTAACGTTCGACGTTTCAACCATTAAACATTTTCGAAGAGAATATTAGTTTTCTTTTCGATAATAACGTAATATTGTAAGGTAGAGCCACTTAGGTCGTACCTCGTCAAATTTTTTTTTATTGCTGAATATAAACGGCATAATATTAAATATAGCAAATAAATGTGAAATGAAAAATGTAAAAAGAAAAAAATAATATTATATTTATCCGCGATAAATATAAAAAATTAAATCGATACTTCTTGTATCATGTCCTAAATCGTATTATCGCAAGATTGGTAAATCTCTATTCTAATTGTTGTTTAATTAATAAAACGTTCAACTTACGATGCACCATTCGGAAGTCGGCGGACAGTCCTTCAAACCCATTTGAGCGGTAAAATTAATGCAAGGCGTGATACTTCCAACTCCCTCGTTATACTGTCCACATTTATAACATCTGATACCCTGTGCGACACCTGAAAGATAATGAACGAGAAAAAACTGTCAGAGCGTGCGTTTACGATCAAGTCGCAACATTTTATTATATATATATATATTTATATAATATAAACTTCGTCGTAGAAGGCGATTAACTATAAGTTTCTAGAGTATGCTAAAAAAGTTTAAATTCTCGAAAATTAACCATTGAATTTCAATGTACAAAAACACCCACGTTTAAAAGAAAACAAAAATAAAAATAAAATATGTATGCAGTTACCTCGTTCTAGCTTACGGATCATAACTTTTTTATTAATATCAGTTCGTATCATCCCCAGCACCATTTTTCGATCATTGAGAAGACATTCTGTGACCCAATAAACCTTTCTCCTTTTCCTTAATTCAAGAGAAAGAGACAAAAGGGAAGAATGCATCGTTGAAAACATCGTGATTCCAATTCGATTAAATATATAATATAGATACGACTAAAATATGTTTGCTCCTTCTCGAATTGATTGTAAATCGATTCGAAAGTCGATTGAGATATCTAACGTTTCGTTATTCATTCGATCAACATCGACGATAATATCGAAGTTTAAAACGTTGCTCAAGAGGAATTTCATTTTCTTGAAGCGATGCTTTCTTGTAAAAGGATCAGCAAAAGAGATTCCACGAGAATCGAATCAATTTCTACAAAAGTATAACGCAATATATTTTTGTTAACATTTCAATCGATTAAATTTCTAATTGACGGAAAAATGCAATAGAAAAATCGACTTGCGATCTGACTGAGAAAAAGATACACACACACACACACACACACACACAGAGAGAGAGAGAGAGAAAGAAAGAAAGAGAAAGAGAAAAGTAACTCTTAATTATTCTCGTAAATTGAACGAACGGACAAAACTTTGACGTTTAAGTTGGCGGTTTTCCTCTAGTTCGGGCAGAGAAAACCTTTTCCAAACTCATTCCATGAGCTCATCCCGCGGCTCGTTTTGAACTCGTTCTGAACTCGTTCCGAACTCGTTCCGTGCTCGCGTATTCGCTCGTTCGAACGTTTTAACTACGGTGGTATGCACGCGCGGTGCCACGCGCATTACCGAAAGTAGAGACAAGTAGTCGGCTTAATCTTCAAAAAGTTTTATCGCCGACTGTCTCCCTTCATTTCGTCGAATTATATCCTTCAACGATTCGAAAAGAGAATTATTTTACTTGTCGAATTTTAATCAACGCGGAGAAATAAACTTGATTAACGAATCTTTTTCAACGAAAATTCAAAAATGATCTTCTTTATTTGTTAATTTTCTTTTTTTCCTTAACAAAACGATCGTCATGAAAAATTATTATCTACCTATTATTTTAATTTCTCTATTTTTTTTCTGGTGCCCTTCGATACAATAGCATATTAATCGCGATATCTTTTAAATCATCTATTTCATCAAACCTATCGGATTCCATCGATATTTTAACGCAATATTCGTTATTGAATGATCTATCCCCCTAGCTATACATTAAAAATGATCTTTATAATTTAATATCGAACGTAAAAGCTATTCGTATTATGATCCATCGCATTAAACATAATACTATAGTTTCAGCGTATATCTACGTACGGTGTTTGAAAAGCGATCATGGAAATATTTCGTTCTTTCACTAGAAAGGATAAAATGAATATCAAATAGAACGTTTTGACCGGTTGGTCCTCGTGACAAAGAGCCTTGCGCCTTGGTAAAGGGGACATTTCGAAAACAATTTAAACTTCGATATCCCTCGAGAAGATGTGAATGGGCGTGGAAAGTAAAAAGGCAAAGAGCGAGAACAAGAGCGACAAAGAGAGAGAGAGAGAGAGAGAGAGAGAGAGAGAGAGAGAGAGAGGGTTGGTGTCTTTCTCCAAGCGTAAAGCCACAAGCAAATTCTTCGTTGTTTTCGGCGGCTATGGCAGATCCCAACGGCTATAAGTGAAAACTTTCCGATTGGTGACAGCCTCGTCTCGTAACCGAATCAAACTATTACACGAGTTGAGAACCATCAAAACGAGAAGGCGGAGGAAGAGGAGAGAGAGAGAGAGAGAGAGAGAGAGAGAGAGGGTTATTGAAGGTTTGGACGAAGCTACCTTCGAGCAAGAAATATCGGCTAATGTAAAAGGTTTGCATTTCTCGTTTCCTTACCACCCTTAACCACCCATCCAAACTCCTGGAAAATTCCTAGAAGAGTAAAGGAGTCGTAACTCGTGAGCGAGGGTTGCCTCGATATCCCAAAGAAAAGTTATTATATCGTTGTAGAAACTTTGGGATTAATTTTACGATGGTGATGGAAGAAGGGAAAGGGAAAAATAAAAAAAAAAAAAAAAAGAAAGAAAGAGAAAAAAAAGCAGAAGAGGAAAAAGAAAAAGAATTCATTTCTAAGGATATCCTCTTACGTTATTTTTTCTTTTCTACTACTTTTTTTTTTTTTTCCCCAGGATTCTATCTCTTACACTCAACTCTACTTTTTCCCCTCTCGATGTCGACGAATAATACACGAAGTGGGAGTAAAAAAGCTCGAGCCTTCGCGCAAGTTGGATTTACAAAGCTCGACGTCGGAGAAAAGCAAAGGAAAGAGAAAGACAGAAAAAGACGAATATATAGATATATGGATAGATAGGGAGAGAGTGAGAGAGAGAGAGAGACAGATGCCAGGACCGTTAGAGATGGCTAGGTTCGATCGATATAGAGGTTTGACGTTTCTGGCTTCATTCACGGCAGGCGCGCGTTTTAAATTCTTTAAAAGCATCATTCTCGCGGTTTAAATGTAGAACTCGAATACGATGGTAACGAGCGAGCTGCGAGTTCGATATAAATCTCTGTGTGCGTGCGTGGATGTGTGTGTATGTGTGTGTGTGTGTGCCCGCGCGCGCACGTCTATGTGTATAGAGAAGTGCCTATTGATTTTTTGCACCTATGTATTTCTCTATATGTCGAATGTCGGACTCGACGGCGGTCGGCTGAAGTTGAAACTTTGCCCGTGTAATTAGATGTGGGAGCTTTTAAATACGCTGATACAGAAAAGTTCGATCGAGTTGAAATCTCGGGGACTACTCGAATTAAATCGAAAACGCGTGATTTTCACTTTGCCGTGCGACGGTGCCCAGGGAAAGAAAAGAAATTTTTAGTGAATTCCGTAGTTCCAGAGGGACTTTCGTATTTGGAATAAGAAATTAATTAATTATGTCTATGTTGAAAAGAATTTCGGGTAATTTTCATTAACCCACAACCGCGCTCGTTCTTTTTCGTCCCGTGTCGTTACTTTCTTTCTCCTTTTCTTCTCTCTCTCTCTCTCTCTCTATTGTATCACGAATCGTCGTAGACGCTTTAGATTTCCATCGCACTTTAGAAACGTTATTCTGTATATTTTTTTTTCCCTTGTTTGATGAAGCAAGCACGAAAATATCTCCAATGTTAACTGTAAGTCCCAAACGTGTACAATATCGTGTCCCGTCGAGTTACACGAGCGATCTTTCAGTAATAGAAAACACTTTAGATATACAAACGGTACTTATTGTTTATCAAAAAGGTTTTCTCATTCGTTTTGCCACAACGCGTTTAATTAAAACGATGCAATGTCACGTGACATATCCTTTTAGAGGTATCATCGAGGAAGATTTAACAAAGATGATGAAAGAAAAAAAGAAGAGAGAAATGGGGAGGGGAGGAATTGAAAAATATACTTTCCTCTGTTTTATTGACATTCCTAGCACAAGTCTCTGATGTTTTTACCGTTTCGAGTTTTACTATTCCGTTGGATCGTAAATGCGAGGGAGGAGACTGAAATTTATGTTCGAACAGGGAAAAGTATAGGGTAAGCGTTAGCGGTTTGCTCACAGCACGTTTTCCTATAGTTACGAAGATACGTTGAAAGAGTAAGAAAGAGAGAGAGAAAGAGAAAGAGAGAGAGAGAGAGAGAGAGAGAGAGAGAGAAGTAAGAAGACGAAGTCTAGATACAGAATACGAATGGAAAATTCATGACACGTGGAAAGTAACTTCAAGGATAGTAAACAGAGTTTACTATTAGAGTGCATTGGAAAGTTAGAAAAAAAAAAGATTTTGATAAACAATATCTCTTTTTTGATATAACACAACAGGAAAAAATGTCCGTTTATGAGAGTTATTCCTCGAGTAATAGAGTACACAGTATAAACAACCCCTGAAGGATCAAAAACGAAAATAATTTCCCTTTTGTCATCTCTTTTGAACTGACACAAAGAAATAAAAATGTCTCTTATAACGGTAAGATCTCTCACAATAAATATGAAATATGGAGAATTTACGTTGAAAAATAAAAGTAAAAAATAAACTAACAGTGCATACACTCTTGCAAATTCGTAGGAAGTTAGACTTCGATACATCGTCCATATTTAAAAGCATTTAATAAACTTCTATTAATAAACTTAACAAGCTTACAATTAGAAAACTTCAAATAAGGGTCAAAACAAAAAGTTCGGTCCAATGGTTATTATCATCTTATGTAAAAGTTAAAAGCAGTTGAGGCGTGTTCGTTCGTTTTCAATTAACGTCAATGTTAATTCCTCAAAATGTTATCCAAAGACAATATTGTTTTACTAGTTATTAGTGAGCGTATAGCCTGTCGTATTTCGTGAACGTTTAGTTTGCCAAGTCTGTCAAAACCATAACGTTCAGTTCTAATGAACTCAGTTCAGAGATGTCGCTTCGTTAAGTGAACTCGACGCAATAGCGAAAAGCAAAGACGGGGGATTGTAACGACGACATCGGTCAGGATCGTGTTCTCGAAATTCTTGGATGGAAACTCCAAAGAATTTTGAAGCCCATGGATGCTACCCGGTGGAATCTAAGTAGCAGCGACGCCACGGAAATTTCGTTAGCGAAAGTAGCAACGTCGTTAAGTAGGAAAATCTCTACTGTATCGTAAAATCGTATGAGATAAAGAGAGATACGAGAAAGGAGAGTAGGGGAAAGAGGAGAAAAGTGGTTCACCGTTGAATGTACTCCTGCTATGCTTCCACGGCATGGTATTTCCTTGGGTAAGCGGCTGAAAGCATTTTCTAAGTAATTTCCACAAGATGCCACGGAAAACTCTATAATTTTACTCATATCTTTCGTATTTATTAATTCTTTTATTTCTCTTTTTTCTATATTAATATATAAATAAATAAATAAATATATATATATATATATATATATATATAATAAATACATAAAAATATATATACATAAAATAGAAAAAAAGCAATATGTATGTATATAAAATAAAGAATGTTTTAAACGATCTTTTCCTGGTATTTATAGAAAAACAAACACCGACGAGTCTAATGAGATCTATTTGCTGAGAACAAGAACGTCAAGACTTCGGTTATTATATGATTGAACAAACGTAATATCGTGAAAGTTATTGTTCGAATTGTTCTCATTTTTATAAAATATTCTTCTCTGGTATTTTCGAATTTGAAGAATTTCAAGGAGACATTTCTATGTATGAACATTCGTTTCGAATATCGATCGAAAAAATTACACGCCCTAATACTTCAATATCGAACAAATATTAGAACGCCATATTAGACGAACGATATCACAGCAAAGTAAATGCAGTTCTCGCGAGAAAGGAAGCAAATACATGGGCTGAACTTTTTTTCTTCGACCTCGAACTAGTAAAATTCGTCGTTTAGATCGAGTTCTATAGTCTCTAGTCGTTCTATAGTAAGACTATCAATCTCTACCAATATCTTTCCATTCTCTTTGCTCGGGGAATCAAAAAACGGATGGATCAAGAAGTCGGAGTACCTGAATGAAGTTCGGCCGAAACCAAAGATATATTATAGTAATTTGTATAAGAGTAATTACGTTGTTTTACAAGACAGTTTCACGAATAGTTTGATCTTTATTGTTGAACAGATAAAAAACTCCTACCTAACATAAACCACAAAGTTGCTTGTTCTTACGTGAGTTTCCTCGCGATAAATCTCTAACTGACAAGCTTCCATAAAAATGTCAAATTATCGTCTTCGTTTTCGCAAAATGATTCTCAAAGTTCTACGAATGATAAAAGAGAGACAGAGACAGAGACAGACAGAGAGAGAGAGAGAGAGAGAGAGAGAGAGAGAGAGAGAGAGAGAGAGAGAGAAATGAATAAAACAGTAAATTTACGTCTAACGAACGTAAATACTTACACATACGTATTAAATAAATATACCTATTCCTTCCGATCGTCCGACCTTATCCCTGGATTAGACGCATGTTAAAGCAACGAGGCCAATTTCCCGTTCCGAGATTGAACGTGGCTTTGCGGTGAGCGCTTGATAGTTAAGACGGATGTTTAACCGGTGCTTAGTGTCGCAACATTGTTTCGCTTTTATTGCATCCTTCTAAAAGACTCTGGAAACTCGGCGTACTCGAGTTTGCTCGAGAAAACGAAGATATCGACGTACAGCGAACAAATTCGCGAAACTGTGCGATGTTTCGAAAGTTTCGAAAGATGAAAACGAAGCTTTGACGTTAGTATCCGTGTATGTGTACGTATGTGTCGGTTTTATCGATAACCTTGAAAGGCTAATAGAAAGATAGACAAATATTTGAAAGCGTATTTGGATGATAATAATAACGATGACGACGACGACGACGACGACGACGATGATGATGATGATGATGATGGTGGTGGTGATAATGATGATAATGTAATAAAACTATGTCAAGAGAAGAATAGAAAGGAGATAGAAATATATTAATATAATACTTTTATATCACGATATATTTTCGTGATATAAAATATATATTTTCGGCGATATATTTTCCGTTACATTTCCTTTCCTTTTCTCTTTCGTTCTATCTTTTTTTTTTTTCTTTTCCACTCAAAAGAAATAACCGACAAAATTAGAATGCTTGAACGTTCGTTCTAGCTTGTAGCCTTTCTTCTTGTATAGTTTTCGATGTACCATGATAAGATAGAAAGAGGACGAATAAAAAGGGAAGAGAGAAGGCAAAGTAATAAGTCCAGATAGGTAATTAGCTGGCTAAGCACTCGAGCAGACGCTCTAAAGAGTCCTCGAAGGAGAATGCGCACGTAGGTAGGTGGAGTGCCATGGTGGCTTGTGTGGAGAGTTTTTAAAGAATAAAGAGACATAGCGAGAGACTACGATAGGAAAAATGGAGGTGAATCGAGAGAAAAAAAAAAGAAGAGAAAGAGGAAAAAGAAGAGTAGAGAAACGAAGATGAAAACGACGACGACGACGACGATGAAGAAGAAGAAGAAAAAGGCGAAGATGAAAAATAAAAAAAAAAAAAAAGAAGAAGACGAGGAAGAAGAAGGAATAAGAGACGAAGAAGACGAAGAAGAAGAAGAAGAAGAGGAGGAAGAAGGAATAAGATATGAAGAAGACGAAGATGAAGAAAGAGCTGCCCTAAGGCCTACTTCGTGACTAATCTCGATCTCGACTTTTCCCTTCTTCTCGAGAGCAATGTGCATGTGTTTGCGCGTGTCTTTACGTGTGAATACTAGTTGCCACTTCAATATCCCATGACATCATCTTCCTCAGATAGGGTCGACTGCCCTCTTCTCGCGTAAATACAAAGTGGGCTCGTTCGACGTTTTCTACTCTTTCTCTCCTTCCCTCTCTCTCTCTCTCTCTCTCTCTCTCTCTCTCTCTCTCACTCTGTCTCTTCTTCTTCTACACTCCAGCGGATCATGTCTGAATAGTTAGTCGTTATTAATACATCCAGAATAACGAAACACCACAAACCACACGACTTTTATCCTTAAATAAAACTTTTCTTTTTTCCATAAGTTTTACAATGCGACCCTATAGACACAATCAACCGTAATAAGTTGTAGACTCGATAAACATAAATATAATATCTAATTCTTGTATATCTTCGTTTCATAAAAAATCGTAACACAGAGTAGTGTGTGTGTGGGGGGGGGGGTGTGCGAGTGTGAGGATGGATTTATCGATTTATGCAAAATTAGCTCGCCGATCAACCTTTTGATAATTATACTCATAATAACGATAGTAATAATTGCTTAACGAAATAAAATCATAATAAAATCGTAAGATTCAACTTGTGTCAACGGTGATGAATTATTGAAACGGCATATGCGCGTGCCTGCGCGATATGTCGTGATATATGTATTATATTATATAATCGTTCGTATATATATTCACTCAATGTATATATCGGAGTACATTGCGCAAGAACGCAGTAAAATACGCAGCTACTTCCTCGCATTGTGCGCGCACGTGAGCGCATCTTGGTCTTCCACATAGCGAGGTCACATAGCATCCTTGCATAGCGGTCATTGCGGTTACATGGTGCTATGCGACTGGCCAGAAATCGTCTCTATACGCACGCGTACACGTAAACGAAAATATATCTACATAGTATATGTATAGGTATGTGCGTACAAACAATCAGATTCGCATGTATATGTGATTGATTTCAACGGCAGCATCAGCACATAAACCATAGATTCGGAATCCATCTAAGAATGTAATTCGACGTTATCAGGCACCTCTGGTTTAGCTCTCAGAACTCATTGTTCGTGTCTGTAAGGACGATAAGGGTATTCCAAATATTTCGAAACTAAACGGATTTGAAGAATCTGAAGCTGCCGGTGATGATAATACAAACCGTAACCAGCTCGTTGAGGAAGAGCTTATTCTAGATCGCGATAACAAGTTACTCTATATCATCCACTTGTATCGTTCTACTGATGAATTAATCAAGGTCAAGGACGTTGGAGTACGATACAATTATCTAAGAGATAAGGATCTTTTTTTTTTTCATCACTTCTTTAAACAGATCTTGTCGAGTATGGTAACTTAAAAGGAAAAGAAAGAAAGAAGGAAAAGAATATCTTTTAAAAAGTTTCATTTCGGACCATCGAAAGAAGGAATTTTTTTTTGAAAGATTTGAATCATGGATTTATTTCGTTTTTCGTCGCTCCGAGTGACCGAATTTGAAAACTTGGCAGACACAAAACGATCGAGCGAAAGTTCGCTTTGACGAGGGTTTTTTTTTTGATAGCAAACAAAAAACATCGTTAAGATAACTAGCTATTGTTGTATATTAGAAAGAAAGATATATATATATATATATATATATATATATATATATATGTATAAGAGAGGGAATAAAGAGGGTCCGGTTCAAGGGGTTGGGAAGAGCTTGGCCGGATGAGTCGAAGAGGGTTGAGACCTCAGTTGGCTTGGGCAAACTGACCCAGATAAGTGAATAGTGAATGCACTCTGCGCTCACTATGGTCGGTTCTAGACTACGGCTTGAATTTGTCCGCACAAAACCCCACGTCCAGTCATCTCATTTGCTCTTCCACTGACGAACGACAATGTGCGGCTTTTGGGTTAGGGCTTTTCCCTGATAGCAAGCGTTCTAGTCCATACGGGAGAGAGAAAGAGTAAAAATCCACCGGGTACATTTATTTTACCGTTAATTTCGGATATAACGGAGAACTAGAACTCTTACAGGTTAGATTTATAATTATGTCTTCACGCAGAAGATAACGAACGAAAAGAATATTAAATACGAAAAGAAATAAAAAAAAAGGATTCTGTCAAAATATTACATTTGAAATCGAAATATTTTTGCTTCGTTTGAAAATAAATTGTAATAATCGAATTGCATGGAATTAAGAAAGAAATATAATATATAATAATTTTTCTTGATAATAGAGCAATGTCGGGAAAGGGATTCGAAAATCGTGCATTCTGCCATTAATCTCGGATATAACGAAGAACTAAAACTCTTATTGGTTAGATTTATAATTGTGGTTTTACGAAGGAGGTAATAAAGAAAAAGATATATGAAATGAGGAAAAATATAATAGATAAAAAGATATATGATAAAGACGTATAAATTACGAAAAGTAGAAAAAAAAAGAAGAATCCTATCAAAACATTAAATTTAAGATCTAAACATTTTTGTTTCATTTGAAAATGAATTGTAATGATCGAATTACCTGGAATTAACGAAGAAATTATAATAATTTTTCTCGATAATAAAGTGACTATAGTCAATAAAGGAATTCGAAGGTCGTGCCGTTCTACGAATTTGCAAAGAAATCGTAAAAGGATTTAATCCGTGAGTATAATGGTCAAGAAACTCGCAGTCGAATTTATAACCGTGAAATTGATAATCGCTAATGTAGAAGTATTGCTTTTAGATTTTTATTGAAAAATCGGAGACTTCTTAACGATTTATCGCTGAATTACATTTTTAAAAGAAAATCATAAAGTTAGTCTCGTTTCTGTGATTTCTTCTTAATAAAATTTATAATTTCACGGATCGTTTACAAGTCGGAGAAACGGAAACTCGTGGGTGAATTTTAATGATTTTTATATAACGACGATGTAATTAAAATTTACATTTATAAAGAAATCACGTTTAGTACTCGTTTTTATGTATAAGTTTTCTCACGAGTACAAGGAATGAATAAATTATTTCGAACGTGTCTAAGCAGCGTATAATATATGATGCGTAGTTTTCTATCTCTCTCTTTCTCTCTCTCTCTCTCTCTCTCTCTCTCTCTCTCTCTCTCGCTCTCTCTATTTGCTCTCGACCGACTCTGATATGTATTTAAAAAAAACATTGAACCTTCGACAGCAAACGAAATAAGCTGAGAAATTTGAAAAGCCACATTTTTCGTATAGTCATATTTTCCTTATTTTTTTATTTTATTTCTATGCAGAGAAAAATATCATCCAACGATAAAGTGATCATTAAATTTTTCGAGTAATAATGAAACTTTATGACCGTACTCTATAAATGTCTAAATTAATATATCTTCCTTGGTCTACAAGAAACTAGACGTATATACTTTTCGAAAAATAAGTTAAACCAGAGCATTAATAAAACTATTCCCAATCGTATTGTATAATAAATTTTCATATTAATAAATATCATTTCTGTTTCTACGAAGATCAAACGTATCTATTTTTCCAAGATAAATTAGTAGTGTATTCGTAATATCGATTGTTCGCTTTTCGTATTTAGGTAGATCGTGAAAATTTGAAAAATCTCTTATCAGAGAGTCGCGAATTAAGTCGTGAAAACGATTTGGATTACTTTATCCGTAATAGAATTTCTTTAATTCATAAAAAAAGTACGAGCACGTGTTACGCATATGTATCTGAAAAATCTTTTCCCACGTTGTATACAAATATATAGGTATGGTCGGAAGAATGAAGAAAAGAAGAAAGAGGAAAAGGGAAGAAAAGAAAAAGAAAAAGGGGGAAAAAGGAAAAATAGGAGAAACGTGAAAGAGGGTTAGATCGCTCAAAGTCGGAAGAAGATTCCACGGTAGACGGTACGTAGTCGAGGCCGCTGGGAGAGATCCGTTTGATCTCCGATTTCAGGATGCACTGGAGACATTCACGAGCCAGTTGGAATCGAGAAGCCTGAAGAGAACGTGAGTCGAAATTCGAAAGTTGGTACCTACAATCAAATCTTATAGAGCTGCCTTACATAGCCTTCTTTGCCAGAGTAAATCCTTCGAAGTAGTAGAACGTAACACGTAGAAGAGAACACATTCATACTAGTATGTATCTAACAACTTTAAATGTCACGTGAGAAACGTCGAATCATTTCTTACGGATTTATATGAATTTGTACGTAAACTCTACCATTTATTTTCATATTGGTACTTACTTCGTTATGGAAAATTAATCGTTTGATTAACTATTTAATTATCGACTTTTTTATTTACGTAAACGAAGTTTATTTGGGGCTGTCCCGAGTAAAGAACGTTCACTATTTGCAGAATACAAAAGACCAATGCACACGGAACTCTTTCTAATTAATTATTTTCAAAGCAATTTATTTGCAACTCGGTCTGTCTCGAAACAAACCACTCGAATCGCTCCTGATTATCTCTATTACTTTTTCTTCGCTCGGAATCCTTAGGGTCAATACGATACTCAACCGTCTTTGTTTTTCCATGAATGGAACGCCGAGAAAAATCTTTTATGAATTTAAAAAGGAAGTTGGCAAAATGAAAGATCGAGAAAGGAAGATAGAGTGTAGATGGTACTGGGAAAGTAAAGAAGCTCCGCAGAGCTGGAAAAAGATTAGTTCCCTTATGATATTTCATGATACTTTTAAAGCGTTGCGAAAGCATCGAATAGAGTTTAGTTATATACTGTGAGAAAATCTCCAACGAGAAATTCTCTGTCACAGCTTATTTATCCTATATTTTCCACGCGCGATTTTACTATAAAACGACCGACAGTAAAAGCGCGAGCGAGGACGATTTTCATTGTCAACGATGAAAAAAAAAAAAAGAAAAAAAAAAAAGAACAAAAAGAAATAAATAATGTCATGAAAAGCAAAGAAAAATAACGAGTAGTGAATTTTCGTCTGTCTGACTTTTCGTAAATCGTCGTTTATGTTTCTCTTATAAATTTTTTACGACACCGTCGAGAGATTTCTTTCTCTCAAATTCGATTCGTATTCATGAAAAATTCACCCTTAGATGTTTCCGATCTAACGAAAGAATTTATGATTAACTTATAAAAGTTATTATTAACATATATTGTAAATTTATTAAAAGTCATTATCAACATACATATTATGAAACGTTAATAATAATCTTATGGATTTTATCTATAAGCCAACAAGCATTACCGCAACAATTCGAAGGAACAATGAAGAAAAAAATCTCTAAGTTTCTAACTTTCAAGATATGTACTTCCAACGATATCAAATCGAAAAATCCCGAGTACGTATATACATATAGGTGTGTAGATATATATTTATATATGTATCTACGTATGTGTAACCCTTTTCTGTACTCCTGACTCGTATAGATGGGGAAGGTAGCGAGTGTATCACCGGCAGCATCGCCATTTCCATTTTCGCTCTTGCCGGAAAAAGGGGTGGTTGGGTGGAGGTGAAAGCAAACGGGTAAGAGAAAGAGAGAAAACTGGAGTTCGCTTTACGAGAGGGACAGAGACGGATGGATTAGCTCTTTACCATAGTACGATTTAATCTCTGCTCGCCGCAGGCCTCTCAAAACTACCCTCCGCCCCTCTAAAACTCTCGCTCATGCTCCATCCGCCTTCCTAGCCCTTCCCAAGTTTCTCTCTCTCTCTCTCTCTCTCTCTCTCCCTCTCTCCCTCTCCCTCTCTCTCTTTCACTCTTTTTCACGGCCCCACCCACTCCTCTCTTCTCCCACTACACCTTCAAGCGGGTACGTCTTCCCTCTTTCTTTTTTTCTCTCTCTTTCTTTCTCTCCCCCTATTTCTTTTTTCTCTCTCTTTCTTTACCTCGTTCTCTCTCTCTCTCTCTCTCTCTCTCTCTCTCACTGTCTATTCGCTAACCCTTTTCCAGTTTTCCCCGGCAACGCGGAAAACTCTGCTCGAAAGTTCGGCAACGTCCCTCAGCCGCACCCAACTATTTCGAAGGATCGTCTACTCCGTCGTATATCGATCTCTTAGCCTCCTAGAAAGGACGTTGAGCCATGGTAAACGATCGGTGCAACGAATGGTGCTTTTACTTCGATACGAATGAACGAACAGGATTTGAATTTTCACCAGAAAAAAAAAATATATATATATATATATCTTTCGAATCGAGCGTTATATCTATAAATGAAACAAACGTTATTTTTCTCTCTTTTCTTCTTCATAGAATAACTTCTTATACTTTAAACGAAATAAAAGCGATTTCAGTAATTTCTCATTCGAATTGAGGAATTAGAAACGGATGGCGTAGAAATGTTCGCCCCGTATGATCATTTTTCAAGTTAGCGATCATTCCGCAAGTAATACCAATTACGTTGAAGATCGGAGAACGCTTTTTAAAATTTCTAGTCACGTCTCTAGAAGAAGGAATACGCTGCCAAAAACCGCTGATAGATCGGCTTGGAAAATACGAGGAAGCCGCGCGTACTTTGTTACACCTCGATCATCCGAAATCTGTGTTGCCAGGAACGTGCTACTACAATTAGTCAACGATGGTATAAACTGCATCGATCAAGGAACGCCACGCATCATAAAACGACTACCTTGTCTAACATCTTTTATTGAACTAACCAAAATATTCTCGAATAGCTTTTAAACAATATATTAGATATATCTAAAACTATCGATATGTTCATTGAAACAATACTGCATTTTTCATGACTTTCTGCGAGATAAAAGGGGAAAGAAATAATCAAAGACTTTGAAATTATTCGTTTGAAATTATTTGTACAAATATTAAAGTTGTATTCTCTCGTCGAGTCATTTGTTTTTGTTCTTGACTATATACAGACTTTAAAAGAAAAAAAAAAAAAAAAAAAAAAAGAAAAACAAAACGATCTTCCATCGAACACTTTTGGTTCACCGCTATTGAAAATGGCAGTTCCTTTGTTGGAAGCGACAAATCGGCGATTCAAAGGTCGAGTCGCTACGTAGAAAAGGTGTGATCTTTGGA
Source organism: Dolichovespula sylvestris (assembly GCA_918808275.2). Classification (NCBI taxonomy): domain Eukaryota; kingdom Metazoa; phylum Arthropoda; class Insecta; order Hymenoptera; family Vespidae; genus Dolichovespula; species Dolichovespula sylvestris. The sequence continues at coordinate 3,236,295 of OU964970.1, read as the reverse complement.
AAATCTACATTTCTAGCTCGAGGACTCGTTCTCCGAAATCGTGGACTTCAAAGCTCCAGTAAATCTCGAACGTTTTACATGCAAAAAAGCTTCGTCGTATGTAACGTTAACGAATGCGCGTTAGCATACTATCGAAACTGTACGAAAACTATTTCTTTTATACGTATTATGAATATGGATAACTATCCTCATAGACTAGAGAGAATGAATGTACAAAATGTAGGAAAGTTTAATACGAGGTACGTAAATAAAATGTCATCTTACAGTTCGATAATAAATATAAATAAGATCATAGAATTTTGCGCTAAAAAAAAATATATATATATATATATATACAAAATCAAAAAAAAAAAATATTACAAAATATAGAGTTGGTCAAAAGTTATCAAATAATTTGGAAAATCAATTACTCTCTTTCGAGGCTTTTTACATTAATTCTCTTATTTACTAGAACGTCAAACTATAAATGTCGAAAAAAGAAAAATTGATATTTTTTAAAATCATCTAGAGAACCTTCGAGTGATCCAATAGAATAAGACGACTAATCGTTATTATAATTCCATAATAAATTTCAGGAGAATTCAGAAATAGTCGAGTGAAATTCAAGTGACAAGTGAACGAACAAAAGGATAAAAGAGAAGACGATAAAAGACGCGTGCGAGTAATCGGACAAAACGCTTTCGTAGAATCCTCAAAACGGAACGAGTCGGGGAGAATATTTCATTCGTAGCTGCTTGTACCAGCTATATAAGAGGGCGTTTTCTGTTTTCCGCTTTTCTCGAAAGGACAACGGTGCCTTAAATGTGTAAGAGACATGGAAATATATGATAGGTCCGTAAGCTTCATATACGGCTAATATCTGCATCAGACATGCTCGTATTCTAATAATTCAGAAATTGTCAACGTGTAAATAATACTAGTAGTAGTAAGAGGAGGAGGAAGAGGAGGAGGTGGAGGAAGAGGAGGAGGAAACGAACCGGAAGAAAAGCCTTCGAAAAGCTTCATTCTCTGAGGGCGTCTGCTGCTTACTTCTACGTCTCTTTTCTCCGCGACAGACTAATCCGTTGGTTTCTCTCTTCTATCTTTGGAAAACGCTCGTGTCATTCCCTTTCTCTCTCTCTCTCTCTCTCTCTCTCTCTCTCTCTCTGTCACTTTCTCTCTTTCGTCTTTCTTCTCTTTTTTATTTGTTATTTCAACCTCGCTATACACTGCTTTGCTCTGACGACTAAAATACAAAGAGTAGTGGGGGATGGAAAAAGGAAACAATGAGAATCCTTTCGTTGCATATACGAGAGACCCTACTACTATTTTCTCTATTCTTCTTCTTTTCTTAATTTTAACGTAGGAGTCGTTTCTTCTTTCGAAAAAAAAAAAAGAGAAATAAAAAGAATCCCTTTCATAGGGTAATTATCAAGGGGAAAAAGAAAATAAAGGATTACAAAGTCGGGAGATGTTCAATTGAATGTTAAAAAGAATTATCTATTTACATCGAGTGTATATTTTTAGTCTTACATTTTTATATCTTACGTTTATTGTTAATATCCGTTACGACAATCTCACGCGTACTACTATTGCGACAAGTAACAATTAATGATGGATTTCACAAACCTGTCGAACTGGATCGAAGAAACGAAAGGTAACGGGATAAGAAGGAGAATATTTCGTCCGCGAAATGACACCCTCTCGAGACAAAACTTCAACCCCTCTCATCTTCAGCATCAGTACGGGCCAACGTCATGCGAAAAGTTAAGTATTGTGAAGGTACGTTACCTCTCTTTCCCTCTCCCTCTTTTCCTCTCTCTCTCTCTCTTTCTCGTATACTCACAGAGGACGAAATATAAGCGAAATACGAGCGTGGTTTTCACGGATTTTAGCACCCCGAGGCAATTCTCGGTGAGTCTCCTCAGCAACTCCTCTCTCTCTCCCTCTCTCTCCCTCTCTCTCTCTCTCTCTCTCTCTCCTGTTCCCTTCGTTTCTACTGATGCTGTTCCATTTTTCCGAAAAGGTTTGCACAGTTTTTCCTCGAGCATTCCAGCACGTAATACAAGGAACTCGAGTACCGGTAGTTTGCCTAACAATGCAACCCTCTCTTCCTCTTCCTCTTCCTCTTCCTCTTTCTTCCATCTTTATTTTTTCCCCTTTCGTGTCTAACCTTTCGCAACTTTTACAAAGAAAACAACATCTCAAGGAACCTTTTTCCATCATTTCATCGTCAAATTATCGTAACACCTAAAGAAGATAAAAAGAAAAAAGAAGAAGAAGAAGAAAAAGAGAGTAAAGAATGTTACCACACGAGGATCGAAAACGATTCATCTTTATCGAGACTCGACCAAGTGTTCTCTCCCGAAATTGATCTACTCGTATTTATGTACCTACTATGTCTTTCCTTTCCGATTCCTTCTCAATTTCTTTTCTTCTTGCGCTCTTTTTATCTGCTTACGAGAGATAACCGTGAAATATTATCAATGGTTAGATATATACGTTACCAATGATGAACGATATTGAAACTTCGATCTTCGACTTCGACTTGATTTTCCGAAGGAAATCGGTTCAATCTGTTTCAACAGATGTTGAAACATTGTTTTATATTTGTGTATGTAGTGAGCTGTAGAAGTAAGTATTAAAGCAGCTTTTGAAGTTGAATAATTGTTTCGACAATGATTTCTTGGAAAATCAGTTTTTTCTTTCTTTTTTTGGAACCGATAAGAAAAACAAAATAAATCTTTTAACGATTTTTTATCAAACTAGCCTTTATAAAAAAAAAAAAGCCTTACAATTGTGTCTAATAATTTTAAAGAGTGTCGGAATATTCGTTAATGCGTAACTCGTTTTGCATAGTAATGAATATGAAATAAATAACAAAAACTTTTCTTCCTACATAAAGATTTAAAAATTCTAACATTAATGTCTTACTTTTTTCATTTGAAATATTACTACTTATTCGAGAAACCAGTTAAAGCATTCATGTGAAGGAACTATTTTAAAACAATTTTTTTTTTATTTCTAAACCCAAAAAATTAAGTATTATTAATTTGCCTCATGTTTAATTGAATCGACAAATAACGATGGCAAAGAATTATTTGGGAGTATAGAATGAAGGTAAGTTTTGAAAGGGACTAAATCAATTTGATTATCTTGAAAAACCAAAGTGTTATGGTCAATTAATTTATCTTGGAATGTAATACAAACTTAGATAAATAAAAAGTTCCGTATAAAAAAGAAAACGAAGATCATCTTGAAATCTCAGAAAGACGTTCACCTAGAGATTTGTGACTTCTATAAGGATATTTACTGAAACAATGTAAAATTTATTTGGAACATTTGTTGAAACGGACTATATTATGGTAAATAATTGCATGCGAAATTTCAAATTGAAGGTATAAATATATATGTGTGTATATATATATATATACACATTAGATCGTCAAGAATGAAATTTGTAGTTAATAATGCCTAATTTCCTTTTTTCTACGATTTCATCTTTGAATATATAATTATGGATATATATTTATTATTAATAGATATTATATATATATATATATATATATATATATATATATATATATATATATAGGTAAACTCAAAGTTTCAATTTATTACTGAAATTAGAAGCTCATTTATTGTCAAACTTAATACATAAACGTAGTCGAATATGATATACAAATTAACGAATCCCTTCGTCTCTTTATCCAACTTAGTACATAGTATATATCCATGTCATAATTCGTATATATATATATATATATATATATATATATATATATCAAATACCTATACACATAAAGTACACGGTAAAGGAAAACGGAGCGAGAGCATCCATAAGCAACTCGCTAAATAAATAATAAGATAAATATAAGCCCGGTGTTGCTGTTAATTCGATATTTGCTCCCGATAAAACGAATCCGTTTTACCTTTTGTATGTTTTATACCATCGACTAGGTAATGTCAACTCATTCGTGTCTCAGGATGTGCTTTTTTAAATCCACAAAAAAAAAGACAGTCAAATATTCCACAACGTCGCGAAGTGAAAAGGTGGCACGATGACAGGCATAAAGATGCAAATGGTCGTTCGTGCACGGCAACAATACCAACTCGTTGGAAGGTTGGCTTAATTAACGCGAAACCGGGTTTTTGTAGTTCTTCTCGGCGTTGTCGTTCGTGAGGAAAAGAACGACAAAGCGAAAGTAGACCTTTCGCAAGTTTCAGGCCTGGCCAAAGGAGTCCATTGAAATGAAAAAAAGCGATGGGAGTAGGGGAGGGGGAGAGAAGAAAAACGGAGTAGCAAAAGTGAAAATAGAGAAGAGATAGGGAGAAAGAGAGAAAGAGAATGGAAAGAGACGTGCTCGAGGCATTTTAGATGCTGTCACGTTCTAAGAAATGGAGTACGTGATAGTTAACCCTTTTCAAGTAACTTTTAAAATACAAACTTGTGTCTACGCACTGTCGACTTTTACATATGTAGTTCACGTACTAAACAATCCGGTCATCGCTTCTTTTTTAATAATGAATACGTTTGATTTTTTTCTAATTGTCTTCATTACGTGTTCATTGAAAACTTCTATCGCAATTTAATTAATAATTAAATGAAAACTAAAATTGCGTCACTATCATATGTGTGTGTGTGTCTGTGTGTATGTTTGTTCGAATTAATGATGATGTCGAAAAGATGAAAAGAAATGAAGAAGAAGATGAAAGAATTAATAATGATGTCATCATTACCTCTCTAGGATAGTTTCTTCAAAATCATCAATAATAACCAGTGCAAATGTAATTTCAACTACTCCTATATTACATACATATATACGTATGTATATACCTACGATGATTCCTTCGAAACAACGCGAAAGATTTACAATCGTCCCAGAATCCAAGCTCTGAATGTTGCGAACGTAGGCTTAAGTACTCAGTTTCACGAGAAGCTTGTAAACACGAAAACGCTGTCTTCGCAGCACCATTGTGCCTCGTAAAACAGAAAGTGGGAATGCAAACTCTGTGACGTTTCTTAATTCAGAATACCAATGTGTTCGACGAGATTTTCCAGTTTTTTCCTTTTTACTTGGCCAATTCTGTTTTATTTATTGTTTTCTCCTTTCTCGTCTCTCTTTCTCTCTCTCTCTCTCTCTCTATTTTTCTCTTTTTTATTCCATCAACTTGTTTTCTGGTTGACAAAATATAACACGTAATTCATAACACGTAAATTCCATGTTCAACTCGGTCCATTAATTATTCAACTTCGAATGCACCCGACTAGCTCAAAAAATATTGCAGTGTTAACTTTATCTCTCTCTTTATCTATCTATCTATCTATCTATTTCTCTAACTATCTCTATCTCTATCTCTATCTCTTCGTTTTTTCATCTCCTTCGGAAATAAATAAATTATAAATCACGACAAATTTTTCTTAATCAATCTATCAAATTTCTTTTCATTTTGTCATTTTAAGCTAACTATATATAATACTTCATTACAAAATCTTATTTAATGGAAATACACAATCAAATTTCATTTGCTTCGTTATCCTTCCTCTTTTTTCGATAGCCCTTCGTTATCTTTCCTCTTTTTTTTTTTTAGCGAATATTTAAGTACCAAGTAAATCATTAACAAGCTCATCATCATCATTAAAGGATCGTTATAAATGCTCGATAAAAATATTGATTTTACATTTATGAAAAAATTGCACCAAGAAGGAAAAGATTAAACGAGAAGATGATTCGGAAACGAGAGGAGAAATTTCTTCCACGAGCCACAATGATTATTTTCTCTCATAGAAGAATAAAGTTTCATTGTTAATAGAAGAAAAAGAAGAAGACTAGGAAGGAGGAAGAAGAGGATAGGTTCAATTCGATTCATAGCAAAGTTTCATCGTCATGGTAGTAATATCGAAAAAACAAGTGAAATTGTCGAGGGATTAAAGGCCAAATCCGATGTTTAATTCTCTCTCTCTCTCTCTCTCTCTCTCTCTCTCTCTCTCTCTCTCTCTCTCTCTCTCTCACTCTTTCTCTTTCTCTCTTTCTCTCCTACGGAACAACAAACCGAGAAGTCCGTGGAATCGTTAATGAAACCTCGATTTCGTGTTAGCGTATATATAACGAAAGTCCGACGGTCGTTGAATTGCAAATTTCTATGAAGGTCTTCCGCTTCGAGAAGTCGCGAATTTTCGCGAAGAGGAAAAGAAACTTAATCCGAATCGTCCGATTTTCATCGTTGATCGAATTAACGATAACCTTCATTGATCCTAGTTAAAGGTGATCGCCACCATTTTAAATTGATCTAAATCTATATCTATATACATAATCCCCCCCTTCTCTTTCTCCCCTCCCCCTCCCCCCCTCTCTCTCTTACTCTTTCAAACGTTTAAACAGAAATTATACGCGGCTTACCGTCGCATTAGCATTTCGCCGAGGAAGATACTTTTGCGGGTGGCACAATTCGGCTTCATTTACCTTTCTAGAGAAACGAACTTCTCACGTCGACGAATTTAAGTTTATCTTTTAGATAATTCAAAAGGTATTCCATAAATTTTCCGAAAGAACGGCCATGTGTCGTGAAACTGGAATACAGTGTAAAAGCGAGAGAGAGAGATAGAGAGGGGGGAAGGGGAAGGGGAAGGGGGGGGGAGAAGGAAAGAGAAATTACAGGGTAACGTAGGGTAGGAGTAGGAAATGGTGGTGGTACATCACGTGCATACGTAAATTATTTCCACGAGGACGCATGTACTACCTTAGAGTCTCATAGGTTACGTCGAGAACACTCGAGAGCTGTCGTTGAAAGCCGGCTTTTCACCGGGTAGAAGACCACAATACGACTGCTAACGTCCGAACAAACGCGACCATTGCAAGACTATTACGAAACGAGGGCCTCCGTTGGAAGGAAGTTAAGAATGAAAAAGTATGACGCGTCGGGTTATCAAAAAATATATATCTTCTAATTACGTTTCAAAATAATACCAAACCACGTAATGTGTGATAAGATTGAAAAGGAAATAATCGAAAAGGAAATAAAAAAAAAAAAAAAAAAAAACAGAGATTGTCGGAAAGAAAAAAGTTCATAAGAACGGAAATCTTGAAGCAAAGGATACAAAGATGTCAAGGTTCTCCGTGAACGTGTCGATGTATTAAAGTAACACGAAATACGTATGTAACATGACCGAGATGGCCCTTTCATGCGTAAGAACTTACAAAAAAGGCACCAAGTCGTATGTGTATACTTATACATACCGAGGGTGAAATATATAGGTGTTGAAAGAAGCTGCTCGCACCTCGGTACAAAGATGTTATTAATATCAAGCTACGTGCTCGGTCAGGGAGCTCAACCGGAAATTAGCCTTCGCACTCTACCTTCAACTCCAGTACACGATGATACACCCTGAAGCGTTTAGTGTCGATGACCAAGTACCTCCATTTTTTCATCTCTCTCTCTCTCTCTCTTTCTCTTTCTCTCTCTCTCTCTCTCTCTCTCTATATATATATATATATATATATATATATATATATATCTCTATATGTATATATATATATATATATACTTATTTATTTATTTATTTATTTACTTATATCTTTCTCTCCCTCATTCTTTTTGGGTGGAACGAGAAAAAGGAGAAACGTCACGCTAAAATGGTGGGAACCTTTACGAGGACCTTATTATTTTGACTAAATCCCATACCACGGTCGGTATCATATTCATTGAACGAGAATAATTAAATGACGTGGACGTTGAATTCTGAACGAAAAGAGGCTCTTATAAGAGGCTCGGGTGAGCGAACGGACGATAATTATATCGATAAAATCGCTTGTAAAATATTTATAAAATTCTTAATTCAAGTATATCTAAGTAGGTTGGTACCTATGAACGAGAATAAATCACTTGATCGAATCATTTTATAAGACTTTTCACTTTATAAGATTATCGGTATTTATTGATGTAATAAAAACGTATTGCGCGGAGAAAATCGTGTTGGTACATGTACGGTGATACTAACTTTAACTAAGCTGCTTTCGTTGTACGTATAAATCATGCTTCCCTTCACGATAAAGTAAACGAAGAGAAAAAAAATATGGATAGCGTTCCTTGGCCATCGTTAAAACACTTGAGACCGTTCCGTTAATCGAAAATTTTACGTGATAAGGTCATGATACAATATATACCTATTATTATAATGTATACCTATTTATATTATACAAGCTTTTCCATTAATAATTTAACTTTGGAAATTCGTTCCGTTAATCGTTAAAATATTATACAAATATATACTTATATATATATATATATATATATATATATATATATATAATACATATATAATATATATATATATATATAATACACTTTATTTCTCAGTTAAATATACTTCATTTCTTATTTAGAATCTTTTAAACGTTCAAGGAAGTGATATAAAATTTGTTTATGTGAGAACGAAGATTGTTTATTAAAATTTTCTAATATATTTAACGATCTTATCGTAAGTGAAAACATTATAATACTTTATAAAATATAATAAAGGAAGCTTATGTCGAATTATGTTCTTTTATTCCTTTTAATTAGCAGAACACGTTCCTCAAGTTCGTGAGTCATTAATGGAAAAACTTATAAGTACATATCTATGCACTATATCAATTTTCTATATTTCCAATATTTTTCGACTAACATATGTGACCTTCAGTTTTTTAAATGAAATGCTGCATATGTTTTTATATTATATAAAATATAATGATTAAGCACATGAATGAATTCATCTTGGCATACCGGTTTCATATAATATAAAAGCATATGCAGCATCCTATTTAAAACAATGCAGAATTATTAAGAAGACATTACATGTTCCTTGTATAAAACAAAAAACATTTCCCTGTAACATTTTTTCTAATATTTACCATTTAGAAGAAAAATTTTGGCTAGTAATAACATGAACATTCTGTGTATATATATATATATATATATATACACATAAAAAGAAAAGTATTATATGTAATAATTCGTCTAAAACGGAATATATTTCAATCTCTACGTGGTACTTATAATCGATTTGACGCTCATGAAACCGATACCTGAGAAGAAATGAATTCTTGCGAATCGAGTCATACGAAGTCTCGAAGCACGAAGCGCTGAGTGAGAAACAAATAGACAGACAAACAGAAAGATGTTAGGAGAACACTAAAATAGCCTAACTTTCTGGAAGTTATGAAACACGAAGATAGATACGACTTATAACTTTAGTACGGCCTTCGAATGAAATATCTGACGGAAAAGAAACTCTCTCGGTGCGGTCGAGTACACGATGTTAATTCAAATAAACGAAAATAAAACGATGCGTCACGTTTGTAAAACACGGGCAATGATACTTCCCACGAGTCTATCATTTATTATAGGGTATAACGAGTTATATATTATATAAGCGAACTTATGCTTGATTGAAACTCGACAATTTTTTTCATTTTCTTAAATATGATCATAAAAGAAAGGGAAGAGTTTAGAAACGATACAATTAATGACAAAATTATATATTTGAAGTACATATGTGAAAATGAGTAGTAGATGGCATCGCATGAAAATTACGAAGTATTAAAGTGTACATTGTCAACATGATGGTGGTATATTCATGATGGTATGTATAATCCACTGATAGATCATGAGAGATTGGGAATCCGTGAATGATCAAATAAGGGAAGGCTCAACTGATTTCACAGGGTCTGGTACAGAATGTAAATTGCCATATTTGGGCATAGAGATGGTCAAAAGGACTTCACTTTCGAAGCACTGCCGAGTGAAAATGATAGAATTTGAACATGTGTTTCTCTGTCATGTGATTATATTAAAGTATTCCTTTTCAGAAAACTATTATATTCAACCGATGTAAATTATTCTTTAAAGGAATAAAAGTTTGTAATTTTATTTGTATAATGGAAAAGAATTAAATTTATTATAACGATGTTTTGAATGTAATTGTTTTACATTTTTTATCCGAGAAGATAAACACAAAGTTGGATGGAGAACTGAATTCATCTAGCAATTTACGAGATTTATTGCTTTGTTAATTAAGAAAAAAAGAAGACGAAAAAAAAGGAAGAAAAGACTAATTAAAAAAATGAGTATTGAAAATAATACCGATGAAAGGTAATATCAACATAGATGGGTCGATAGCTCGATATTCGAGCTTATACATCGAGAAATGTCTAAAGATATGAAATTTCGAAGAAGTCAATTTTTTCCTGCGATTTCTAAAGTACCGTGCATCATGTCGGAGATTGAAGAAAAAGATATTTGACAAAGAAAAGATTATATTGCAACGGAAAGCTCTGGTACGACGACAGAAACTATGTAGAAAATCTTGGCGGAAGTTTTATCAAGTTTCCGGCATGAGACGTCGAGGTGAAATCCGTGATGGCAAGGGACATAGAAAAAGAAACAGAAAGGAAAAGAGAGAAAGAGAGAGAGAGAAGGGGAGAGAAAGATGAGAACGACGACGATAGTAGAAAAGCAAGTCGAAGATGGTCGAAATGGACCTTTCCTTTAGCCTCTCCCCACCCTTTCCTCCTCATTTCTCTCCTCTTCAAGGAGTCGTTTTTTAACGTCTACTATCTTCATTACGTGCCCCGTGCTCTCAACGACGATCAATTATTGTCCTCCGCAGAGGGAAAACTTTTATCGAAGCTTAAGGAGAGTTTTTTTTTTTTTATCTCCGACGTGTGCCCAGGACTCCTAGATGAATAGAAAGGAAAGAGCTTTTGTTCTTTCCCCGAGGAGGATGAAATAATTTTGACGTTACTCAAAGATATTCTCTTTCTTCTTTCGCGAGACGTCGTTGAACGATCAGAGTTGAATGAAGATTGCTCGGTAAAGAAAAAAAAAAAAAAAAAAAAAAAACGAGAAGATATACATGACAAATTTATAGAAGGCTCAATACATGGTATAGATATACAGTGATAACTGCAACCTCGTAAACTGTAAAATCGAACGGAAATTACTTTAAGCTAATGGGTCAGCATCGAAGGCGTCTCGTGACGTAAAATACAGAGAGCGCATAAGATCGATTTTCGACGAGTCCATATCCTCCGAGACTCCTCTCGAACCAACGAAAATTTGTTACTTCGAATGAAAGATATGTCAATGCCTAGATGGAACGAGGGAGAGAGAGAGAGAGAGAGAGAATGGGAGAGTGAGAGATAAAGAGAAAGAGAGAAAGAGAGAAAGAGAGAGAGACAGAGAGAGAGAGAGAACAAATTTCAAAGAGCTTGCCTCTGACGAAGTTAGCGACTGATCAAAATTCGTCGTCGTGCGATAAAGAAAAAAAAAAAAAAAAAGAAATGAAAGTAAAAAGTAACGCTTTCAGTCAGCACAAAAATTTGCGAAAATGTTAGATAGATATTATGCAGGTCCTCATTCGATCTTATATTTCCCAAATGGGTCAAATGCTTGTTTCCCCCAGTATGATCGAACTTCTCAAAGGTTTTTCACGAGATCGAGACTTTTTAAATTATTTTCTAAATGTCTTCGATATGTCGAATAAAAGATTCGCGTTAAAAAAAAAAAGAAAAAAAAAAGAATCAATGCAAGGGCATAATATCGCTCATATTTTCGCCTTCTTTTTCTATGTATTTCTTTCGAACGTTCGTTGCTTTCGGTGATATCGCATTTCGATTACGTAAAAAAAAGTTCTTATAAAGATCATTGATCTATTATACATCTAGAAACAGAGAAGACTCATAATTGCTTGAATTTTGTGCAAATCTCTCTCTTTCTCTTTCTTCCTTTCTTTCTTTTTCTTTTCTTTCTTTCTCTTTCTGTGTCCTTCAATGAGAGCTTCCGCAAAAAGAGACTCGTTGCTCCAGATTCTTTGAAATGATACTAAGAGCAAAGTGGAATGGCTCTCTTTACTATGGCGCCGTTACGTGTATGAAGAAAAAAAAAAGCGAAAAAGAGTTGCGTTCACTTTGTTACCGCTTAAAGTATCCAACGATATAACCATTGATAGCAGAAACGTTCATAGGACCTTCCTCGGGATAAGAAAGAAAAAAGTATTTTCTCTCGAGGAAGAAATTGAGAAAAATTCAAATCTACAGTCTCATATTTTCTTACTACTTTTTCGTGCAATCCACGACCAAAATCGAGCACTTTGTTGTATGGGAACTAATGTCCACACGTGTGTAAGACATATCGTAAGTAATGTTTATACCAGCCATTTTTATATATTTCCCAAATCCGAATATCATTCTTGTTTACAAAGACAACTCCTGATACCGCTATCATTTGTTCTAATAAGTTTTGACATCGCGTTGATATAGAGAGTTTTATGCTTTTTACATCGAATAAATAAGATGAAACTTTATCATACGATGAAACCAAACTGGTTCTGACCATCCCATTCTATTTGTACGTTTCAATACAATATTTTGATTCATCGGAAAAGCTTCTTCAAATATGAAAAATGATCTCAAATCTTTGTCTCTGAAAGACAAATACGAAGAACGATTTTATCTATCTATCTATGTCTATCGTTTTCTGAAGGATATCTTGTCAATCCTTTCTCATTGAAGAACTTACACGGAAATTCTCATCTTTCTTTTTCTCTCTTTCCTTCGACTTTACGACAGATGTAAAAAAAAAACGAAGTCTAATAAAATTTGATCTTTAAAACTTCGTGTCCAGTCATATCGAGAAAATATTATCCATCCGCTGATCCTCTTTCTCTAATTCCATCAATTTTAATACACAAAGAAAAAGAAGACAAAAATTGAAAAGAAAATAGTAAAAAAATGTTTCGAAAAAAATAAAAACCTTGTCTCAAAGATTCATAAAGATATTTCGTTAAGCAACGATCAAATTTCACTTCATTATGAATTGTCATCGTGTTCGCGTGAGAAAGTGATAATAATATCCATCGTGTACCGTGTTTATCATGTCATGATGAACCCAAATCGATGATAGGTTTCAAATAGGAACCATTACATCCAGTTGGACTTGACAATGCCAATAGAAGCTGCGATCTACGGGAAATGATGAAACATGTGAAATACGCACAGTATGTCTATGCATGTATGTACTATATATATAAATCGATCATACATCATATACATATGCATGTGTATCATCTATTCTATCTACATATACTAACGCATATACAAACGTACGTACTTAACAATAGAATGTACTTATATCGTATATGCGTAAGTATGTGTGTATATATATATATATATATATGTATGTGTGTGTGTATATAGATATGTATATTGTATATTATCCGAGAATAAGCGAGTTCGCGGATACGAGCAACGATAGCCACGTGCGGCAAGTTGAATTACGCAGCTGCTTATCCATGTCGTACAGATTCGAGTGATATATCATTGCTGATATATACGAACACGAATAACCATAAATTATAATATACTAATTTTCGTCTGACCATTTCGTCAAACCTCGAATCAATCTTATCCACGATACTGGATTATTTTTCATCCAATTGTAAAATCTCTTTTGCTTTTCGAATACGCAAAAATCGTGAAAATCTAATTGGAGAACATTTAATAGCGAACTTGAAACAATAAGGTCATTTAAAACAGTTCCCCAGATTTTCTAACGAGTCATTATGAAAAGTGACTAACTTTTATCTTCTTTTTTGTTCCTTCCTTCCTTCCTTCTTGCCTTTCTATTCCTTTTCAAGCTAACCATGGACCAACGATTATCGAAGCATTTAATAAAATTGTGCTAGGTTAGTAATTTAAATATTCCACATTTTCTGTTAGAACATTAATGCGAATACGGGTTATTTCAATTTAACGCGATACGTATAATGTTCATTTCTGTTTCTAACACATATATATATATATATATATATATATATATACATCCATATATATAACATATATATATATATATATAACACGTATATACATATATATAACATATATATATAACACGTATATACATATATATAACATATATATATAACACGTATACACGTATATATATATGTTAGAAACAGAAAATGAGATGTCGGAATTATTCATATACCCATATCTTACAAGTATGATACACGACCATTAAATCTTTCCAGGAATTCGTTACGAATTGAAAAGTGTTAGGTGTAGTGTGTCAATCATAAGGATCTTCCTAAATGCTTTCAACTATCTCGTTAACCTATTACGCTGAAATATTTTCTAAAGTATTATTTGCTTCTAAAATAGGAATGAATAACAACAACGTTATATGCAGAGAACTGAGTTCATTACACAATCTTATTGATTTTATGGAATATTATATAATATAATAAAAAAGTAAAATATACTTATTATACTCCGTTCAGCGAATCGAGTCAGTAGACGTAAACGTAACATCGCGTGCTAGTGACGTGACAGATTCGATGGACACCAGCTATTGGTTGTCAAACGATAGTCAATTATAAAATTTAAAAATGAAAATACATGGGTAATTATTATCTAGTTTCGATTACTCTCTTATAAGACAGATGATGGATTACTGACAGATTGTTTGAGTATGAGTTTTTATAAATAATTATCAAAAATTATCACACATTGTACAAGATATAATTAATTAGCATGTCTTCTACAAGTTCTGTGATTGAAGACGAGAATAGGGAAATATCTTCTCTTCAAAAACGTATCAAACGATCGTACTTGAGTCGTAATGACAGTTTTCACGGTCTGAAAATTGTAAATACGCTCCTGTCCCGATCACACGTGTTTGTTTGTTTATACTGATTTGACTCGTTAAACGGTGCATAGTTTTTATTAAATATCAATTTTATTCATATTTTAAAATCAAAAATAACGGTAAAGGTAGTGATATTATTTGTCAACTTTACAAAACGAAAGGGAAGAAACGGCCCATGGTAAGCGAAGATATTTTCATAGAAATATTCCATGTACGAAAGATAAACAAAAAAGTTTCAACGAAGGTACAAGATATGTACGCAACACAATAAACGTAATATAACAATCTGAAAATATAAAAAACGTCTTATTACACACATCACATTGTTTTGAAATTTATCACTGTAGAAAATTATTAATAAATGGCTTTAATACATCAATAATCTTATTTATATTTATCTAAATAATGTAACAATATTCATTTTTTCATTTTTACATACGATCTGTTTAAAATTTTAATAAAAACGATTCCAAGTAAGTAACAGCTCGCTTCGAGTTGCTTTAAACAAATTAATCACGGGTTTGTGCCAATTCATTTTCAGCGCAAAAAGTTAAATAAGACTAACGAAACTTTATATGAAAATATTAAAAAAAAAAAAACTCATGTATTTACGTGACGCAACGACCTTATTGCTTTCCTTATGAACGGATAATTTCAGTGCGAGAAGTGACACTACATTAGGATTAGAATTTTCAGAAAAAAAGGAGAGAGAGAGAGAGAAAAGGAAAGAGAAAGAGAAGGAGTGAGAGAGAAAGAGAGTGAGAGAGAGAGAGAGAGAGAGAAGGAGAGCAAATCGTGATAGCTCTAGCTTTATATTCATCGTGTCATAAAGAGGAAGGGAAAAAGAGTGACCTAGAGAAGGAGAAAAGTGTGGACAGACGAAGCAAGTGTGGAAAGAGCAGAAACGTGGCGTCCTTTTACAAACTTCCATTACCTGATTGCCTTCATGAGAAGAAAAATATTAGCAGGCACATTGTACAAACATATACGGAAGGTTCGGAAATAGTGCATCGAGGGTGAATCACTTTTCCATATGATTTTTCAATGAATCATACGGACCTAGAACAAAGAGCTTCATTAACTATAAAGTCAATACGCAAAAGTTTCGGATTCGTATTGTCCATTGTTGCGAACGACGATAAAATGGACATTTAAGAAAGAAGAAAAAGATATAACGTTGAAGAAGTTCTCCTTAGCGCCACGCTTTGACGCCTCGCTCTTTTTATGATAGGACAATAAGGGCTACGTAGGAGTATTATATAACGATATATAAAAACGCTCGAGATCGATAGTATATGGTAGAGTGAGAGAAAGAAATAGAGAGAGAGAGAGAGAGGGAGAGAGAGAAAAGAGAGAGAAAAAAGATAGGTTGTTACGATCGATTATACCCGCGTAAATGCCATTAACTGCGCTAAAGAGAACTAACCGACCACATGGATATCCGATATAACGGTAAACGAGTTTTATAATTTCATAAGCATTCTATTTTAATAAAAAAAAAAAAAGAATGAAAAAGAGAAAAAAGGCGAAGAAAAAAGGAAATAAACATCGCAGCCACCCTCTCGTATTCTCTTTACATTTCGAATAAAAGAGAATTGGGGGGACGAAAAAAAAATGATGATTTATCATGGAATACGATCAAAGAGATTACTTACGATAATCGTCGTTCATAAAAGTAGTAAATTAGGTCGCATTATATGCGAAAGAGGAAAAAAGGCATGGAGAAAGAATAACGTTAAATAATAAACGATATCTCGATGTTGTACTCTATTTCGTGATAACGAAATCTCTCCTTCGTACGTTTTCTTTAAAAAATAAGTAAGTACGTACGCTTACTCTTACCCCATAAACGTCTTTTCGTTAATTCATAAAATACCTATGATATTTTTTCGTCTCGTGAAACGCGCCGAGTATTTAATTATACTCTTGTTTGGGCAGATCTTTTTTTATTATTTCGAAGTTTTGGTTTTATTTGAAAAATGCCGATTCGTACCTTAAAATGAGAGAAAGAGAGAGAGAGAGAGAGGAATTAGACAAGTAAAGTTTCGTGATAATAGAAAAACCCGTATTACGATCGCAAATTTTTATGAAACTTTCTACTGTGCTCGTCGCATTTTGAGCATTCGTTCTTTGTTACGAATTCTCTCTCTCTCTCTCTCTCTCTTTCTTCTTCATCCTCTTCTTTTATAACCGATACCTACTCTTCGACACTATTCTTATGGAAAGTTTTCACATTCTAACGATAATCCTTACCAGGCTATTCTTATTTCTTTTTTTTTTTAGCTTTCTCTCGTCTATCACAATATTTTCTTCATCTTTTTTATCTCCTCGTATAATCTTTCACATACACACATACGCAGATATCAGTTCGCAAATAAAAACAGATTCCATTGCTTACGATAGGATACTGGCGCGTTTTTCTATGACAAAATTTTATGATAAAATTAAAGAATTTTATTATGCAAATCCTTTCTATATATGAAAAAAGAACACGCACGCGCGCGCGCACACATGCGACGCTAACGGATTTCCATATCCGGACTAGTTCTCTCTTTTTTCTTCTTTCTTTTTCATAAAAATTTCACGCTTTCTCGATTTCATTTCTAATAATAAAAACAAGTCAAAATTAAAAAAAGAAAAAAAGAAAAAGCAGAGAGAGAAATAGGATACAAACATTTCACGCGAAGATTTACCGTTTCAATTTCTTTCTAACGTGATTTCAACTGTTATCATATAGATGAGCACAACGTTTATCGTATCAACGTAACCCATATTCATCCATCACAAAATCAAATTTTCGTATCAACGAGGATGACTCAGTGAAGCAACGGAACGGACGTTTCAGTTTGTAAATTTGATAAAGAACGAACGACTCAGTCGAAAGTCCGAGATTTCGTCAAAAATAAAAGGACCATTGATGAAGATCGACAGAACGGTCTCACGTCGAAGGTATCACGATGGTTTCGCGTTAATTGGATGTCAAGGGAAACTTAATTAGAGGACTCCCTTATGTTTACACGCTCGCGCCGAACCTTTGCTCGTTATTAGTCGCCAACATAGGAAAAGCTCGTTGCTCGTGGACCCGACATAATTTCAAGCCTTTATAACTAATTTATGCCATCCTCGAAAGCCACTCTGCTTACTTTAGATACGTCAGAACGTACAGAGCACGTCAACGACCCCGAAATATCCAATAATGATCGAATCTAATTTGCGGTTCGAAAATGTATTTCTAAAGAAATTAAAAATATCTATGTCGGGCTATATAAAAAAATTTGTTGGCCTCTTTTTTCACAAATCCCTAATTAAAAATTCATCCTTATCGAGAACAAATATCCCTCCACTCGTGTCATTAATACAATTGAAAAATTATTCAACACCTCGACGACAATCTCTTCCCGTTTCTCTCCTTCTCTTATTATGTCTAATTTAATCTCATTTCTCGCATCACCACGTTCGTCTTTCCTCTCATACCTTCCAATTCTACTAATTATTCTGAACATTTCACAATCGTTTTCCTATCAGAAATTGGCCTCTATTAAAAAACAAAGAAGCAAGAAAGAATATTATCGGATTGAAAATGTCGATTGATTATTATATTCGAAGCGTTCGTTGGAAGGTTTAGAGAAAGAAAAAGAAGGAATAGAGAAAAGATAGAAAGGGGTTGTCCAATGAAACTCGCATAATTATTTTACAAATCAAGAAATAACAAAGGATACTAAAATATAATTTTAACGAAATCGATCGCAAAAAAAAAAAGAAAAGAAAGAGAAAATAAGAAACAATTTTACTCACCAACGCAGAGTACGAGCGCCGCGACGAGAATCGGCGGGAAGGTCCTCGAGAATGAATACATATTTGCTTCTGTAATTATTTAGCTTCGTGGACGCGAATCTCAGGACAAGAGAGATAGAGACAACAACAAAAATATCCTTGCGAGCACGCAAATATTTTCGTTCTTTTTCCTTCACAAGAGATGTAAACGTTTATTTTCTTCCTCCTCCTTCTTCCTTCCTTCCTTCTTCGTTCTTGATCCCACTCAAAATTGTCTTTATCGATGATTTCCACCAGCAAGGATGAAATTCACCAATCGTAAAACGCGATGACACGCACGTTTAAGAGAAAAAAGAGCGAGACTAGGAAGGCACTGCTGGACCGCGCACGCGACAGCGAAGAATAAATACTGAGCGTTCCTTTCAATCGTCCTTCTCTTTAATATTATTTATACGATCGTTGTCTCTCGTAAAAATTAACTTTGAGGATTGCGAAGAGAAAGACGGTTCTTATTTTTGTTTTGTTTTCTTTTTTCTTCACCTTCTCCACTTCTTCCTCTTCTTCTTCTTTTTTTTTCCTTCTTCTTATTTTTCTTCCTATTGTTCCCTTCTTTCTCCCTTCTTTCCAAATACGTACCAGATGAAATAGTCCCTTTTCGCCTCTCTATCAATTTATACTATCTCGATCGAGATCGAGATCTTCTATAAAAGAACGAGAGAGCGAGAGGGAAAGAGATAAATGTAAACAAAATGAAACAGATAGAAAAAGCTAGGAAAGAGAGAGAGAGAGAGAGAGAGAGAGAGAGAGAGAGAGATATTTGGAAAGAAACGATTATATCGAGATCTCTCCTCGCGAAGTTTCTCTTCAAGAACCCGCACCTTATTGATGATGACAGTGACGAAGAGAAGGAGAGAAAAAGATAGAGAATGATAAAGCGTGTAAAAGAGAAAGAGAAAGAGAGAGAGAGAGAGAGAGAGAGTGTGTGATGATAAGTAAAACGAATCGAGGAGGGGTTCTCTCTCTTTTTTTTTTCTTCTTTTTTTATATTATTTTTTTCCTCTTTCCCCTTCTTCTTCTTCCTTTTAACGTCGACTCTTTTTTAATATATATATATATATATATATATATATATATATATATATATCTATGTATGCGTATATATATGTATATATATAATATATTATATATATTATATGTATATATGTATATTATATATATATACTATATATTATATATATTATATGTATATATGTATATTTTATATATATATATACATATATATATAATAGAAAGCCGTGCACACAGAGCGTCCTCTCGAGCGTATACGTCGTCCGATGCGGCGCCGCCGTCGAACTGACTTTCCACGTTACGCTACTACAGTAGTGGCTACGTGACGCGCCGCTCCTCCTCTCAGCTTCTATCCGCGTCGTCGCGCGCGCGATCCTTCCTTCCTTCCTTCCTTCTTCCCTTCCGTACATGCGCGACCGTACGATGGAAATGGTCATCTTTTCAACTTGCTTGGACATCGTTTCGTTTCCCTTTCTATACACTTAATCTGGATTAATTTAATTTATTATCGATTATTTCGATCGATCGTTTTATTTTCGAGAAATCTAATCGATAAATTTAATAATAACTTAATTTTCGGTCAGTTTAAACATTCATACTTACGATCGGTTTTGATTCCAAAATTTAATTAAGCGATCCTTCCTTCCTTCCTTCCTTCCTTCCTTCCTTCCTTCTCTCACTTTATATTTTGATTAAATTTAATTTATTTTAGATTGTTTCGGTCGATCATTTTATTTTCGATTAATTGAATCTAATATAACATTCGAATTTACAATCATTTTTTATTCATACATATCGCGATCCTTCCTACCTTCTTCAATAGAATAATCACATTTCCAACTTATCCGGGCATCGTTCCGTTTCTCTTTCCGCATTCTTATTCTTGATCAATTTAATTTATTTTTGGATTAATTTAATCGAATATAACATTCGAGCTTAGTCCATATACAAAAATTTTATTGTAAAGAATATAGGGAGTGTTTCGGTTAATACTTTTATATAAGATATATATGTATTTACTGGATTGATTTATAAACATAAATACTGCTATAAGTAAAGAATTTATTAAAATGAGACATACAAGTGTCGCTTTATTGTAATA
Source organism: Dolichovespula sylvestris (assembly GCA_918808275.2). Lineage (NCBI taxonomy): Eukaryota > Metazoa > Arthropoda > Insecta > Hymenoptera > Vespidae > Dolichovespula > Dolichovespula sylvestris. The sequence goes on along the minus strand of OU964970.1, from coordinate 3,215,687 downwards.
ATATTTTTTATTTATAACAGACTTTATATTCGCTATGGAAGATGGTAAAATTAGAAATTCTGATTGTAAGATATAGCATTTATTGGATTGATTCACAAACAAGTATCGTTTTATTGAGATATTTATTTAGGTATCGATTCAATAATATGATATAAGAAGTAGATAAATATGACACAAAGAATTGGCTATGGAATAATATTGTGTTAGAGAAATAAAAGATGGGTATTAAAACACGTTGAATATCATAGAAGTTATCGATGATCTCCAGCACTTATTTTTGCAGATCTTATTGAAAATGTTATTACGATTTCTTTTGTAATATTTAGAAGACTAAAAGTGTTTATTTTCTAAATAAAAGTAAAGTTTAATATAAGAATATAGACAATCAATTCTCCTATATTATTTACACACACAAAAATAAAATATACAATATTAGATAAATATATCGATTTGTGCAGTTAACGCATGTTTAATTTATTTAAAATTTTATCTAATTGCAACAGACAAAACACTGATTATTCGAACAATGTAGAAACAAAAGATTTTTGATAAATAAATTTTCGAATAATTAATTGATAGAAAATAAAGATAGTTGATGTGCGATAAAGAAATAAGAATTTTCGTTAGTTTTGTAGGATTTATTGTTAATTGTGAAAAAAAACGAACAAAATGATAAAAGATAATGGTTATTGATCGTATTGATTCAATGATGAAACTTTCATTAAATTTTTGATTTTTCGTTCAGTTAATTTTCTGCAAATTTTGTTTTGCAAAAACAAAAATATAGAAAAAAAACGACTTCCTTGTGTTTAGAAAAATAAAAGTTCGTGAAAAAGTTACGAGAAAAAGAAAAGCACCTTTCTATCTATCTATCTATCTATCTATCGTGCGATTCGATTCAAATCTAACTTTTTACCACCATAAAAGACACATGTATTAATCAAAAAACACTCTTTCCCTCTGAACGTCGTGTAATTACGCGCCAATCGCAAGCAACTCCAAAGAATTAAATCGACGAAGAAATTCCGAGACGGAAGAATGTCGAAGAATAAAAAATGTTCAACGGAAAAAAAGAGTCAAGACATTGGAAATTTCTTCGTCAATCTCACTTCCATCTTTTCTTTCATTTTTGTTTCTTATCCTTTTTTTTTTATTTCCTTCTCCTTTTTTATTTTTTAATTCCCACTTACTATTAGTCGGAAGTTCTCTCATATCAAAAATTTCTTCAAAGCGCGTTCACGTGTAAGTTAACGAATCGAATAGTATAGCATACCCGTGTAGTAACACATCAATCACAGGATGTCCTGCAGGTGAAAGCATCCCCTGACCACATTCCGTCCTTTCCTCACGTCTCTCTCTCTCTCTCTCTCTCTCTCTCTCTCTCTCTCATCATCGTGAACGTGTCTATCGGTCCCTTTGCGTGCGAGCGGTATTTTGTTTGCACAAAGAAATGAAAAAGTGAGGTAGAAAGGAAAAGAGAGGGAGAGAGGGAGACAGAGAGAGAGAGAGAGAGGGAGAGAGAGAGAGAGAGAAAGAGTGAGGAAAAATAACGTGTCCGAAAAAGAGAAGAGCTCGTCGTCGCGCAATGAAATAGCTTTTCGAATCGATTATTTCTAGTCGATTGATTCAAATCCGCTTTGCTCGATTCGATTGATACATCTGACACGATGCGATCGAACTTTCATTTAAAAAGCAGAAAAATATTTCAAAGGTATTCGATGATGGCCCGACGACAGATCGATACTTTAAACGTCACTTACAAAGTTCTCTAATATTGATCTTTCAACAATGTCATTTATTTTAATTTAACTTTTGGACGATCATATCTAACTTTTCTTTTTTTTTTTAACTTCGAACTCTTTCAAAGAAATTGTAACTATATAGTAGGTATTCATTCTTATGTTTAAAAGATTGTATGTGGTAAAAAAGTTCACGATATTGGCAAGGAAACTTAGCCGTACAAGGCCAGCGAGCCGATTGTCGTCATCTCGATACGCAGATGCTGAATTTCGTGATTACTCCAAGCGGAAGTGGCCATATCCATGAGGAAACTTTCTCTCTCTCTCTCTCTCTCTCTCTCTCTCTCTCTCTCTCTCTCTCTCTCTCTCTCTCTCAGTGATCAGTACTACTAACAAATGCCAAGATTTGGAACTTTGTCGGATGCCAAATCCAGCGAGTTTGGTCCGAACGATATCCGAACCGTCAAACCGCGTTTGTTCGATCGAGCGTAAATCTTTAAAGAGATCCGATTGATCGGATCAAACGGACAATATATTGAACAAAGCAATACTTCGACTTTGTTTCTCTTCGAATATATATACTACGAAAATAGAATTAAATTTAAATAAGTTGTCGTTTGATATATTCGAAGTTTTGTGTATTACAAAATTTTTCGATTCTTTATGATTTTTTTTGTATCAACCAAAATTGTTGACCGAACGTAAAAAGCACTTTACTTTTCTTCCTATAATTACGTTATATCATACCTACTTTTACTTAGGAGTCACAGCTGCGTTGAAACGTAATTGCTTTAGATGCACTCGTCTGCACTACCGGTCATATCAAAAATGCGCTAGTATATTATTAGTGTACTCGTGCTCGCTCAAAAGGGAAAGGCGCGACTAACTTGAACAGAGTGTGTATCTCTAACTTGAAAAGTGCATTTTGGATAGAATACCTGAAAAAAAAAAAATGGAAATGAAAATAATTTATGTAGAATGGCATTGAGATTCGAATTCTTTTTATTCAATTAGAAAAATGAGACACGCTTAATTCATTTTCGGAATAGAAACTTTTCGTTCGTTCCAACAAGAATTTATATAATGATTTCGTTTTTTAGTCAATCTCTTTGATAATATTCGACTTTGATAAATAAGACTGTTTTGTATATATTCGTGTACAATGTAAAAGGAACGAACCATCCAAAATTTCATAGCCTACCCTTTACATTATGCCCTTTCATAATTTTGCATCGTAATACTAATTGTAAAAGGAGGATCATTAAATATATTACACGTCGTTAACGCGATTCGAATATTATCCTATTTTGGATTATTTGAAATAAAAAATAATGATTATACCCTTAAGGAAAATAATTTTTCTCTCTTTTTATACAAATTCCATCAAAAAGTATGATCAATTATTCAAATCATATTATAACTCTGTAAGAATAATACTTGTATCAAAATTATGCCTCATTGTAATTACTTTTGATGTGCTGCTATTGTTTCATGATTCTTTTTGGAGTGTTAAAAAAGAGTGCTTTCGAAAGGTGTAAACTAAAAACACAAATGCAATCGGGAGATCATACTAACGCACTCTTACGACGCTTCAAGGAACTTATCTATTGAAAAATTGCATAATTATTTCGACATACTATAAATATGTTCTATCCAAAAATGTAGAATTACACAATCTAATTCGTTGTTGATTGTAGAAAAAGTTGATTCTAATGATGACTATTTTCGATCATTTATCATTGTCATTAATTCTTGCTACGACCAATGAACTTAAATCACACTTAATATTCCTCGAATCTGTGGCGTTGAACAATAGAAATCACTTTGCGATAGAACAAAGATTTGTGTTGATTGGTCGGAACTGGAACTGCGTAAATTTCAAGACTTCACTCAATTATTACGTATTTTATTGTAATAAACGTGATAATAAAAACTTATAGATTTAAATATTCCCACAGTTATTTTTGCTTTTAACATATCTGCTTATTTATGACAATAGAATTAATCTTTGTAAAATGGATTTTGAAATCTGACCAATCATATAACGTTGCTGCTACGCAATAGCAAAATATTCCTCGATCTGAATAAAGGCACCGACTCACCCTTACGATTTTTTTACTATCTGTTTACCCTGTCAAATAATAGTTATCAGTATATGGGTTTGTATTTGTAGTTGCATCGTATCTTTTATTAGAGGAAGCAACGATGGAGAACGCAATCAAAATCATTGTAAAATGGAGCGGAAAAGAGTACGAGATCCTTGATATTTTGGAATCTGACACGGTCCTTACAGTGAAAAATCGCATACACAAAGAAACAGGCGTCCGTCCAGAGCGTCAAAAATTATTGAACCTCAAATTCAAAGGTTATGTTTTGAACTGTTTTTATAGACCTATGAGTCTATTTAAATGACATCAAATGTCTAGCCTTTCATAATGTTCTATTATATATTTTTTAATTGTATCCTTTAAAATTATGAACCTATGTCCTTTGAATGTATTAAGTAATTTGTCAAGTGTAAAATTAATCTCTTAATATATTTTAACGTTTTACAAAGGTCTATAGAAACTTTGTATTTACCAGGCAAAGCAGCACAAGATGATGACATTATAGGAAAGCTAGGATTAAAACCAGGTTTTAAATTAATGTTAATGGGTTCTCGAGAGGAGGACATCGCGGAAGTGAGTCGAGCTCCAGAAAATATGCCGGACGTAGTAAATGATCTAGACATAGAGGAAGAAGAAGTAGAAATAGAAAAGGCTGAAGTATATTTATCTAAAATACAAAAGAGAATTGATCATTATACCATCACAGAATTGAATCCTCTTAGGGAAGGCAAAAAACTTCTTGTACTTGACATAGACTACACCCTTTTTGATCATAGATCAACAGCTGAAAGTGGAGCAGAATTAATGCGGCCATATCTACATGAATTCTTAATGCGTGCTTACAAGAATTACGATATAGTCATTTGGTCCGCAACCAGCATGAAATGGATTAATGAGAAGATGAAACTGTTAGGTGTCTCAAATCATCCAAATTACAAAATAGCATTTCATCTAGATTCTCTTGCTATGATATCTGTTCACACACCAAAATATGGAGTAGTAGGAGTAAAACCTCTAGGCATTATTTGGGGAAAGTATAAACAGTTTTCGGCAAAGAACACAATAATGTTTGATGATATAAGAAGAAATTTTATTATGAATCCACAATCTGGATTAAGAATAAGACCTTTCAGACATGCGCATACAACTAGAAACAAAGATAGAGAATTATTAAAACTATCTAAATATCTAGAATTAATAGCCAAGGTAGATGATTTTCAGACTCTAAATCATAGAAAATGGGAAGAATACAAAGCAAAAAAGACGCATGATAGAAGAGGAGAGAAGAGTGACGATGAATAAATATTTATCTTCATTTATTTTCATTAATTTGTATCAGATTTTACATTTCATTGACATCTGATGAAGAAGAAATTACTTGTATTGACGACTGTAAGAGAAGAAAGGAGAAGACAGTATGCTAAATGTATGTCTTGTTAAAAGTCTGTTTAGTAAAATGTAAGTGAGAGACCAAGCCTAATTAAACAACAAAATAATGCTGAACTAGAAATGTTTTCTGCATATTATGGAAAAGTTTCTGTTCGCATAAGCGCATGCTTGGATTATTAAAACTATATATATTTTCACATGTTCCGATGTATAATGTACTTATTGTATATGCAGTAGGTACTAAATAAATGCGTCAAATCTTAAGCAAATAAAGTCTTATCCAAAAAATTAAAAATGTTATCATTTAATTTTTCCTCTTAAGATATGACAGTATAGTGAAAAGGAATTCGTCCATCATTTTTCAAAAAACGATCATATATGTATGTTTCATTGTTATTTTAAAGTATACACACTGCATAAAACGAACTTTCAACAATGTTTACATTTATTAAGATCAGACAAGTAAGGTGACAATAATCGGCATATATTTCGTAATTTAGTTGATTCTCAATGACATACTTCTATAAATGTATAAGTATATGATACATGTTCGACAAATCTACGTTTCTATTGGTCAGTTCTGATTCTGTCAATAAATTAACTAGTGCGATGTATAAGATCAAAAAGCGTGAGTAGTATCCGATTCTGCTATGAATAGAAGGAGAAACTGACATAACTGACAGATGGAGTTTCGCTAACCATGAAAGTTAGCGAACAACAATGTTGGTGAACTATTGTGGGATCAATTAAAAAGATGGCGAGCTGTCATCAGTAAGTGCATTTTTTGTCTAAGGAGGGAACGTCACAAATGCTTCGTAAAAAAAATCATTCGTTGAAAAGACAGAAGAATGGAACTCTTTCGCACTGACACACATTTTATTTTCGTAAAAGAGAGACACAGTTTGTGGTGCGACAAAAATACGGGCCAATTTTCTGCTAAATCCGGTAAGTACAATAAAATATAATACTTTTGTTAAAATTACTACATTTTTGGACGTCGTTTTATCTCATCTTTTTTTATTCGAATGAATATAAAAAAATTAATTATGCAAGTAGCAAAATAAATTAATATAAATACTATTATCGTTTAAATAATCTTAAACGTTACAAAATATGCTTATACGTTGAAAATGAAATGTGTTGCAAAATTTAACGTTTCTTTGTTTCTTTGTGTACATTGATCGATCAACATTACTTTCATTTTTATTTTATATGAATTATTAATAATGTAAACGATATTATAATCAACATAATCAATTATTCTGCTTATAACATTTGTAATAAAGTTATTGTCATATTGTAAATATATCACAATGTAAATATATAATTAAAGAAAAATTAATATAATATAAGAAATAAATAAATGTTTGGATCTTAATTTTATTAGAGTACCAATATATCTGTATAATTTTTTATACTCTATTACATACAGATTGGGAATGGGCATCACCAAAAGATTTAGAATGTCTTGGAATGTTCTATGGAATAGTAGGAAAAATAGAACAACCGTCAGTATTAGAACCACGTTTGATGCTTATAAAAGAAGTTTCTGTGGCCGGAGAATTATATGGCGGTCATATAGTACACAGAATCAAATCAATTGCATTCTTACATATTGGGACAGATAACACAGACATTGGATTACTTCCATGTAAGAAACATCAGCATTTACCAAAGAAAAAGGGAGCTAGCGGATTATTTGATGTGCCGCAAAAAGCTGCATTTGCTAAAACATGGGGCACTATAAAAAGTGCCACAAATACTATTAAAAATACCACTCAGCAAGCAGCTGCTCTTGCAACATCTCAGGTATAAATAAAGATGTAATAAGAGAAAATAAGAAAATAATTCTAATATATTCCATATGTAGTTTCTCCAAGTTTCTCTTTTCTGTTATTAGGTCAAGTCTACAGTAAATAAACGAAGCGGAGTAAAAGATAAAGAAAAATTTGAGAAAAGAATCTTAGAAGAATTAAATAAAATTTTTACAGAGACCGATTCTTTTTTTTATTGCGAAACTGGAGATATTACCAATAGTCTACAACGATTATGTGTAGCCGAAATTGAAGAAACTAAAAGCAATCAATATAAACCAATGTGGCAACGAGTAGATGATAGATTTTTTTGGAATAAGCATATGTTGCAAGACATAATTAGTTTAAAAGTTAATACAATCAAAATTTTTTATTTTTTGATAATAAGGTATACTCTATTAACTATTATTTTAAGTAATATTACTTCTTCAGACGAACAAAGCAGATTGCTGGATATTACCAGTCATTCAAGGATATATACAAATAGAAAAATGCAAAGTCGAAGTAGGATTCTATGATCAACCACAACATGAAATATTTAATTTAGCTATTATATCAAGAAGGAGTAGATTCCGCGCTGGCACTAGGTAGTTTTTGATTATGATTATTTTGACATTGTATCATAATAAATAAAATTAAAATTTTAACATTGATTACAATAAAGGTATAAGAGACGTGGTGTTGATGATCAAGGTAAATGTGCCAATTATGTTGAAACTGAGCAGTTGGTTTGGTATCATGATCATCAGGTATCTTTTGTACAAGTTCGTGGTAGTGTACCAGTTTATTGGTCTCAACCTGGGTATAAATATAAACCACCTCCACGAATAGATAAAGGTAAAGTGTGTGTATTGTAGAAGTTAAGAAAGAAAATGGTTAACAAAATTATTTATAAAATTACTACTTTTGTTTATGCAATTTTATAATATTAAGTAATAATCTTATAATAATATTTTAGATGAAGCAGAAACACAGGTTACATTTGAAAAACATTTTGGTGAAGAACTTGATTTATATGGTCCAATATGTATTGTTAATCTAGTTGAGCAAACAGGAAAAGAGAAGATAATTTGGGAGGCTTACAGTAATCATGTTCTTAATTATAACCATCCTGATATTACATATACAACTTTTGATTTTCACGAGTATTGGTAAGTATAAAAATGAACAAACTCTTGAACATGTTATGTCAATTTCTTATGTTCCTATAACTTTTATCTAACAGCCGTGGTATGCATTTTGAAAATGTTTCTATTCTGATCGATGCACTTGATGCAGTATTAACAAATATGAGTTACTGTTGGCGCGATAAAGAAGGTACAATTTGCATGCAGAAAGGAATTTTTCGTGTAAATTGCATCGATTGCTTAGACAGAACTAATGTGGTACAAACAGCTATTGGTAAAGCTGTAATGGAAATGCAATTTTCAAAACTTGGCTTAATACCACCTGATGGAACTTTACCTACAAACATTAGACAAACTTTTCAATTACTTTGGGCTAATAATGGTGACATAATCAGTAAACAATATGCTGGGACAAATGCTTTAAAGGTATGTAATTCACTTTGTTAACTTAATTTTATCCAATATGTATTATTTATATATATTATAATTACTTAATTATATTTTCAGGGAGATTATACGAGAACAGGAGAAAGAAAATTCACTGGATTAATGAAAGATGGCATGAACTCTGCAAATAGGTAAAATTATGAACTTTTTCTATGTTTTAAATCCTTCATTTCCATTTTCTTTTTTTCCCTATTTTATCCTGCCACCAATTGCTATTTCATAATCATTATAAATTATCTGTCATCCTAATTTTCGATTTGTTAGATATTATAGTTTGGTAATAAGATATTTTTACCAAATCAAGTACCAATCAAGATTGAGTTAGACGTTTCTAATTTCGTGCTTTGTAGATCCCTGACATCCTTTAATTTTCTGATAGATATTTTCAACAACACTTTATGGACGACTTACGCCAGGCAGCGATAGAAACTTTGCTAGGAAATCCAATCGACGTTGATCAACTGAACAACGATTGGTCACATTATTTAGACATCCTTGATAACTGCTGCCTTGAACTTATTCCTACGAAACCACCAAATATAGAGCTTCAACTCGCTACACATCCTGAATTTCTTTATGCCACTGCTATGTGTAATTTAGCAAGGTTCGTTTTCTGTTGTCAAAACAAAAAATTTGTGAAAAGTGTGTATGAGAAATAATTTCATAACACTACAATTTATATTTCATATTTAATTGAATTTTATGAATGGTTGTAGTATGCTAAACATAGTTTCATCACGGATGATGGATCTTACACCGCATGAAAATTAGTGATTAATCTTGGATTTTTAGCAATTAGATTTGGCAGTTATTATTAATATACAACGCATCTATTTTTAAACATAAAACCTTGAAACACAAAATCGTTCTAATCCTATGACAATAATTCTTCTCATAAATTATATATGTAAATATCATTGTTATGATTATTTATATTTAATTATTTTTTTAAATTATACTATGATTTCAGATATTATCTTAATCGCTTCAAAGATGTCTATAGACAAGCAACAATTGATATGATGTTAGGAAATGCAGTAAGTGAAGAAGTATTTCAAGAACGTACAGAAGAAGAAGACAATGCTGCAACAGCAGTTCATGTGAAATTATTGATTGAAGATTGTAAAAAATTATTGATACCTGATCCTGAAGTTATTCTTGGGAGTTGGGGACTTATTGATGCTGATCCTGTGTATGTATATTCAATTATTAATATTTTGTTAAAAAATTATTTACTCTCTGAGATGGTAGCATATTCTTTTTTAATTACTTTTAGAACTGGGGATCCCACTGAAACTGAAATGGATACTATTCTTATATTAACTCGAGATAGTTATTATGTAGCAGATTATGATGACCAAATTGATAAAGTTACAAATTACCAAAGAGTTCCACTGTCTGATGTAATCCTTATTGAATTTGGCCAACCAGAAAGTACAGTTTCTATTTTTAAGAACAAACATTACCATTGTATTAGAATTAGCTATAAGATGGGTACAGAATATGGTTACTTTCACATGTTTCGCAGTACAAACTTAAGGTTTTTCAACAACATGGCTGTTGTAATAAAAACTGCTGAAGAAAGCATAGGTAAAATAATTTATATTCTAATATATTTTGATGATAAAAAATAATATATAATAATTTAAAAAACAAAAAGTAATATTGATATTGCAGAATCCTTAAAAGCAATTTGTGAAGCTATTTCAGTAGCAATGGAAATAGCTGGTTTACCAAAAGTACCTGTGGCAATGAACATAACATTAGATAAACGAAAGAGTAAATTAGTTAATGTTAAAGGTTCTACAGGACTTTTAGATATTTCCTCTCTTCCTGAGTTAACCAGAAATGTTTCTGAAACGCAATTATTAGCTCTCAAAAGTGCAGGTTTGTTTTATTCTTAATAAAAATAATCATCTATAGACACAAATTTGTAAATTATTATAATTTTGTAGGTACAAAGGCACTAAGTAATATGTCAGAACAATTTAGTAAACTTAATAAATTAAGTCATAGCTTTAGCACGAAGAAACCGATCGACTTAGCAAAAAGCATAAGATCAAGAAAGTCTATTACAACTATAAAACCAACTTTTACTGTTGGTGATAGAGATATCTCTGGAAATATTAGTAAAAAACGTGGCGACACTAGTAGCAGTAGCGACGAAGATGAAAATATTGAAATGACTCACATTCATACAGAACAAACAAAGAACTTTTCTCATGACAAAAAATTAATGGAAGCTTATAGCCCATCAATTGGAATCATAATGGGTGTTAAAGATTCTGATATAGTAAATAATAGTGCTTCTGATAATTATCTAGCACAGGCAGATATAGATAAAGATAATGTATTGCCTTCTGATATTAAGAAATCTGAATTTTACCTAATGCCGCAAAGTGAATCTGGTAGTTCTCTTAGTGCTTCGCCACAAAAAACTACAGCAACGACACCAGAAATAACTATTCAGGATGTAGCAGATGTTTTAAGCGAAGAAAAAGATAGAATGATTCATCCAACATCATTAAGTCTTTCTAAAAATATAAGCCAGTCAACAGGAAAAGTGGACAGCAAAGCAAATTTAAATAACTTAAAGACTAGTACTTTGTTGATAGATAATAAGTTACAAGATAAAAAGAGATCAACATCTGAGCAAGATCTGACATTAAATATTACTTCTTCGCAAAGCGAATCGGCCCTGAAATCAATAAAAAGTAGCATTACAGATGTCACAAGTCCAGTTGCAGCTACTGCCAAAGATATTCTATCACCTTTTTCAAAGTTCGCTAAAGGTGTACAAACGCTTGGAGCTAATTTAGATCCGAGGAAATTAAAATCAGGTCAAATGGGATTAACGAGAAATTTGTCAGATCATCATCTGGAAGAACGTCAGAAACTTCAAGAGAAATGGGGTTCTTGCAAATCTACACTGATCGCTTTATAAATTATTGTGACATAACTGTAAGTACATTATATTGAGCAACATGATAATAATGGTGTAAATATATTAACAGAAAAAAAGAAATTGAAATGGAATACGAATTAAAAAATTATAAATTTAGAGCTAGACAAAAAATTTATAAAAGTTATGTTATCACCATGTTGCTAAAGCAAGTAATAAGGAAATTAAAAAAATATATATATATTTTTTACTTTTATGAAAAATTGCCCTACCAAAGTGTGTGGTCAATATTTTATACATAACAACAATCTGAGTTTATTGTATAATAGAAATAACTATTATTTTTCAAAAAGTAATTATGAGGTTTTATGTTCTAGTTCAAAACTCTACTCGAAATTGAATACTTAAATGTGAAATTCTTTTATCATATTTATACAGAATTTATACTCAACATAGAATTTACTCTTATGAGATTACTGTTAGTACTGTGTTCAATCTTGCAACGTTTAATTAGATTGTGAGATAAAAATATATATTATCTGAGTAGGTATACAGTAGAATTTTAATTATTCGTTGGTTTGTAATAAGTTTTAATATCCAATAATGAAAATTTCAAATAAATCATTGTCTTTATAATTAACGATAAATCGGTGACCTTCACAACATCTTTTCGAAAAATACATTTTTTCCCCCGTTGTCTTCAATAGCATTCTTACTTTCACTGAATACGAATAATCAGGATTCTACTGTATTTGGGAAGTGAGATTCAAATAAGATTTGTTTTTGTAATTCAGCTTCTTGCTGCATAATTAAATTTTTCCACAAAATTTAAGCACTGTTGCCTTGCTCATTGACATTGATAGTTATATTCATTAAAAAGAATGATTTATTAATAAACGTTTGTGAGAGCACTTTAGGGGAGAAAAGTTTTTTTATACAGCAAGTTGAATAAAGAAGCTTTTTAGTCAATTATGTAAATATAGAAAATAATATGAAATCTAGTATAGAAAAATTGCGAAATACAGATGATTCACAGTAGTATATTAATTAATAATATTAGTAATAATAATATCGAATACATAATTGATGAAGCATCATAGCGTTATATGTGGGTTATATAGAATTATCGAAATATTTATTGACCATTTTGGATATTGATATATTCGTGACTTTTATTAAATATTATTTTTAGAAACTTACATAAAACTGTGCCCAGTTTTATTCTCAGTATAATCAGAGTACTGTAATCTCGATTTTATAATACGAAAAGATCTAATTAAGTTGATATAGTTAAATGGTGTGATTAGGTATAGACATGCACGATTAAGAAGATTGATAAAAATGCTTGCCTTTCAATGTAATTGAAAATTATCTTTTTTTTTTTTCTTTCTCAATCAAAAGTGTAGTCTATACATCTCGCAATCTTAGAAACTGCAGTATTGATTTAGTATTGCTGCTGTATTGCAGACAACATGACTTACAAGGAAACTCTATAATTTATAAATATGTTATATAACAAAGACAAGCATTAATTATAGTAAAATAGAGCAAATACCAGTTAGTATTTTATTTAAAAAAAAAGGAAATAGATCGTATAAATTCACATCATTATAAGTTTTTAATTATTATAATCAGTATAAGTTTACCTGATTAATTATGTACTTTGTAAATATTATTAGAAAAATTATTGACAGTTCTTATAAATTTTTCATACAAAAAAGTATGTAAGAATATAAATATACATTATTCTTTTGTATAACACACTTGTTTTAGTCACGAACAATAGTCTGTGATACATTTTTGCAGATTGAATATAGTTTGTAAAGAAAATTGTAAATCTTATAGATCATGTAGTAATTTTTTAGATTAGAGTATTGTGAGAACTGTTTTCTAAAACTTTAGTGTATACAATAACTACAATTGTATGAAAATACCAGAATCTTGATCCATTACAAACAAAATTTACCTTTATTGGCTAAACTTTCGAATTGTATTTCTTCGACTATCAGATATAATAATTCAATCAAGCTTTATATATGTGGATGCAATGTAAGAACCAGTTCAAATTCAGTCATAATGTGTGTTATAAATATAGTAGCCAATAGAGGCTTTGCCTTACATATGTATATTCAAGAAACATGTTTATGAAAGATCACAAAAAAAAAATAAAACTTACACATATATGCCAAATAACGCAAAATGACACTTGTAGATGATGTAACAATAAAAAGCATCGTCAATATATCTTGTCTTTTTATTTCATTATTATCCCTTTACATTATCCATTATATAGAAAGTGTTTTCCAAGTACCTAATTATCAAGTTGACATAATAAAGCTAGACCTCTTTTAATCCAATGACTGACTTTCTTATTGGTATCAAGAAGTATAGATAATACATAATTAGTAGAATGACCTGTAGTTTTTAATACTCCAAAACGCGCAGACGTTATATATAAGGGACATTCATATCGTCCTTTTATTATTACATTATCCATTTCGGATGGTTTGAACCATATTATTGGCAGAGAGTCCCAAAGTATTTTCGGATAACTTTCAGCAAGTAACATAGTTTTCATGTCCCACCTAGCACCAGCTAAATACATACCGTAAACATATACTCCGTCTTCCGGAGATTTATTTAATTCATACGATGGCATTACCTAAAAATTAATTATTCTTATGGTAAAAAATTGAAAAATCGAAGGAAAGATCTGCTTATAAGATGACAAAGAAAGATATTACCTGAAAATCAAAATCGATTTTATCAATCGGTATTTTATATTTCCTTGCGAAATTTTGTGCCGCGCCCGTTAAGAATGCGTGCACGAATGAAAATCCGGATATCCAAAAAGTCTTTGGTTTTCCTTCTATCAACCAGTTTTTAAAGAATTCTAAACGCTTTAAGAAATCATCGATAAAACTGGACAATGGTTTTAACGTTGGATAAGCACTTGCTCTAAGCCAAGAAGGTGGAACTTTATCATTAATTATGTGTGTTCCTAAAACCTATAAGTAAGAAATTTTTAGGCGAGAATGATTAAGTTATATATAGTAGAGGAAAAACTTTCGAAACTATAATATACCTCCAATGCGGAAGTCATCACTATAAGACCTTTTATAGCTCTTTCTAACATTACCAATGAATTTCTCATCTCAGCTAGAAGTATATTGTATCTTTCCATTTCTTGTACTAACACTGTGTTCATAGATTCCATGTACATCGTTGGATATAAATTATGAGCCTCTTCGATGTCAAACAAATTTGGTAATTTACTATAGATATTTTCTTTCATGAGCAACAATAGTTCATCCTGTTTCATAGCGTCACCCACTGCGACGGTTCCTTGAATTAACATCATCGAATCAAAGAAATTCTTCGAAAGTTCAAGATCGCGAGTTATTCCTGCGTTCATGTGCAATCCAAACACTTCTGGCGGTGTGATAATTGGAATCCCTTCTATTTGTTCGATATAATCTTGATATTCGTGTCTAGAGAAATTGTTTATATACTAATATTATAATATTTGTATTAAATTAATATTTAAATTTAAATTATATTAAAGATAAATAATATTTCAACGAGATACGGTTATTTTATGTGTTTACTTACTTTTTAGGTAATGTATATTCCAGACCAACATCGCTGAACGAATAATTTGGATTTGTAATTACATCAAGATTATAAAAGTCATCTAAAATAGTATTTAAACATCTTCGATCTCTATCGTCTGTAACTCTTCCGCCGTAATTAC
Source organism: Dolichovespula sylvestris (assembly GCA_918808275.2). NCBI lineage: Eukaryota > Metazoa > Arthropoda > Insecta > Hymenoptera > Vespidae > Dolichovespula > Dolichovespula sylvestris. The sequence goes on along the minus strand of OU964970.1, from coordinate 3,200,407 downwards.
ATTCCCCCGTGAGATAAATGATTGCCTTAAATGGAACTTCTTCGTAATCTTCAATGTAAAATTGAAGCTGTTGCACTGATATTTGTAAGTCAGAATCATCGAAGCCTGCACAAAAACGTCATTATTTATCTTTTTTCGATATCACCGAAAAAAATGTTAATTAAATGTACCGTATTTAATATTCCAGCCTTGTGATCTATAATTTCTACGTTCTTGAATCAATGCGTGAAAGAAACATAAAGCATATAGCAATTTTGAATAACTCTTTTTCTTGTGAGACATTGTGTAAACAAAATCTGGTTCCTTGGCAGCTTCGGATAAAAAACATCTAAAGATTAAAAATAAATCGTTAATTTCGTTGTATTTCTCATTTTTCGAAAATAACTTACTTCATAATATTTTGTTGAAGACCAGTAGGAGGTTCGTTCGTTATTTTCATACCATTTTGCAAAACTGTTATGGGAAATTTATCGGAAGGATAACTTGTCAACCAAAGACGAAATTTGACGTGAGTATTCGTCAGATTAAAATTCTCACAAAGTTTTTCAAGGACAGGCATCCAAGATACAGCTAAATGACAGTTTTGTAAGCAGACCCAAGAACCTTCGATTTGAGCATCGGAAATAAGTTTTTGAGCTATAGGGCCCTGACCTTGACCTAATGAGATAGTGGCGAATTTCGATAGATAATTCATACTATCGGCAAATTTGGTCAAAGCTCCCATTGGATCGGAACCTGGTGATAGAATAAAGATCAGTGGAATTGTACAACTTGAATCCATATAAGACTTGGAGATATCAAATGGTGGTGGTATTACAAATTTATTTCCCATTCCATTCTTAACAAATTCGCGTATCTGATGGAGACAAAATTTAATTATTATTTATATGCATAATCCTATAATCAAGAAGAAAAAATCTTGTTAAATATATAAGTATATAGACTCACTGCAATTATAATTTTGTCAGGTCTGATCATTCTCATAACAATCAACTTTTGAAACGGAGTCAATGTATTTTCCCATGGTTCTGGTAAAGGTGCCTTTTCAGGATTTAATAGATCGTAATATATTTTCCATTTCATTAAATTGTTGCTGAAACTTTTTGGAAATTCTTCGAAACCCGACAAAGTGTTTACTCTATCGATTTCATTCCATGATTTATCTGGAAGCCAATCAGGTGCTGGATTGTTTGTAACTGTCTTCAATGCCATTCCACCAGATAAGAAGAATAAAAACTCGTTTTTATCTATTCGATTACTTGCCAATAGAATCGTTGAATACAATATGAACGAATACAATATCTGATAAAAATTATCGAATATTTTTATATTATAGTGCATATAATATAGTATATGTATTCTAAGAGAGCACTATATTTCTATTAACCTTGTCCTTCTCGAACAACGATCTACAGACATTTTGATAAAGATAATATGTGAACGTATTTCTCAAAAATTCAAGTCTACGTTCTAAGATTTTACTTTTGTTTGCTAAGTCGATGGAAACAATGTAAAGATTAATAAACCACTGCAATGAAAATTCGTACATAGGATCTATGTTTGGTAAATCCGTAATGGTATAGTAAAGAGCTGAGCTATACTTTGCAATTGGTTGATAACTTTGACGAAAAACTTCGATCGTTTTCTCTGTCTTTTTTGCGGCTTGCTGTTTCTTTATTATATCGGTTGAAAGAATTTTAGATGAGTCTAAAATTTCTATAGCTTCTTCGTCTTCCAAAATTCCAGCTCCGGCTACCGACAAAGTTTTCAGAATATTATCCTCAACCTGTTTCAAGGCTTTCTTATTCGCAGCACTTTCAACTATCAAAAACTCTCGCTTCTCTTGCAAGTCAGGTCTTTCAATCGCTACAACGATTTCTAATAATTGATCTTCCAATCCTTCTATCGTCAGAGCAAAATTAATTAAAGTGATTTTGTTAAAAACGTCCGGAAGATAATGCGGATTTCGTAATTTTGTTGTGATATATAATCTAAAACGTAAATCATATTCAACAACAGTTTCTCCTAAAGTAATATGCCATATTCCCGCGACTTTATATATGTTTCTCATGAGAATCGGATCAAGAGGTGCTGGGAGATCCTCTAAAACATTTTCAATCAAAACTGGCTTCCCTACGAACACGATATCATTTTTATAAAACCGATATAAATAAAAATAGTTTTGTAACGACGTTAATAAAATCTTACCATACTCTATAGCTTGTTCGATGATGTTCATATAATTTTTATCTGTTACTTTGACGATTTCTAATTCGCTCCGTTTTTCCATATGACGAATCCATTTGTTTGCTTGACTCTGCGGATCTATGAACAAACTCCATCTCTTCGAATTATCCATGATGATTGCATTTTCAATGGAAAATGAATCCCGTGGTAAACTGAATATATTCCAGGAATTGATTTTTATCTCAGTTCCTAATATTTTTACGAAATTGTAGTCTTGCGAGCAAGGTATATTCAAACTCTTGACAAAAGTCTTCCATTTATCGATATTCTCCATACGATAACTCGCGGTAAATGGACCAAGATAAGCGATCACTCCGCAGGATATTAAAATATCACCTGGAAGCGTGTCATAAGATTTTTGTAAAGTATCTGCTGCAGCTAACCAACGATCTTTCTCTCCTCCTAAACCATCGATCAATTTCTCAGCGCGAATGAGTTTGTTTCTACAATTGGTAACCTGAAAGGGATGAATTATTATTATGAATTATCGTATTAATCATGTGAACATTAACAAATTACTTCACTCTCCAATTCGAGTTTCTTCGCGAGCGTAATTTGCAATCTTTCGTTGAGATGAGCAAGTTTCTCGGTCAAAGATGCAAGCATCTGACGTCTTTCGTTCAAGAACGCCATGGTCTCTTCGTATTCTGTTTGTGCAGCTGCCAATTTCGCTTTTTTCGGTGCCACTTCTTTGATCACCTTGTCGTACAATACCATTGCACGAACCCACTTGCACAGACCCTCAGCAGCCGACGATGCTCTTGCTACTATCTTCGGTTCGAAATTTTTATTCGTCATATATGTTTTCTTGATCTCCTGTTAACACAACACTGTAGTAACGACTTTCAACATTTTGTTTTTTATCTCTTAACATCTTACATCGATTATTTGACTAGGGATGTTGTCCTTGTCATATTGACGTAAAGTATCAAGAAATTTCATATCACCTAATAAGCGTTTGCTAGGTGTCCAATAATCGAAAACCTTACGACCAGTACCTGGATCTTCGATTTTAATAGGTGGTATACTCATCATAACACAAACTGCAGCCATTACTAATTTCACTCCTTCTGGAGGACTTTTCATCGTTTTCACAACAGAGATATCAGCAGGTTTGAGAGTATTCAAAGCAGCTGTATTCGATAAAACGAAGTATTTTCATCGGTAAGTGGAAATGACAATTATGATGAATAATAATGATGATTGAACTATAAATGAATATAAGAACTGAATAATGACACCTATCGCTTCGTCCAAAGCAGGAAGGGCTTCGGCCAAGTCAGCTTCACATTCCATCTTCAAGCTTTCTGCAATTGTAGCTTGAACATTGGCTGCATTTTCGTCTCTTTTCACCATAATCGTTGCTTTCTCGACGCTCACATTCTCCTTTTCTATTTGCTTCATAGTATCCGTGGTCTCTTTCGCGGATAATTCAAGTTGCGGCCTTAATTCCGAAAGAACCACTCTCATATGTTGAATCTGTATAGCAGCGAATTCTAGCTTATCCAAACCATTAAGATATCGATCCCTGTCGTGAAAAAGTAATATTAAACATATACGATTTTATAAAGAAAAAAAATGTATATATATATATGTATATATCATCGATACCTTGCCAAAGTGAGTTCCTCTTGTTTCTCGCCTATCAATTCCACGTAAGTACGCATCAAATCGAGAAAACTTGCGGTAGTGATATAAGTTATTCTACCAGATAATTGATAGAAATGAGCACTGATATCCTTAGCACAGCTATGAAAATATTTGGTAGCAACAACGGCGTTAACTTTAATATTCGCATCGACATTGACACCTGCTATATTATAAAGTGCTATTTGTTCAAGCGCTTCCTCAGGCCACACCTCAAACCAATCAATGGTACAACAATTGACTAGACTCGGATAAAGTCTTAGTCTTATTCTAAAGGTATCGCCGATTGGACTGAAGCACAACATTATATGTAGCATCTCCTTGCAACGATTAATGAAAAATGCTAATACAGCGAGCACGGATATGTCCAAATTACGATTACCACCTTGAGCAGCCAATCGACACATCTCGATGATCTCTTGTCTTTCTTCAATTGTAAAAAGATTTGGTACTTCTCCGATATTAAGGAGACTATCGATATCCGCGAGAAAAGCTTCTTCTTTGATCTGTCCTTCGGTAAATAGAAACACAAAATCTTTACCAGCTCCACCGGAATTTTTTAATACCTTCTTTATGTCCTCTCTCCATTCGGTTAAGCCATATGCACTACCAATCTCAGGTTGAAAAAGTCCATGGCCAACCATACTAGATGCTAATCTTGTTAAAGATTGTCTTCCAGAACCGCTTACACCGACCATCAGTAAACTGCTGTTAGAAATAGAAAGTACACGACAAATTCTTGCCAAGTGTTCTAAAGCATAACGGAACATCACGATATCGATCTTTTTCTGATGAGTATTATTGTATTCTTGAAGATAAGCCAGGGCTGTTTCTCTATATTCTGTTATAGAGATTATCTCCTCGTAGAGACGATCTTCCGGTAGTGCTTCCATGCTCATAAAATTGCCGTAGATCAAACTTTGAAAGCTCTCTTTCGTTAAGTTGTCGTTGTATTTTGGCAGATGATTGAATATCGTTTCGAATGATTCCTTTATTACATTCTGTGTGGTTTCCTTAATCGTGAGAAAGAGCCAATTATGATCATTTGATTCTATCAATCGATCACCGAATACTCTTAAGATTTCGTGGACCCATAATTTGGTGAATTCAGCCTTGGTTTCGGCACTTTCTTTCTTTATCAAGATAAAGCCTAATATTACTCGAGTAATGTCACGGAGATTAAACGAATAATGTGGTTTTGCTGGCGTTGGTCTGAATTTATTGCTAACTGCTTTATATATGGCTATAGTGGCGTTCACGATTTCGTTCACGATCGGAATAATCGATGTTGTATAACCATTTCGTTTGAGCCCGACGAAGGCGATATTCGTGAAAATCCGGAAGACACTTTCCACCGAGAATTCATTGATGGAATATAGATTGAAGTGCCGCAAAAATCTTTGATAAATCTCTTGTCTACTTCCACCAGGTGGTGCCATCGCACAAATAAACATCGTATCGAGAATCGTAATTTTCTCTGGCCTCTTTAGATCGTACCAACTCCCATGATCGAAAAATTGCCGGAGTAATTCGATTGCTGATTGAGAGCCGTAAGTCTCTTTGGCAGGCATGTTAACTTCGTCGATGAATACTATACACTGTGTACCTGGTAATGGACCTAATTGATTTTTCTGTCTTTTATATAACTTCGCTAATATCAATTCTTGAGTAGACCAAGCTGTTGTAGTCGGTGTAAAAATGATAAAATTAGGTAAATATTTCGATTCTTCCAACTTGTTCATCAGCATGTCCTTTATGTAGAAACTTTTGCCTGTACCAGTGTCTCCTTGTATTAAAAATCGTTTTCGTTGTTTGATATGCATTGTGAATAATAGCTGATATTTAACCGTATCGATGGTGGGTATCATTATGTTGCTAATACTTTGGTTCTCATCGTATTGTTCTGATGTAGATAACTCGACAAGACGTTTCCATGCTCCTTTACCTTTGAACGTATAAAATTGATCATGAATGAGTTCGTCCCCTGGTAGGGAGATCAATGAATCCTTTATACTCTCGGGAATGGGATATTCTGTGTTTTCATTTTTCCAAAATGTTAAATAAAACGCATTGAATTTGAATCGCGAGTCAAGATTCAAAGTACCGCCTGCTCCCCAAACTACTCCTAATAACATTGCAGCTTGTAGCCACGATGCAATATATGTATCAAAAGTTGTCGGATTATCCTCTACCGCAGTTTCTATAAACATCTCTACGAGATTCATGGTCGACACTAGCTGATGGATTTGGCTCACGTTCAGATGCATATGACACGTCTTACGAATGAACTCCAAGCAAGGATGCATCAACCATTCAAAAAGCTCGTTTATTAAATCTTCATAATCTTCTTTCCATGTTGGATTTAAATATGCTATCCACGAATCAATAAACGGTTGCAAACCGAGTACACGAGGTTCTATATAGATCATTCCACAACGCGATACTGTAGCAGGGGATGCATGAACCAAATCCATAACTTCGAATATCATCGACATCACGTTTGACATTTGCATTACTTCGCCAGATGTCAAGCATAGTTTTTTATTATCATCCAACACAGTATTGAGATTCTCAATCCAAAGTGCATCGACAGGGCCATCAAATATAATCCATTTTCTATCATCAGTTTCTTCCATACAATATGTTCGGAATGCAACTGCACATACACCGTCTGACCACTCAGAGGACACTGGATCGAAGTGTCCATACAATTGGTCCAATGTTATTGATTTAGGATTGATTGTAAAGTATTTCGTCACGGCACCATTCTCGTCGTTCCATTCATGCATTAAAGTTAATACATCGGCTAAGGTATGAAGAACAGACGTCTTTCCACCAAAGGGCTCACCAACCAACATGAAACCATGTCGAACTATCATCATCTCGAATGTTTGTATGATCTTCAATAGGAAACTGTCGACTGCTTGTAAATTTCTCTTCTTAGTGACTTCACGAACTGCTTTCAGTAATACATCATAACTTGGAGTTGGCAAAGTCAATCCTGGAAAGAGATCAGATACTATTCCTTGGAACAATGGTACATCGTGAGCCAAGAATTTTGGTAGATTGACATCGATGATAGAACGAAGAAGAAGTATCGCTTCATCTTCATCGGGAAATTTCAGTTTGATATTCTGTGCCGCTGTCAGAACAGTTTTCACGGCACGCATACCGTAATCGTAATGAGATTGGGACGAAAGTTGTTCCGAACACAATTTATAAGTTGCTACGATTTTTGTTGACAGTGAACGAGCTGTATTGAACCCTGACGAATAAAGAAATATCTCGCCGATCATCGCATAATCCGGTACCATCATCGCTACGGTTCTAAAGAGAACTTTTAAATTATCTGGTAATTCAGAACGACCAGCGTATCCAGGGTTCATCGTGATGCAAATATAAACCGCAGGATTTAACCGCAATTCCGTTCCCTCGAAAACGAATGTCTCTAAATTCGCATGTATCGCTTGCGTTATAGAAAGAATTTGTTGTGCTACCACTGATAAAACTTCCAATTCAATTCGATTGAATTCATCGAAGCACGACCAAGCCCCGCAGGAAGCTAAACCTTTGAAAAATTTTCCCATATTTTTGTAGTCTAGACCCTCGGAACAATTAAAAACGATACACTGTACAGCAATAGCTCTGCTGAGATCCTTCGTTGTTTCAGTTTTCCCGGTACCTGCAGGACCCTCGGCTGCTCCGTTTAAGTGCAACGTATATGCACCTACCAAAGTACGATAACATCTGTCGAAACAATACCATAGCTTTAAGAATTATATTGCCCGGCGTAAATACCTTAAACAAGTTTATTATAAATAATTATAATTATAATTAATGTATTAACCTGTCGGTTAACGGTGTAATCACAAGACGTGATGTATTTCCAAGATACTCATAAGCATACGTTATAGTCGCATGTATGATTCTAACAAATACATCATTTTCCCAATAATAACGAAGCTGAGCTAACCATTCGAAATCTTTCTCGTCCGTAATACGCTTATCGATGAGCATTTTTACTATGTCCATGGCATGAACATCGATTGTGATAAGAGCGTTCAACGTAATACGATTTTGTTTCGTTAGATGGCCTGAGATCGTTTGTTATTTAAAAATTATATCTAGACGAGTAAATGAATTTTTTTCGAGAATTTCATTAGCACCTTTTACCAGATTAACCATGTCAAAAATTTGTAATTGTAGTTTTTTCCAAAGTTCCTCCAAGCTTGATAGTATATGTGTCAATAAACTTGATTGAACTTCCATAGACCAATAAATTTGAGCAACACAAAGTACGACCATGCCAGGCCAAATTTGAACCCATACTACTCGTTCGTTTGTATCGTAATCCAAATAACTCATAAGCGTTTCATGCCTTACCGATTTCAGCATGTATTCTTCTACCTATGAATTATTAATATGATTTAAAATATTTCGAATCTAATTAAATTAACTTATTTTTAATGTTGAAATATTTTAAGGAGATATAGGTACTTGGATCAACCATTTTTCTACACAACCATGTGCAGCTTCCGTTGAGATACGACCTTGCAACATTATTTCTTCTTTTTGATCGCTGATTATAGAATAGATCTCCAAGGACTCATTAAATCTATGAGATAATTATTATCGATCAAAATGAAAAAAAAAACTATAATGATAGGACCCAGGATTGGGGATAGAAAATTATATAAATGAAAACTAACCCAAGCTTGTTAATTCCTTCGAAACATTTTTTCAAATGAGGTTGTACGCGAAGTGGGTCTTTTGTCTCCGATAGAATTTCAAGCATATCATCGTTACTCAAAAAGAAGAAACGTGGAAAGAAAAGCCTTTTCTTTTCCAGGTAATTGTATATACCTTCGTTAACCGTTTCCATCATAACGTTAGCTTCTCTCATAGCTTCTAATAGGCCGACCTAATACCAAAAGTATATAATACAATGCATATTGAAATACTATAGATAAACTTTTACATAATTTACGTAAACAATTCAAGAATAAGTTGGTGATTATGAAAATGATCTAAGTCAAATTCCAGTAATGCTCTTAACTTAGCACTTATTTGACCGCGGTTGCAGTTAAAATTACAATAAAAAGAATTATTTTTCATGAATAAGAACACTTACTTCCTCTGTTTGTCACTATAGAGGAAAAATTTGTAAATAATTCAAAACTAAACGTCTGAAAATATTTCAGAACGAAAAATACGTGACTTAGACCACTTTCATAATCACCGGGCTCGAAACGTACACAACCTAGAAATATATACTAACACAATTCAACATATTAGATTATTTAAGGGTATACTTACACTACCAGCAGTTTCTTTAACTCGGTGATCTCTTTTAACTGCTTGCATAGCATTCCGAAAAATTCCATCGACTTGTACAAATAGTACATTCTCTTCAGGCAATTGTGCAATAATATCTTTGCTTGAAAATATCGGTAGCAAATACATCCATTGTACTTGCACCTACAATTGTTTACAATATTAAAGACACATAGTTTCAAAAGATTAAAACAAATAATTAACAAACCTTAACCCATTGTTCGATGGTATTTTGTATGCGAAGTAATTTCTGATAAAAATCGTCCACCTGCTTTCTAATCTGTTTTACAAACGCCGAACCACGCATCGTTTGTATTTTAACAATGTGTTCTTCTAAGAGTGTTTGTATGTCATCTAAACGGGTTAATATGTCAACACCAGAATCTTTAAATAATGTTGTCTCGAATAAAACATCGTCCCACTCTTTCTCTATTTTATAAAATGCTTGCTCGAGACTCAGTTCTTTCGATGCACTAATACTTATTAACTCATATCTTTATTAAATAAAATAAATTTGTAAGTTTAAATATTTATCAATAATATCGATCGATAGTTATTACTTGTCTAAATCTTCTAACAAATCCATGGCTATCATTTTTCGAAGAGTTGTCCCAGCATTGGGTGTAAGATCAAAACCTGCGATGAGTGACATTTCATCCCAATGATGTTGTCGTAAAGCGGGATTACAAAAAACTGTTACAAGTGGAGCGTATACCTAGAAATATTATTTATTACATTTATAAACCTTAATGATCTTTGAGACAATGATATTATCGTATTTCCTTTTTTTTTATCTACTTTGAACGATTGAATATCTTCGAGAATCTGATACGAAAGCTTTATAGGTACTGGTTGTTGGAAAGGATCTGGATCATCAATCAAACCTGTAAAACTGATAAACCAATCAAATGTAAAACAAATATGGAGATAGTATCTAGTTTAAATTAAAAAAAAAAAAAAAAAAAAAAAAAAAAAAAAAAAAAAAAAAAAAAAAGGAAAAGGAAAAAACCTGTAAGGATAATTTGTCGCCAGTTGCATCTTGATTTTAGTTCTGTATTGCTTGCTCATTTTACTGAAGTTAGCATATAACTCGTTACACTTAGTATCGACTTCATATCCATCAAGATATTCGAATGGTCCGTCTAACCAGACATCTCGGTATCTTTGCCATTTATATGCTAGATACATCATCTCATAAAACGGCATTATAATCTCCTTTAACTCGTTGATATGGGGATATTCGGTGAGTGGAAAATTAAAAAGAGATTCTTCGTTGTTTATCCATTCTGCTTGTTCATCCATACGGTCGAGACCTCTTATCAATTTTCGTATATCTTCTATATATTCGTTCACGCGTTTAGCATCATCCATATCATTCATGATTGTTAATCTACAAGTGATCATATTAAAAGTAACTGAGTAAAATCATGCTGGTGCAGTGGTAAAAAAGAATTTACCTTGGAAACATCTCTTCGACTTGCGTGCTCAAGATCATCACTTTACTTTGCAAATTTTCTTCCAAATCGAATTTCATTTGCTCGTACATGCTACTACTTTGTTCGAAAATTGGTCTTATGCGTTTTAACCAATTGACAGTCGTATTGTTTAACTCAGCATGATCTGCGCTCAAACTCGTCATTTCGATTAAAGATGCCATCATGTTTAATGATATTGTTATTCTGTCGTTCATCTCTTCCATTGTTATACTTGCAGCTTCTAGCATGTATTTACCTATGGCACCGAAAATACATATGTAGATAATAATTATTTAGAAAATTTCGAATCCTTTCTTTCGATCCTTCGATCCTTTATCTTTCCGATAAAAATGACAAACCTAATTCGAGAAGTTCCCTCGTTGTTCCAGGCACATTCAGTGCCCTATCCCTTAGTCTTTCAAACACCTTACATATATCAAGATTATAATTCTGATGACGTTTCACCAATTCACCGATTATCAATTGACGAACAGATAAAGTGTAAGACATGAGCGCAGCTTTGCCTTCCGTCTGATGTAATACGGCTGTGAAGAAATACTCGGTGTTCGGCTATAAATATTAATTATGATCTTCTGAATGAATCTCCTTGAATGTATAAACGTAGATATCGATATACAGGATGTTCCACGTGAAGTGTTACAAATTGTTTTTATCTAAACTTCATTTTTATAAAGGTAAAAACAATTAAATTTACCCAATCTTGTAATTTTAACGAATGATTAATCTAATCATATATGTTTTTTTATAGAACACATTATAAATTTTGTCATATTTTTTTTTCAGTAAGAATAATTTGTAATGTAACACAGATTTGCATGGGACATCCAGTATACGTAAATAAATATTATACCAATCCATTAATTTCGCGAACTAAATAATTGAAATCTTCGACTCTCTCGATGCATTCTTGAAAAGTATGTCCTTCGGCAACATAAGCAATTACATTTTGTCGAGTTTTGATATCATATGCAACATTAAACTGATCACGTAATTGTTCAATGTAACTGATAATAGGTTGAAATAAATTTTCCAATATCTTTTCGAGTCTTTCATGCACCTCTTGCAAATACCAATTTGGTAATGTAATAAAGATCGCTTTGTGAACAGTTTTGATACCGATCCAAGACTCCAAAGTTGGTAATTCTTGTGAAATATTCGCGATTTGATCGATGATAGAGTGATAGGATTTATAAATTTCACTCAGCAACGGGTAAGTGAATAACGTGTTGTTCTCGCATTTCAATTCCAACTGTTGGTAGGAAGATCTTAAAAATACTTTCGAAATTGATGATACCTTAATAAAATACCTAGGAATGACTTGTTTTACGGTTACATGTACCTTTAATAAGGGTGTTGTAAAACAATCGCTCAATATTGTAAGCCATTCCTCTATGGTTCTCATTATACAAGCCATAATTTGAAGCGACAATAAATTTGTAGCACATCGAAAAAAATCGCTGATCATGGCCAATGGGACGTCATAAATGTAACGTGACTGTGAAAGGTTTTTAATGATACTACTGTAATACGAACCAGTTATGAGATTAGTAGCTTTCGTCAAATCTGAGTCCAGCAAATCCCACAATCTGTTATAATACGATGAGGAAATAATATTTTATAATATTGATTCGGCTAATAAGAAATGTCAAAATCTTTAATATGTTATATATAAATAAACAATAAAATGTGTTCTTGAAAATTAATGATATTAATACTAACGCCATTTGTGAAAATTTTGCGGCTTTGAAATTTAGACAATATTTTCGATTCGTGAATCGCTTCAGAAGATGACCAGTTTTTCTAACGCGGGATTCGTACGCTGTCCGAAAGATGGGAGAAAGTAGTGGCCAGCAATGGGCAATATTTCGAATCATAAATGTATAACCAGTTTTTAATAAAGCTTTGAATTTCGGAACAAAACAGTTTCACAAATTTTGAATTTTTTCAACGATTATATCATTGCATTGGCTAATACGTAATGTCGATAATTTTTGATAAAAAATACTGACTTGTTTATTTAGTTATAAAATATTAAAAATTCCAACATATGACTTATTAATTAGCTAACTCAATAAATTTAAGATTAATAGAAAAAATAAAACGATACAATACCTATATAAATCAAGAGTACCGAACGCTCTATAACGTCGAAAATCGCATATAGAATTACGAAACACTATGTGAGCTTTAGCCACAATATTTCTCATTAATTTATGGGGAAAATAATATTTTTTAGCAAACTTATAGCGACGTTTTTGATAAATGGAAAAAAAATCTGGTGGGTCCAGAAGTTTAAACGGTGCCGAGAGTGTATAATCCAAGATGTTACAAGATTCCTGACATTCTATAGCGATCACGGAATTGATCGACATGTTGTGTATGTCTCGATAATATTGATCTTTAGCTTCATTCATATGCTTTTCGAAAATTTCTTTATACTTTTCTTGAAGTTTGGGAGCCACCAACATTCTGATACGTTTTTCCCAATCCTACAAATTTCGGTAACTTCGACGTAAAATAACGGACACGTTACTTATTAAATCAGATAAATTTAAATAAGATAGTTTATAAAAGAAAACTTCTTTCTACTTACACCTAGGAGACCATACGTTCGTAACTCTTGGGCATATTGCTTCATTTTTCCAAAACAGAAATGTTGTGACACACCTAAATCGCATTCTTTTATTAAGATAGGACGAAACGCGAGGATATCGTCGTAACAAAAAATCTTTGCTTTCTTTGACGCTACCTCAACCACATCTTGTACTTTTCTCATAGCGATCTTGGAAAAGAATCGAATTTATTTAGTTTAATTAACATGATGATATAATTAACGCATTACGGTACAAATTAAATGATTCATCGCAATACGTTTGCGAGTTCTATATTATCGATGATAATATCATGAATTTGATCAAACCTTATCTAATTTTAACGTAGACAATGGATTTTCTTTCATACTTTCTTCTTTAAATTCTAGAACGTTTGAAACTTTCGATATTTTTGGTGTTATAATTTTGTCATCTATTACTTCGTCAAATTCCGATGCAATGTTAGACATGATCCTTATCAAATTCTAGAAATAATAAATGTCTACCTTTTTTTTTTTATTAATTATAAATTATCGATATTTCCTCGATGAAGACATATATAACCGCAATATTCAACATTCATCAATTATTTATCCGTCAAAATCTGTTGCAGCTTTTTGACTCTGAATATTGTGCGGTATGCGATTATCGATATTTAGAATACATTGCATACATACATTATTAAATATCTTGTACATACATAAGTCGCTACATTTTATTTTGCGATCAACGCATTCGGTATACGCTAATTTTTAATACATTTTCCGATAAATTTCCCAATAAATTTTCACGAAGCGTGAATGTCGTATATAATGCTGTCATAATATTTAATAAATTTATTACAAACTTTGAATGCATACCTAAAAACAGTTAGGACACAAATAATGACGGAGTTTTGGAAATTTTTTAAAATTGCTTTTACCACTAATCTGATTTCACCAACTCCGATTTGACGTGGCCACCAATAAAAAAAAAAAGAAAATTAATTTTTAATTTAATAAAATTAAAAGTGTTTTAACACGATCTTTATTTATGAAATTATATTATTAATATCTATAACCATCGTCTCCACCGCCAGTAGACGGTGCTGGTGCTGGATAAGTTGCTGTTCCTTCGTATCGTACCATGGGCCGATAACCAGCGTTATCAGCAACGTAATCAACTATTTGTGTTCTACCATCGGGAAGTAAAACGTGATATGTACCAGTAGCTTCTTGGTCCTTTCGCATTTCACGATGACCGAAATCTAAACCAGCAACAGCATCTTGCACTTCGTACGAGAACTCGTAGTTTGCTGGATCCTGAAATGGATTACTATTTGAAAGAAAGATAGAAAGAAAGAAAAAAAAATTGATCATATCGATTTAAAAAATTTATGAAATTCCAATGATCGATTGAAATTGCGAGAAATTGTTCACGTAATACTTATTAGTTATGAGATCTAACTATTTTAGATCTCAAATATTTATTAAAAATAGTATGTTTTTGCATGAAAAGATTAATTATTGACTAATTATTCGACGAGATGAAACTTTTGAGGAAACATTTGATCCTTGCGATTTTCAAATTGAACGGAAACTGATTGAATATTATTTTTCAAAAAGTATAAATTTCTTTATTAAAATCTCACAGATAAAATTTGTTATTATCGTGTATAAAAAAACATCATTTTTTTATGTAACAATTAGAAATTATGTAAGTTATAATTAAAAAATGTACAATTTATCTTACCCCAGCCCATTCGTCTGGATGTCCTGCCCCAGGACCACCTCCAGGTGTACCAGGAGGACGAGATACATTAGGAGGAAGATAAGCAGGTCCTTGAGGTTCGCCTCGAATTCCTATCAGCATCGTTACTAGTAATAATGCCTATGAAATAAGGAACGACTTAAAAAAAAAAGTATACGCACGAGAAAATTTATTAAATTATTTTTTGAAAAAAAAAGATAAAGGAAAACTAACATAGAATTTAATAAAAAATTTAAAAGAAAGACGGAACCATATTTCCATTCGTAAAAATATTTACAACAAACCTTTCGAATCATTGGCAGATCGTCCTAATCCTCAAGTGTTCAAAACTGAAATAACTCTGCGTTACAGCATCACCGGGTTTTATACACCACGTTCCCGATTGCATCTTTTAAAAGTAGAAATGGAAGCACGGTTATTGTGGAAGCTTTAATGCGAGCGCATAACCATAATTAGAGTTAATAATAAAACCGCAGATCTCTGACCGCATAGCTGCAATCATTTATTCGGCGTACTCACAGTAGTTCCTGATACTTTGTAATATTTATCGTTTATTGTTCAAAATTGCTTAAATCGCGCTAATCAAGGCTTCTTCGTAATTTGCATTGCGACTATTGAATTTCTATATTATATATTTATAAATATAAAAATCTTTCTTATTTCTCACTACCATCTTTCCGTAAACGTAACGTTTTACACAAGTTCTAATCTAATGATTTAAAACTGTTCATCATATAATATAATTTTGTTATTTAATTCGTATAACCATCTATAATTATAAATACGTGTATATATTACGAAAAGTGTATTAAAGTTATTGGAAAATGTTTCAGTATCGCTTGTAAAATTGTCTTTCACTGTATTTTCGTTTCTTACGTAATAATGTATGTTGGAGTTTAAACAGGGTAATTGATTGATATACGAATACATAGCGAAAAGATCTTATTTTATTAAGAGTTAAAAATATTTATTCATTTTCCTCAGAACGTAGACGAGCGTTGGCATTCGTGACACGAATCGAAAGTTGCTGGGCACGTTCGACGATATCCTTGCGTTTTTTACTGCTAACGGCATGGGCAATTTCAGCGCAAAATTTGCGATTCTGCATCATTAGTACCTCCAACTCCTATAAAACATTACAAGTTTTCATTGATGAGAATGATTTATAATAATAATTTGTATCTTACAATATTATTTTGTAAAATTTATGAAACATATTCTCGGTAATTGTTATACATAATCATACACTAAAAATTTACATTTAATATTTACCTTAACATTATGTACAAGTACTTTACGAAAACCTGTAGGAAGCATATGACGGGTCTTCTTATTGCTTCCATAACCAATATTGGGCATCAAATATTGGCCCTTGAAACGCCTACGAACTCTATTATCAATACCCTTAGGTTTACGCCAATTACGCTAAAAGAACATTTACTTTATTAAACTTATGTTTAATCTGTGATCAAGTACTTATATTTTCTAATAAATCCTTTCGTTCTTTATTTATTTATTTCTAGATATATCACATTGGTATGTCAATGTAATTATGACCAAAATGAGATATTCACTTTAAATAACAATAATAAACTACTGAAAACATTGAAATATTTATATAGCTTAATTGTTATTGATTTGTCAGACATTCTACATTTCATGAATTCTAAATTACTAACAATGACCTTAAATATTATTGCTTATAGTACCTTCAATTTGTCATATCGATCACTTTGATGCCTAATAAACTTTTTCGTCCTTTTTTTGACGATCGTTGGCCTATAAATTGGTCTGATAGACATAATGACTTCCTTTATATATTACTGAAACCCAAAAGAAAAATGAGGTGTAGACCTTCGAAAGCACATCATGCTCACGTGCTGATATAATTTAAAACATGTTTCGTAATCTATGAATTTATGCTTGTATTGAAACATTATATATAACGTTATCGAAGATTCACAATTTATTACTACAATACATTAGTTTTTTTCATTTTTTCTCTATAATAATTATGAACACGTGCTACATTACATACCGTCAGCTCGCACGTCGTAAAAAGAAAAGGTTATGTTTGTTCCCTACTTCCAAATCTTTAGATATAATGTAAGAAAGATGAGAAACACTCTATAAAAAATATAGGATAACTAGAGCTACAAAGCTTAACCAATGCGGTACAAGAAATATCTTCCTTAATACTTCTGATTGGTCCTTTAGTATTTCCGTCAGCAGTGCTATCTATCGGTTATTTTTTGAACGACATTGCAACATCTAATTGACGATCTTCAATCGTACAAATTGTTTCAGTTATAGAAATGCGTATTTCCTGCCACGTGACGAATTTGAATGAACACGTAGCCATTGATTTAATACTGATTTCACTACAGAATATTTAAAATTTATATGTAAAAGTAATTGATTTAACAACATGTAGTCTTCTGTTTGTTAACAAAATATAAATAATATTAAATGGTTATTAAAATGTCGAAATGTATCTCCACAAATTACTTTTTCTTTTTTCAAAATATTTCTAAGATAATGATTTATAAAGTATCGAATAAGCACTTTACTCACAGATTTGAAATATTCTTTATTAAGAAATTTGAAGAGAAATTTGTAAGAAACAAATAAAATCTATGTTTGATGAGATGCGTTTTTAATGGACACACAAGTTAGTAACTTTATACAGAATTTCTTTGGTCCTAAAATGAGTTCTCTCGCATCATTCACTCTTGTTCACCTTTAGAGATTTTTATTAGTAACATGCAATGGTAGAGATTTAATGACTTCTCAATTGTATAATAATAACAGATATGGATATTAATGTCTTTAAATTCTATTTACAATATTGTAATAAAAAGTAAATTTTATAACTAATGATATATTGGAAATACTACAAAAGAAATTGTATAGGTGGAAATAAAGGATAATATTTACAAATACAATTTATGTTAACAAATTCTAAAAACTACCAGGTAACATGGAAAATACAAGTACAGATACACAAATACTAGTAAACAAAACTACTTTCAAAGTTAGAAATGATGACAGGAACATTGAACTCGAGAATAATTCAGTTAAAAAACTAAACTGATCCTAGCTTATGTATAATCATTTCATGAGTGGTAGTGACAAAAAATATATTTCTTTATATAGTCGAGACTTGTCAATAGATAAAATGAAAAAAAAAAAAAAAACATTGAACACATTAATTTGCAAATTGATTATAGCAAAACTATTCAATTTAACTTCACACTTCTTATATAAATAATAATAATCGTAAAAATGACAGATGCGTATGTATATTAAAACAATCTACATGGAACTTATATCGACAAATTAGGCTTAACTCTGGCAACATTTTTTTCTTTCTTTCTTTTTTTTCTTTTTTTTTTTTTAAATCATTTCTATAAATGTAACACATCAACGCGTTTTATGGAAATGTTAAAATTTGTACATTTATACAATCTAATCATGTTTAGTGTATAAAATTTCATGCTGACTTGAGCTTTCTGCTCAAGAAGTATGCACTGTATGATCAAACGAAGTACAGAATCAAGTACAAATAAAAACATTAATGCCTTTATCACGATATGTCAATAAACGATATTTTCTTACCCTTTCATGATATTTCGATAATTTATGATCAACAATGAGAATGGACTGATTTTACAATGAACGTGATAATGATGGTATAATGATGATGATAATAGTAAAAATAAATATGTATATAAGAAATACAGTATGATCAGATAAACAGTGGTCAGTCGAGAGGTAAGTGAACGCGAGAATCGGCGGCTGCTAATTTGATGAGTGTCTTTTTTACTCGAAGAATAGGTAAGCGCGCAGCAGGCTTATGATGCCAACACTCTCTCATTAGTTTTCCCATTCCTGATAATGTCTGAAAAATATTTTCCATCATAGTTAGAGAGAAACATGAAAAGAAATTTAATGTAATAAAAATAATTGTACTTACTGCATCGTAATGCCATCTATTAGGCAATGGTGGTCTACGTTGGTCAAGACAAACTAATTTATGCATTTCTTCTATACTGGGCTCTTGATTACTGTACGAGAGCCATTCAGAGTAAGGAGCAGCATATTCCAAAGCAACTCCATTAGTTATACATCTACGACAGACTTCCCATAGTATAAGACCCAAACTATAGATATCCGCACATCTGAAGCTCTCTAAACATTCTACGTTTAATCTGTAATTGAACGAAGTTAATACTATTAATCTTACACAAACATTTGTAATATATTTTTTAAATAATAATTTACGTTTGTTCCAGAACTTCAGGACTCATATAACGTTTGGCGCCTTGTTTTAAATCCACTCTATCTGTTGTAAGTCGATCCTGAGTTACAGCTAATGCAAAATCCGCGATAACACAGCCACCATTTGTTTTAACAAGAATATTTTTAGATTTAAGATTACGATGGGACATAGCTGGTTTTCCTCTAGTTCCATGAATTTCCGTGTGTAAATAAAGTAAACCATTTGCTATACTCAACGTTATATTAAGGGTTTGATGATGCGTTAATGGATGTGGAGAATGATTTAAATGATCGTAAAGCGAACCAAGTGGATGATAATGTGTTACTAGCCACAACTGAGTACAGCTAGCTCTACTGGTCATATCGCTTCCAACATATCCTAAAATATTGTCATGTCTCGAGGGCAATAATTGAGAATAGACTTCCGTTTCTCGAGCCCATGCAGCTTCGTCTCGTGAAAAATAAATTTTCACAGCCACATTTTCACCATGCCAAATACCTCTCCACACTTCACCTCCAAATCCTCCATTACCACCACTACCAAGACATTCGACTAATGCTACTTGTTTGGCCAATGTGCGTTGTACTAATAAAGGTAATCCAGAACCAGAACCGCTGGTAAGACTTCGTCCATCCAGGTATTCCTATATAAGAAAAAACGTTAACCTTAATGAAATTATACATAACAAAAGATTACAACATCGTATATTGAACTATATGATGCGTACTTTAAGAGTACTATCACCAGCTGCGGTTGCTTGCAATTCGTGTGCATGATACGTTGTACTAGATACAGGTGAAGGAGAAGAAAAATGTAACATGGACGGCTCAAGTTCCGAGTCTATAATTAATCTTTTGTGCCTCGAAGCCAAAGGGCGTTTTCTACGAGTTTTACGAGCTATTAAGCAGAAAAGGACACCTCCAGCAATAATGCCTAATCCTAGCATAGGCCCCAATATAGCCAATGTTAATTTTATTACATAGTCTGATTCTGATTCTCCATCTACAGTTCAACACATAATAAATGTAAATTCTGCAATTGACTTTATTAACAATAATATAGATATCTTACCATCTATATAATCTTGCAATATGGGAAAAGAACCATTGTTACAGAGGTCACCTTGACAGCACTCAACATAAATATGCGCACGACCAGGTGATCTACTAACATGCCTTTTAACGCCGTTATCATTTTTTCCTTCTTTAGAAGATTGTTGTTTGTTGCAATAAAATTGCATTTGATCGACATCTGCTACGCATCCTCTACTAATACTTTCCTTGCCATCTGTTTCTCTTATTCTAGATTTCATACACTAATAAACAGAAGTATATAATACTCATAAAAATACTTATCTTTCTTTTGTATATAGATATTAATATAATAAAAAAGATATATTACAGTGATAGCATCAAAGCAAACTTTTATCTGAGCACAGTCAGGTTCATCGCAAGTAAGACAACTAAAACGACGTTGATTAACAGGATTATTTCCAAATGTAAGTCCTACAGGTTCATGAGATTCAGGTGCTTCTCTACTATCAAGAAATGAATTGTCATCTAACAACGCTGTTTTTTGTCTGTCTCCTATATAAATTAATGATATTTATTAGTTAGATTATATATAACAAAAACTTCGTAGCTGTATTCTTGCTATAGAAATTTTGCTTTACGAAACAAAATTCTATTAAAAGCAAAATTTTATAGTAAGATCTTATAAACAAAATAACATAATTCTTTTAAATGTTGTATTAAAATATGCGAAATAAAACAAGCATGTTAAAAAATTAACCCTTTGCGGTCGTATTAAATTTGGACATGGGTATCGTATTGGTCTGAATTAATTTCCATCGAAAGAGCAGGGATACATAATACGCAAGATTACGATGGATAAACAAGATTTGGTAATTCTTTTGTAAACTTTAGATATATTTTTATTCAATACAGTCATCTAGTGATATGTTTTTGTATAAAACTTTTCATCGCTATATTCAGTTTCACAGAATACTTTTTGCGGTAACTTTCTTTTGGCCATTTTGAAGGATTATTTTGAAATATTTTAAGAAGAGAGAATGTATAATTACTGTTAAATACAATTTATAAAATATTCTTTGGAATTCTACAAGGTATCGTCGAACGTTTTCGATTTCGTTACGTTCAAAAGACGACTGACTCACCACTGCATCTTGCTTGGCGAGCGTTGGGTGAAAGCTTCAGTTTAGATTCGATTTCGTTATCTCCAATTGATAGGAGTACCATATTGGTGCGTGAATAGATTCCTTAGGCATTGAGGTTCGTTTAGAAAAAGTGTAAACTGATACTTGAATGCATACAATATAGGATTCGTATAGTTCATTGCTGTGGTGGCTGAGAGCAGACATACGACCGGAATGGTAAAAAGATTTTGGTGGCTGAGAGCAGACATACGGCCGCAAAGGGTTAAAATACACGCATACTTTAAAAACTGCTGAAAATGATAAAAAAATAACCTTATACCTGAACATAATTTGAATGTCAACAAGAGTATAAAGTGCATGATAAATATAGTATCCGCCATTTCTGTATGCGTCAAAACAGTGGACCACTCTAATCAGGTCACCACTAGCCTTAAACGTTTAGGTTACATCTTTTTTGTCTCATACGACGAACCGTTGCGCTTCCTGATATAAACCTTTTAATTTCTAATCAAAAAATACTACATTTCACTTTCAAATTTATACTTTTTGGATAATGCTTCATACGTGTTCACCAAGGGAGCCAAATTCATGTAGGCAATGTAGGAAAGTAAAAGATTCCATTTATGCCCAATAGACATTGCAGGAGCGCCTTTGTTGCAGATGTTAGCGCCCTCGGACGATAATATTTCTAATTATGTGTAAATGAAGTGCTATGCTATCTAGGAATTGTAACGAGAACTTAAAAGCGCGAATCGATTCATCGACACTTTCAAATCGATCGATAATTAGAAAGATATTAAAGAGCATACTCTATTCTCGAATATATTATCAATTTGATTGTTTTATTGTAAAAATTTCTATTTATTCCTATACATATGAAAAGGAGTTCTCGTTCTAATGAATAATGTCTTTAAAGGATGCTTCCTATAAAGTAAAGCAATATGACTTGCATTGATAAAAATCGACCGCGAAGAATTCCATATTCTATAGCTATCGCTTCAAAAAAAAAAAAAAAAAAAAAAAGAAAAAGAATATACATGATCTATAGAACGTTCGATTCGAAGGAAAGAAGTCCAAAGGAACGAGAAAAAAGGAAGGTTGAAATCGAGAAGTTGATTCGTTCGTTTTCGAATATTATTATAGAGACATGTTGCCAATGAAAGATAGTCTTTGATGTTAGAACGAGACGATATGTTTCATTCGGCGCGAACGCAGCAACTACATGGCGCAGGCGTCTCGACGGAAGCTGGACGCAAGTCCGCAGGATCATTCCGCGCCGCGAATACCGAGCGGCACCACTACACTCGAGGTTGTCGTCGCGGCGAGAGATCCATGTGCGTCGATGTCGTCCCGCGAGACGATGACGTCGTAAAAAAGAAAAATTAGAGACGTGTACTTACTTACTTACTTACTTACGAGCGAACGAGTGAGCAAATCCCTGCCATAATATTTTTTTCTTTCCTAAATATTTCGGAAAACGATTTCGCGTTTATCTCGTTTCTTCTTTTTTTTTTTTTTTAATTTAAAAACGTCGAGGTTATAAGAAGATACGAAAATAGAAAAAAAAAAAACTAAAGGGTGTCGAATTGTGTCGCGAAACGTTATCGTCAAGTTTTGATGAAAAACAGATAAACGATAATTTAATATTTACAAGGAAAGAGTTAGACGAGGATGTCGTGTGAGTTGTTAAACGCGAGCCGCAAAACGCGTGACTCTAGCGGAGCCAATCACGCGCAAGAACGAGACGAGGAAAATCGGCGATTCGTATCTACGTCGCACGTTGTATCGACAACGACGAGCTTTCTTCGAGCTTTTTCGTAAAGGAATAAAACGTACAATCGTCGTTTGTCCACGGGCTACGTCGAATAATACGTCGGTGCAAGATTTCTTTCCGGTACTTCGATCGACTAATCATTGAAGAGATTGTTGATCAAATCGGTCGGCGATTGGTCGATTCTCATAGCCGGATAAACTACGCCATTTTTAATGCTTTTACGATAAACGACGTAGTTCGTTCGAACGCGATATTTATACCGTGCTTTTTTTTTCTTTCGTAGGAGCAAAAGAAAAGAAATAAAGCAAATCTCGAGATATCATCGAATGTCTCTTGAGATCTTTCCGCAGGTCTTTCGTTTCTCTCTTTAACGACGATAGCAAAGGAAAGGACGACTTCTCTCGTCGGTGCTTTTACAATTTTTATCGTCGATCATTCGCGAGAGAAGGGTGATAAAATTCGAAGCAGAAGTGTTATCGGAACATTTTAATGGTGATATTCGCGCGAACGATAGAAGGATGAGAGTGCGAATAAACGGCGATACGAGTGAGTGAGAAAAAAGATCGTGCAGTTTTTATTAGATCGGTAAAGAATTTTTCGGTATACTGTGCTCTTTGGGAGGCTAATTCGCGCCAAACAAAAATTGGTGCCAACTTGTACTGGTGACGGTGGACAACGTTAAGGAGTTATTGACGGTGATTCGGGTAATGAGAAAGTGTGGAAGATGGTGTGTCGTTGGCTCACCGTTCCGTTGTTTTCTAGTTTTTTGATCTTCATTGAAGTTATTACGGTTGGTCAAGGTAAGTCGAGTTATTTTATGAAAAACAAAAAAAAATAAAAGAAAAAATACATTTACGTATATTATTAATTTCGTAAGAATTATAATTATATACGAAGATCCTATAGGATTATGAAACAATCGTTAATTACTAATCTTCATACTTTTCACCTATCGCTTTCGTAGAATATAGTAATTTTTTCTTTTTCTTTTGAAATAAATGAAAACGCGGAATAGAAAAATTCTGTTATGTGTTGAAAACAAAAAATAGAGAGAGAGAAAATAAAATTTACAGTCGATTAACCATCAAATATAATGATCATTATAATAGAATATTTTTTAATAAATCTTCGTCGTTATATAGGCTGGCCCATAAGTCAGTTATCAAAAATGCATTAACATTGGTAAATAGATTTAATTTATAAACATTAAGCCATACAGATAACATTTTTTAGATCTCATTTTTACGTTGAATATGAAGGAGAGTACTTTCAGGATGCTATGTAATTATCTTACGATTAGTGATATGTCATTGTCATTTGTTTTTTTTTTTATATTATTAAATGTTGTCTGTATGATTTAACGTTTCTAAATTAAAACTGTTTACAATGATAATGCATTTTTCTATCGACCGATTTATAATTTATCCCCGTATGCAAAATTTTGGTACATCGTGTTATCAAATAAACTGACTGCATCAAAAACTTATATCGACGTTGTGAAACGCGTGTTAGAATGTAGAAAAGGCGTACTCGATGTTCTTTGGCGAAGAAGCAAACTGAAAGTAGAATGTGTAGGAGTTTAAAGGTAGAAGGAAAACAAGCACGTTCGGGTTCTTACTCGTGCTGAAGCTTCGATCTTTCCATAGCAATATTGCATTCCGTCGTGGATTGTATTCGTTTAACATAATTGCGAGTTTGAAGAGAATATAAGCTGATTCTGCTAAACTTCCGCATAATACGTTTAGGGATGGCATTGAATCATACAGAATATCAATAGTTCCTAAATATTATTCCCAAATGATTAATTCTCTTGGATCACTTTGTTTCGCTTCGATTATATCACAAGGAAACTTATATAATATTATATCGTAATATATTCGTATACATAATTTATATCGTAATACGGTCGTATACATAATATGTTATGTCGTATTTAATCACAAATAAAATGAAGATACAAATTAGAAAAACCATTATATGAGAGTTCATTCGTCAAATCGATTAATAAAACGAAATAAAAAGTAGAGAAAATTGATTAAGTTGTGTATACATGCCTTGTACATTATTATTTATCATTCAACGGCCGTACGAATCTTTTTTTGTCATTTAGTGAAATTAAGCCTAATTATTACAGAAATTTCTTTTGTATATAAAAAGTTAAGGATTTCGCTAAAATAAAAAAAAAAAAAAATTCTAAAATTGGAGTTAATCGTTTCGAGCCGTTTACGGCTTATATTGAATCTATCTCTTAGATATTTCAACGTTGCAAAAAGTCATACTTTTTTTTGTGCATTCCTTCTTTCTTTTTTCTTTTCTTTTTAAATAAGGTTCCATCGTGGCTCTGTGTTCGTGTGTTGGTCAAATTCAAGTGGACTCGCTTGAAGCATCTAACGAGTGCCGATTGATTTTCAACGAGTCAGTTTGGAATTAGAAGCTTCGATCGAGAAGCATTGTTTTCGTGAAGGAGATCAATATCACTGTGAGCTTTAGTTCTCTCTCTCTCTCTCTCTCTCTCTCTCTCTCTCTCTCTCTCTCTCTCTCTCTCTCTCTCTCTCTCTATTATATCCCTCTTTCTCTTTAGTTCTCTCACAAAAACGAATCGATGTGCGTGTCGATTCTCGTGCAACGAGAAAAATTGAATGATATACTCGAAGGTTGTGCGTGTTCAAATGTTGGCTCGGTGAAAAGCTAATAATAAAATTTGATCTAATCGATATATCAAATGGCCCATTACCTTTCGTTACATGTTCAGCATTTCGAATGATAATTATATGAATATCCTGATCAAAATACGCGCTTAATTAATGAATCTAATAAATTCGAGTTAATCGCGGTTATTACCATCGATTGAAAGTATTCTTAAATCGGCATATTGGATGAATGACATTTCGTGCGTATTAATAGGCTTCATTTATCGAAAACACGGCACTTGTATTAAATACGATTATAATGTATTTGTCTATTAATTATAACTTTTCATTTGTGATTTATCCCGTGGTCTTAACAATCAATAAATAATTATAATAATGATGTGGTAATATAACGATGTACATAATTTATATAAATTTATATAAAAGAAAGAAAAAAATATATAAATACAAACATATATATTATAAATACATATACTGTATGTATTATGTATTTATTACATGTATGTTATTTGTTTGTGGTTGAGTTCGTCAAAAAGATTGTTTCTTATCGATTTTTAATATCTCAATAAATTATTAAACAATATATAAGGAGAGCAAGTATATTGGAGGGTTCGTAAAGTATATCCGCTGAGGAAAGTGTACTTTGCGGCAAGTAAGGAACATAAGGAAGAAGTTTCTACAAACATGACGTTATGAGATACAGTCCTTTCGCTTGCTATCTGCTAACAAGGAAAATCCGTAAAATCATCTTATCATCGGGCGAAGCGAGGCGAAAGCTACGGTGAGCTGTTGTATAAACTCGATAAACTATAGGTAATTGAAGTTTGGCTGATGATTATGCGTTCTCTGTTTCGATGTGAGTTCACATTTGTTGGTCTTACACCGTTGATCTTACTGTCGACCGACTCTATGTTAATTATCTTAGTTAGATAAACTCAATTGACCGTGATTATGTACAAAGGGGAAAATCGATTGCGGCGTACATTTGCCGGAGAGATAAGCGTGTCTGTTCTCTCTAAGATATATATATATATATATATATATATATATATATATATGCGTTGTTATTGTTAGAAACATTAATGTGCTAACATTAACGACACCTTTATTATGATTTGGTTAAAAAAATTAGTTTGATTTATCGATTAATACGTGTAATAATACAAATAAGTTCGTTTGGCTCGTAATCGTTATAATCGTATATAAATTAAATTAATCTCCGTCATCTTTAATTTAGTTTTTTAATAATAATATTTATAACAATAAATAGAATTTATTGTTCAACGTAATATAACGTATACGTAAATACTTATTTATTTTCTGTTGTTCCTTTTGGAATACGTTCAAATGTAGGTGAGAGACATTGCATATAAAACATTGGAGTCTCTTGAAATGTGCGAGTATCGAGAACTAGTTAACTATCTTACGCACGAACGAATTTTTCTATTTTGTTTTATTGAACGAAATTGAACCAAAGGGACCCTTTGTAAATTTAACTTGTACCTCTCTCTCTCTCTCTCTCTCTCTCTCTCTCTCTCTCTCTCTCTCTCTCTCTCTCTCTCTCTCTCTTCTCTCTCTCTCTTCCTCCCTTCCCACTTTCTACTTTCACGTTTATCGGTCCATCTCCATCGATTATCTTTACCACCAATCCACATTCCACGATCATCATGGAAAATTCGCAAATCCCCGAGCTTGTAGAAGGCAACCGTATATGGAGTCAGGCAGGCACTTACTCACGTAATTTTCGAAGTTCCAATGATCAGCCGAGGGACGCTATTAAATGCACGAACAAATGTAATTACCTCATGCGTATACCAAATATCTACGTCGTTATGTTCTCTCACACGTTTATCGCTCGTTTATACTCGTTATACTCTTATCATGATTTTCGACATTAGTTCGATTAGACTAACCCTGAAGTCGATGAATGAAGCCCGATCTTATGTAACTTATTTATATTTTCTATAACGTATCTATAAAAAAAAGGAAAAGCGGACGAAACAATGACAGATCGTTTATTATTATTTATTAATGATAAAAAAATTTATAGTTACGATATGTAAAAATATATATACACAAATCTTTAATATAAACAAACTGAAAACTGAAATGATACTACGTATTTATGATAAACAAATAAACAGAAGCAATGTACTTACTTATATGGTGAAACCTATATGATATATCCTTACATAGAGTAACACCGAAAAGAAGAGAGAAAAGGAGGAGAAAGAGATAGAAAAAGATGCTCAAAGCGTAAAGCATAGAATCTCGTTTTCTAGGATAAATTCCCAGGCGTCTCGTATATAACACGGTGAGTGCGATAAATAAAGAAACGTCATAATCTCAACCAACGTTTGAGACTTACCTATGTATGTACATACATATGTATGTAGGAATCTCGTACGAATAGACATTTGGCCGGGTTATGTTAGTAATAGTAGGGAAGAGGAGAAGGGAAACTTGTCCAGGAAGCTGATATAAAGTCCCAAGAGAACGGCTTCTGCCTAGCCTCGACATTGAAATATACCGACGGTCCTAGGTCAGTCCTGAGAACTTGTTATCGGAGATTATGACAGTATAAAAATAGTCATCGTTAAGGCGCTACGCCTCTTCGAAAGAATCGCAAATGGTGTCATGTGACTTCGTTTTTCTCCTTGCAAACTTACCGACAAAATGGATAACTTTAACGAAGTTCTTTGTGTTTTTCGACATTTATAACATCACGAGATTGTTCTTCTTTAGGGAACATTTCAATCAGACAATGTTTTATTTGTAATTGAAAAATAGAAGTAATTGGAAAGAAATAAAACGCTTTTTTTTATTTTTCTTTTCTTTTGTTGTGCTTTCCTTTCTTTTTTGTTTTTTAGTTAAGTCTAATTCTTTTGTAACGTTAATATAACAACTATGTTTCAACTTGGTACGTATGTCATACATAGTACGTATACGAGTAGCTTTAAAATATAGGAATATGAAATTATTCAAATTATTCCAGCTTCGGTACCGAAGACCGAGATAGCGAGTGTGTTCTTCTTATTCGTTAAACTTTCTATATAGGAATAAGCGAAAGAGATTTCGTTTCTACGAAGTACAAGCGATAAGCACGTACGCGTGTAACTTAAATCGAATAGGCGAGAATATATCTCACAGTCACGTCGGCTATCCGCGAACGATAAAGAAAAAGTTCCGAATTTTATTTGGCGACGCCTAGTCGCGTTTCACATTATTCTTTTCAGTTCACGAAAGACGAACGATGGATACGCGGCTATATGATAGCTCTTAAAGGTCTATTTGATTTCGTCGAATGTGTGATCTTTTCCCGAAGGGATCGATATATTTTTGTTTGCATGGAGAATACGTGCGAGGAACTTCGTACCAGATGTAAAAGGGAAAGATTACTTCAGAAGAAATCATTTTTTTTTCTCAAATGACATGTAAGAATCAGATATTATCTTTCTTATAAATTAAAATTATTATTTATCATAGATTTCCATCTTATTATCTATATCGTTTCCATCTCCAAGACAATATCTGATATATAACGGCTGAAATATTTTTCTTATAGACGGTGAATCAAAAGTTCTTAGGTAATCTTCAATATCAATTACTCTTCTTCGTGACTTTTTTGCCAAATTGTAAGAAGTTTTTAGGGCTTGCAGTTTTACGATCCGAAAAAAAATACTCTATAAAGTCGTGTAAAAGGGTACTTGATTTTTAAAATCATCTAGATATTTTTGGCCCATCCTGTATATTATTATATAGGAAAATATTATAAGAATAATAGAATAATTATTTCTTAAACTATTGAAAATATGTTACATGTAATGATCTCGTAAATATTTGGTACATCTACTCCATTAAATTTATCACTTCGAACTAAATGACTATTATGTAAAGTATTCTTTACTATCTATAACATGTTACAAAATAATTTCGTGTACATGATTAAATTGAAACGTTGTAAATACCCCATACTATATTCAGAATTCCAAATTTTCCATTATTTCGAGAGCACTCAAAGTTGGGAAAGGGTACGTACTCGCGCATGTGTATTGTCTAATAGCACTATGATGATTATGTTGATATGGTAGTGATGGTGGTGGCGATAGTGATGGTTCGAAGCGTTAAATTCCTGAATGACAGTAACACGTCACGCGTTGAAATACTTAATCGTCTCGCATGGATCGATATACCGGATGATTACGAAAATGTATGCTACGAACGATTTCGACCGTGCAAATAATCCAATTTCACTTCTTATCTTATTTATTTTTATTTAATATACGAGAGAAACGTGGAATATATAAAGTTTATTTATAAAAATAATTGTACCTCATATTATTTTCATTGAAGAGCTAATCTCGAAAATACTTTTAACGTTAGTTCAATATCGTTATTTGTCATATTTAATTTATAATCTTCTTGAAATTGATAACAAAATTTATTTATATACATATTTGTGTGAAAAATTAATTAATAAAATTGAAAAGAATAAAAGGGGAAAAGACGATGAAGATGATGTTACATCTGGGGATTCATTTAATATGAGTGATTAGCCCGTTGAAAAATAAACTGAGCTTATTCTTTTTGACGATGGTAAGAGTTAAGCCGTTGAGTACATACAATTAGCGTTCGTGCTCGCATAAGTCGTTTCGTGTTTGTTGTCCTCTTCGTCCTCTTCGTCCTCTTCGTCGTCGTCGTCGTCGTCGTCGTCGTCGTCGTCGTCGTTGTCGTCGTCGTAGGATGCGATATACGTAGAGCGTTTGTTCCGTCGAAGAATCATAAAATTACAATATAAAATACGAGACAATGGACAGCGGAGATAGAGACAGGGAGGCATTGTATCGTCCGGAGGCTGTTGACAATGGACCATGGGGACAATAATACCACCGGGAGGGAGATGTAATTATCATCGGTCGGAGATATTCCGTATTGTTTCGTAGATGTCTACTCCATTTCCGTTGTAGCTGTTGAAAATCTGTCAAACGTAAGCATTCTCACATGTAATACGAAAATTAGCTATAGTTCGGTATGTATATGTATATAGTTGGCTATCAAAATATTTGGATATCATCTAAAATTAAATAACTTCTTTTGGATTAGGTGAAGAGAGAGAGAGAGAGAGAGAGAGAGAGAGAGAGAGAGAGAGAGAGAGAATGTGTGTTTTGAATTTTTTAGTAGATATGGAAAATTTATGTAAAGGATTAAAAAGAAATATGTTCGATGTACATTTTGTTATGTTTATCTTTGCAATTCTTCTGAAATGTCGAGCTTTAAGGTCGATTCACACATTTCAGATCAGTCTCAGTTCAATTTACGTTTCGTCACTTAAGTCATAATTCAGTTTCAATCATTATTATCTTCACATATTACTTCAATATACTACCAGTCAGATTATACAGATCCTATTCTACGGATATCGAGGGCTTAAAAGGTGGGATTGGGCGGAGCGATCGAAAATCTCCCTCATACATGGACAAAAGATTGCAAGTTAAAAAAATTCAATTTATACATTTCATTTCAATCTCCGTTTTGTTCCCGTTTCAATTGTTAGGTTACAGTTATTTTAACACTATTGTATGTAATTGAAATGTATACGTTCACATATTTCCGTTAAATCTCAGTTCAGTGATCGATCTGTCATATTTTCTCTGTGCGCGAAATCACCCGAATTCTTCGTCAATGATGTTTTTTTTTTTTTTTTAATGGAATTCTGATAATGCCTTTTGATCGTTCCGCTCATCCCTGCTTTTAACGGTCTCGAAATCCACAGAGTAGAATTTTTAGATATATTGGTTCAGTACCATTATCCATTTCATGCATGCGAATATCATTTTTCATTTGAAAGTGACATTTCAGTTGATGTTTTAATAAAATTTGTTTGTGATCAGTTAGCTCTAGCGTTTTTTAAGAAATGCATCTTTCATTTTCATGAAAATTTCCCTCTTTAAATAATCATTATACAATCACTTCCTGCATGTTGAATCATTTACAGCATCGGTTTCATATACAGCAAATATTTTTTTACTAGTTCGCGAGGGACTTTTGCCTTTTCGGTAATGAATACGCAATTATGATGAAAATGTTCTTTATTTTCTAACATGTCTTAAATTTCATAAAAAAATACTACGGCTAATTACTGATAACTGCAAAATCTTAATATACTTTAAAAGTTAATTGTACAAACTTCATATTTTTTGTTTCTAGTTGAACTTATATATACAGCTAAATCTTATTTAAGCACAGCCATTAGCTTGATATTACTTACGACGGAATGTATATCGTAGAAAAAATGATACACATTATAACGAAAATAATATCATGTTTCCAGTTCTCATCACGTGAAAGTTGTTGGTTCTGAAACCCAAGGGCCGACTATGACTCTGTTCTTTTATATTATTACTGTTATTTAAAAATTAAAGTAAAATTACTTTAATAAATTAATTATTAATAATTATAATTAATTAGATACCGTACAATCAATACTGGTAGTTTGAGTCACCACATTAAGCAGGACCGGTCAGGTTTTCACGATTCTGCAACTTTGAGGTCCAAGACCTAACGCACTCATGAATACTCATGCAAGTGTTCCTTTATCTTACTCGAATCGAAGAAAGGAACATTTCGTTTACATTCAACGAGGAAAGATTCCATAAATACCTTTATAAAAATTTAAATCGATACGAGAGCGCAACACCCTTGACGAATAACGGATCGAGCTTAGAGAAGAAGAAGGATGAAAATAAAGAAGAATCAACCAATTACAAAAGCCCTTTTTTAATAAAGCCATAACTAACAATCTTTTCGGAAAAAATATCAAATTAAGAAGGTAAAATAGAACGTGGAAACAAAGAAATTGATAACGAAGGGTGGGCATTTAGAAGTCCTACCCGAGCAATATCAAAGTCCTTAAATTGAACTCGATTTAAAGAAAACAATAGATCCAAAGGTTACACTTAAGAGACTTAATCTTAAGGGACTTAATCTTAAGTCGTAATGCCTTTAATCATAGTATCTGTATTAATAAAGTACGTATTAACCAAGAGTAAGTGATCCGAGTAAGTCAGTCCGTATCTTCCAGGTAGGATTTTACAAAATATCTTGCACACACACATGCGCGCGTATGTACATATGTTAATTATGAAAGATAATAATATCAATTTGATTTAATTTAATTTAACTTAACAAAAAAAAAAAAAAAGACAAGAAAATGAACAATTTTCGATTATAATTCAACCAAATTTTCTTTTCCCGTATCGCATTGTATTACGTCCTACATAATTTTATTTTTTTATTTTGTTACGCTTAATATTTTCCTCACTGAAGGTTAGGAGTGAGTAATTTAAGGATTTACTTAGAACAGAAAATAAGCCGATGTCTTTTTAGTATCCACTAAAAAATATTAAAAAAATATTGCTATCGCGTTGCTACGAAACTCAGGTCATCCACACGCCCACCTAACATTTTTGAAGACATAAATAGTTCAGATGATACTACTGTTTATAAAAATACATTCCGTTAAATTTTTTTAATCTTGCGTCTAGCTTGGTAATATAATAGATTCCTTATTATATCTTAAACCAAACAGAATCGTAGATAGTTAGGATTTTTTTCCAATGAGAGGAGAAGGAGCAGATCTTTTATCCTTCACAAGTTTCCCTTATGTGATGAGCTAGATGTGTCTAAAGAATGGAAAGTCAGAAAGGGAGCAGTTAGTAAAATTTAGTCATAAAGGCTAGTCAGTATTCATTCTGTAATTGGTTAATAAATCTGTGATTAACTCTTAAGTCTATTTTCTGTATTCTGCCTTCTGTGAACCCGGTAATTAATTAATAAGTTCGTATTCTGAATTCCGTAAGACCGAGAATTAGTTCATAAATCCGTGTTCTGCGTTTTGTGAAGACGATAATAAATTTATAAGACTGTATGCACAGGTCAATAAACCTGTAATAAGTCGAACATTCTGTATCCTCTTTTAACTCTTATTGAACATTATCCGCTTATCATTGAGACAAGAATCCATTCTTCATTCATTACATTGCTCGTAGGAAAGGTAAACAACTCGCAATTCTTATTTTTAATATCCTGTCCTTTACTTCGTACGTTTTCCAGCCTATTTACCTATCAGATCTTCTTCAATTTTATTCTATCGATCTATGTCTCCTACCCATCGCTCATTATCGAATTCACATTTCTTAAGATCAATCCCTGACAAAGACTTTAGGGCTTGACCTGAAAAATTGATCATCCTAATTACGCCACAGGACGTAACAGTAGCAAAAAGAGAATTTGGCACACTTCCTTGTGAGCTCGTTTCAGCATTATGTGTATCTTGGCTCAATGTACTTTTAATGGTCCATATCTTATACGTTTTCTAATTATGATTATAATATAGGGAACTTAATTTTTTGTTCTCTAAGTAACATTGTGAATGTTATTAAACATTACGAAAGAAAAGAGATAAAAATTTATAACGATTTTAATAATAAAAATGCTAACTATGAAATCATTATATTTACGTACACGAAGCAATGTGGGACCGGGGACAAAATGTTACGTTGTCTCAGTTTTTCAAATTTACCTCTATATTCACCATCATAAGAGCATTTTAAAGGACAACATGGTAAAATACACATGATTAATTATAAGAGCCATACTCGGAAGGTTCAAACATGCTGGTAAACCATCGAAAATAACCCATAGTCCATAGTTGCTCTCTTGAACCACAGTTTGTGGGAACTTTTTCGGCATATAACCTCTTCTTTGCTTCGTGCCCTAACCACTATATTCGGAAATTCCTTACGTGCAAGCAAGAAAATAGTCTCTGATTAAAAATGTCCATGGTTCAAATAATGTAATAACAGAATTTAGAATATTACAGTGTAATAATAAAATTTAGCATATTAATATAACGATTAAAAGCTAATAATTAGTAGCGTTTTTGATTCCAAACTATAAAAGAAAACCGACCGCTCTAATATACCTGAAAAGAAAAAACCTACTAAGCTCTTTGCATGGAAAATGATTACTTTTGGCCGAAAGTTACTATTTCGCCGAAAGATCGATTTTTGATTATACGTTGATTCCATCTATAATGCCAAATCATAAATTGTAATATACTATGATAAAACAGACACTTACGCACATTTACTCTTAATTAAATTGCTTGTTACATTATTTGTTTCTTATACAATATTTTGATAATATTATATATTAATATAATTATTATTACATTAATATATAATAATATAACGGATATAATTTTGATAATATTATTAATTGATATTAAATATGAAAATAATAAATATATAATATATATGTATTTATTATTTTCATATTTCTTTCAGTTGTCTTTTAAAAATATTTTCTTATTTGTGTCAATTTCTTTTCTTTCAAATATTTCATTATTTCGTTTATCTTTTTCTTACAAATATTTTCAGTTTTCATTATGATTCTTTTTCTTGGCGATTGAAAAAATTCATTTTATTTCTCGTTAAATATTCTATCTCGCGGACCATCAACGAACTTAGAATCCACTGATCGTGCATATATCCACGAATACATTTACTCGAATGGCCCGGCAGATAATTATTTTAATCAATGACCTATTGTATATTATTTTATTAAACCTTTAGACTTTTAATAAGGTAATATTTGGATCTATTTTATTGTAATTTTATTATAATACTTTTATTTTATTTACATAAATAATTTTATAGACAAATCGTTATATTACATTATATGAAATTTTTAAACGAGAAAATCGCGAATGCGTAAAACGCTAATCTTACAAAACTATCAAATTCATTTTGATTCACTCTAATTTGTTAGAGATAGAACCTAATCAATTTTAAATGATGGCAAATCCTTTTGAATCGTGATACATATTAAAGTTATAGAACAAAAGAAATAAACGAAATAAGCATGAATGAATTAACAGATGAAATTCTGTGACAACTCTGGGTAAACTCGAAAGCAAGATTTCGCTCTTGAATGCGAAGTTTATTTGCGCTTTGCGCCGGTTTATCTGCTTAAAATTAAATTTCACACATTCGCACAGAAAAATATGCTACTAATCTGCTTATATTCAAAAAATAGCAAGTCAGTTATCACAACACATACAAATTTATATTCAAAAAAAATCTAATCATTTATTCCAACACATACAATCTATGATTATCTTACATATCGCTAAGGTGCAAAGGCCTATAACAGAGAGTATACTATAGGGCACTTCTGATACCTTAGCTCAACTGTATTTCTCATTTACATACTAATTCTATGTACCATTTTAGTGTTAATCGACTATTAGGGCTAATGATTATTGTGTAATATGACTAAGATAAAAAATATGCGTATGTACGTTCTAATGTATACTTATACTAGTAACATATTAGTACTTTATCGTTTTCATATCAAATATGATTACACTACTTTGCAACATGAGAAACTTCGTATACCACTATAAATATATGCATATAAAGTGCTTTTAAGAGAGAACAGATACTTAGAAAGAAAATTTATCGCGGACCGACATACGGTTCACTACTTTAACACACACACGCACGCACGCACGCGCACACACACACACACACACACACACACACACACACACACACACACACACACACACACACACACACACACACACACACACACACACACACACACACACACACACACACACACACACACACACACACACACACACACACACACACACACACACACACATGAACAGTACGTCGGGTATAATCACTAGCAAAATAACAACTGCCGAATGGTGGAACTTAAAACTAAACTCATATTAACTTTCTTACCTATATGATTAATATCTGATTATACGCACAGATAAGAACGTAGAAAGCATGGAGGAAAGAAGGGAGAGGAACGGGAATTAGTAAATACTGAAAGATAAAATTTAAAGGTGTTGAAAATTCTGAGCTAAAAATGATTTAGTTATTAAGGTCTACGGGTTGAATCTACAAGTCTCTCAGTTTTTTTTTTTTAGCAATAATTCTACTAAACTTTTTTCTTTTACAAATAATGACTCTATTGGAAGTTTTATTTTATCTTGACAAAATATTTATTGGAAAAGAAATTAAAGACTCTCGGATGTTCCTTCTTAAAATACGATTACTCTGATTATATGAGAAAATCATACAATTTCGCTCATAATTCAAAAACTATCCGTCACGAATATCTTCTTGCATGTTCTATATTAAAAAATATGAATAATCTATACCGACGTATCGAATAGTACTACAGGATACTGTAGTATAATTAGTTTGCTATGAATTACGATGCAAGGCACGTTTGTTGTATCACATGCTATTTCTATGAATTCGGATAATTAACTTATCGAATTTTTTATTAATTTTGCGAGAGAAGAAATAGAAAAATGCACTGAAATGTTCAAAGTGCAAATAATTATAAATTCGTTATGAAACAAGAAGATCCTATCCTATAGAAGAACCTATAAGATTATCGTGCGATACGAGTATGCATTACGTTGCGCTTCTTGCACTGTCGCCAGCGACGATGGTCAACTTTTACGAAGGATATCTTTGTCTCTTTCTGAACGGCTTATTCCTAGAATTACTTTTCGTGACGAAAAAGGGCTACGGCACAGGTTCAGATACGTATTTACGTTGTTTTTCGCAAATTCAAACTACGTTCCCGCATATTAATTGTTGCGTTGTATGTGAGCAACTATGAGAGAGAGAGAGACAGAGAGAGAGAGAGAGAGAGAGAGAGAGAGAGAGAGAGAGAGAGAGAGAGAGAGAGAGAGAGAGAGAGAGAGAGAGAGAGAGAGAGCATTACGTTGCGCTACTTGTACGAAGGATACCAAATTCTTTCTAAGCGTCAGAGTTGTAGACTTACTGGTCGCAATGAAAAAGGACAGTGGAATAAGGCTCAGAATTTGTCGGTTATTCTTCGTAAAATACTGTCAATTGGAGAAGGCAATTTCTTTGAAGGATCCTGTAGAACTTTCGAGGTAGATGCGCGAGATAATATACTTCGCGAATTTATAATTCACGAACTTATACGATGTATTTGAATTAACGAGATATATATGTTGATATGCTTGTTTTGATAGTTGTGTTTAGTTAATTGTGTTAGATATATCGGAATAACGGATGACTAATGATGTTAATATGACTCTGTTGTCTTAATGTTTTGACTATGAAAGATGTATATTAACTTAGACTTTGCTGGATACCTCCGATTGAAGCATGGCCAGTGATGTTAGTTAGACTCGGTTACCTTACTTGACTTCGAGTACGAAATGCGTGCCTCGATTTGGACTGTGTTTAATACCGTCGAGGATAGATCTACCACTCTCTTCTAAGGCATAGTTAGTGATGATGGTAAGACTTGGTTGTCTTGCCGTTGAGTACGGAATGTGCATGACTACTGACGGATGATTCATTTCAAACTATTCGCGAAAGCGAAAATGAAATTAGGAATGGCAAAAGGAAATGGAGGAGTTCAAGTAAAAAGTGCATAGAAAGAGAAGAAAGATGCCTATTGGTCATGGTCGTGTCAAGGTAGTTCACTGGAAATGTTTAAAATAATCTCATATGTGGTCCTTTGTCCTGATGACCGTATGGACTCATGAGTGTTGCGTCGATATTTAGAAGTTAGGCGCCAGACAGACTCATGGTTCGTTTGTTTAGGAATTCATTGTCACTGTTTATTTATTGCTCAGCTCGGCACATTATCGAAGATTACATCCTTGACTAATAATGCTTAAGCTAGGGCAATGGCGGCAATGTGTCTTCTTTTTTTTATGCATTTTCTTAGCGAATATCAAACGATATCCCAAGGGTAAATATTATCAATAATGCTATATGGCCCTTAGGCAATAATACTGTGAAACGCTGAGGATGACGCACGTGTGTGTCCTACATTAATGGAAGAACGCAATTTCTTTGTTATGGATTCTGGAAAACTCGTGAGAGAGATGCGCGATAAAGCATTTCGAAAAGCAAGTATTCACAAGCATTGTGAATTTAAAATATATTTGATAAAATATATTATAACAATATATTTGACGGCTTGAGATAGAATCGTTCGTTAATTGATAATCGTTTACTTAGAATAAGGAACAATATTCAACTGGTGATAAAATTGCTCAGATTTTTTTATACAAATCGAAATAATAAGTAAGAAAGGTAACGAAAATTGTATTGATTTAATTTCTAAAATAATATTTATATGAAAATTTAATTTCTTAAATTTTATTTTATTATATAAAAATAAATTTTAATTAATTAATAATAATAAATTAATGATAGACAATAAGTGGAAAAAATTAAAGATAATAAATGATAGTACTAATGAAATCATAAGAATATTAATGAAATTATTCATTAAATTTATGATAATTCTATTGATAAAATTCTCTAAAAGAGTGATTAAGGCGATAATAATTTTTACAATAGTTGCAACGTGAGAACGCTGTGACTCTTTCATACTTTGATTAAACATTCACAATTGGGCAACGCCTTGAAACAGAACTGTCATTAGTATCATCATTTATCTTTATTAATTTTTTCTAATTATTATCTATCATTAATTTATTATCATTGATTTATTAAAATTTATTTTTATGGAATTAAATAAAATAAAAATTTTGTCATTCTCTTTCCCTTCCTTTTTTTCTTTCTCTCCAACCATCTTATATGATCTCTCAATATGATCAAAGTCAGACTAGCTTTTGGTAGCATCCTTAATTTATATTTTAGTGACATTTGATCGATATAAAAACATCTATGCGATTCCATTATCAGTTAAATAGTGTTCCTTATAAGTTCAAGGGACGACCAATGTTGCTAGTAACACTCGACTATTTTGCTACATTGTTTGAGATCGAAAATGTATCGTTCGATTGTCTAATATCTTCTCACGATCTATTCTTAAAGACGACAATGAAATTAGAAAAGGGAGAAGTTCAAAAAATGAAGTATATAGAAAGAGAAGGATTATTGGTTGTGGGGGTATCAGGATAATTCGTTCGAAACGTTTCAATAATTTTATATGTGATCTCTTGCTCTAGTGACTGTACTAATTTATGAATGACAAATTGTTATCTTAAGGGTAAGCTCCAGACAAACCTATAGTTCGTTTTGTCTAAGAGTTTACGTTTTATGTTTATTCATTATCCGACTTAAGACATTCTCGAGAACTACGTATTTAACTAAATAATGTTTAACTAAACTCGAACAATGGTGGCAATGGTGTCTTTTTTATTTATGCATATTCTTAGCAAGTGTCCAACGAATTCCCAAGGGAAAATATTTTCTCTAGCGATATATAGACCTTAAGAAAATGTACTGTTAGTAGCTGAGTTGTGCACGTGTGCGTCAACACTGATTTAATAAAAAAAATGCACACATACGATAAATCAACAAATAAGGAATCACTTACGAGTAAGTAGTACATTATCGAAGAAAAATTATTCGTTCCCACTCAATGCTCTACTATAAATTAATTATAACTAATTATACATGCCGATTCATACTTTTCGTCCTCGATGTAGTTGAACGATCGGAGAAATTTAAAAATTCACTTACTGCTTAGAGAAGTTGTACGATGGCTCTGAAACACATCTACTTCGTAGTAACTACTGCAGTACCGTATTCCAGAAGAGTCCTTCGTTTTCTTCTTAATAACTTCAATCAAAGAGCTCACATTTCCTTTTCTTCAAATAAAAAGAAAAACCATAATTATATCTGCGGAAGAAAAAAAAGAACAAGACGATAATTTATTTGCAAGGATAAAATATACGTATATAAGGAAAACTGAATACTTTTTTTTTTTTATTATGAATCAAAGAAATGAATACTAATTTTTTTTATTCGAATTGAATAGAGCTCAATGGTACCATGACGATGCGGCCCGCGTGAATTTAATAACGTGATGATGAAAATAAAAAATTATACATGAGTTTTCTACTTATGATAAACAATACTGATTCTACTACGCGATCTTCGTCCTTTTTATTTTAACGATACGCACTCGATTCCTTCATTGTTTTACATACGATCGCAATGATGTTCTGAAAAATAAAAATAAAAACAGTATTATTATTATAATAAAAAATTGTTCAAATTATTGAAGAAATATTTAATACAAAAATTTATTTAATTTAAGTTTATTCTCGTTGATGGTTACACAATGGGTATCCTGCTCTGTGAATGAAAAACGTCTAGTTGGCATTTAAGTCTATCAATTAATTAATTTAATTAATTTAATTAAATTAAAATTATTTTACCATTAACGTGTGTAAGAAGTTGTGAAACGTTTAAACAAATCAACTATTGCTCAATTAATAATTTATTATACTCAATGTGCATTATACACTGTTTAAATAATTATAAAATGATTAAAGCTATAAATTATGTAAGTTTATCCGTATAGAAGGTTAGAATTTTTATGTTTACTCGTCGGAATGCAAAAGAAAATTACTCCAAATTGTCAAAACTAGTCAAACTTTCATTTTTGTTGACATTACACGGAGATAACGATTTTGAGTTTCAGAATATAATTTATTGAAATATCGAATTAAAATCGTTTTACAATTAAGGTTGAGTCACACATTTCAGTTCAGTCTCCGTTCTGTCACTTCGATCACAGTTCAGTTTTAGTCATTCATATTCATTCATATCAGTTCAATACACTATCAATCAAATTGTTTAGATCCCATTCTATGAACATCGAGAGAGTAAAAAGTAGGAATGGATGAAACGATCGAAAAGCTCCTTTGTCCATAGACAAAAGATTTCAAGTTAAAAAAATTCAATTCATACTTTTTAGTTCAATCTCTATTCCGTTTTCGTTTTGATTGTTTGGCTACAATGATTTTAATATTATTGTATGTAATTTAAATGTACACGTTCACATATTTCCGTTAAATCTCAGTTCAGTCATCGATCTTTTTTGTGTGTCCGAAATTGCCTGAGATCGTTGTCAACGATGTTTCTTTTTTTTTTTTTTAACGGAATTCTGATAACGCCTTTTGATCGCTCCACTTATCACCACCTTTAACGGTTTTGAAATCCACAGAGTAGAATTTTCAGACATATCAGTTCAGGTACCATTATCAACTTCACGGATGCAAATATCTTTCATTTAAAAATCACATTTCAACTGACATTATAATAAAATTTGGTTGCGATCAGTTAGCTCTAGCGTTTATTTTTTTTTTTTTTGTAAAATGCACCTTTCATTCACATATAAATTTCTCTCTTGAAATCTACAGAACCACTTTCTGCATGTCGTACCATCTGCAGCATCGGTTCCATATACAGCAAATATTTTTTCACGAGAACGCTATGAATTTTTACCGTTTCGGTAATGAATAAGCAAATATGATGAAAAAGTTCTTTATTTCCTTTATTAATTGATAACTTTAAAATCTTATTAAAATGACGTCGGAAGTGTCGCTTTTATAAAATGAAAAATAACGTGTTATTATGCACTTTAAAAGTTAATTGTACAAACTTCATACTTTTGGTTTCTAGTTGAACTTATACATACAGCTAAATCTTATTTAAGCACAGCCATTAGCTTGGTATTACTTACGACGGAATGTATATCGTAGAAAAAATGATACACATTATAACGAAAATAATATCATGTTTTCAGTTCTCATCACGTGAAGGTTGCTGGTTCTGAAACCCAAGGGCCGACTATGACTCTGTTCTTTTATATTATTACTATTATTTGAAAATTAAATTGAAATCAAAACAAAATTTTTTTTCCGAGATGCTTGTTAAAAAAGACTAATTGTTAAAAAAGATCAATTCACACATTTTAGTTCAGTATCCTTTTCGATTTTTCGGTCACAGTTATTTTAACTTTAATGTACATAATTTAAATGTACACGTTCAGAAATTTCCGTATAAGCACGGATCAGTCATCTATCCGTCATATTTTCTCTGCATCCGAAATCGTCTGAGATCGTTTTTTTTTTTCTTAATTCATGACGGAATTCTGATAACTAACAGTTTTTTATCTATGATACGCTACAGAGACGCGCGTGCGTGAGAGAGAGAGAGAGAGAGAGAGAGAGAGAGAGAGAGAGAGAGAGAGAGAGAGAGAGAGAGAGAGAGAGAGAGAGCAGATTTCCTATCGTTCGACTTGCCTTCAATTTCTTTTATATTATTAGTTCGTGACATACTGTATTAGTCCCGTTTTCACCGTTTGTTGGTGGAAAATCGCTTTTTCGTACTATTATAGACTTAACGCATGCAAATATTATTTTTCATTTTATGAAAATGACATTTTTGATGTCATTTTATAAGATTTTGCTGTGATCAGTTAGCCGTAGCATTTTTCTCTGAAATTTGAAACAAGTCCAAAAATACAGAACATTTTCGTTATATTTGTTCTTTTTGGCTACCAAAAAGGTAAAAATGCGTCGCAAATTTGTGAAAAAATTTGTTCTGTATATGGTGACGACGCTACAGATGATTCAACGCGCAGGAAGCAGTTCCGGCGATCTAGAGAGAGAAATTTTTCTTCTTTTGTCAAAAATGCATTTCACAAAAAATTTGAAATTTTTTTTTAAAAACTGCTTTTACTTCACATTAATTTTAATTGATTATAATTAAATTTTATT
The DNA here is from genome assembly GCA_918808275.2 of Dolichovespula sylvestris. NCBI lineage: Eukaryota > Metazoa > Arthropoda > Insecta > Hymenoptera > Vespidae > Dolichovespula > Dolichovespula sylvestris. Next base: position 3,156,831 of record OU964970.1, on the reverse strand, counting down.
AACATGACAAGTTGAAATGTCATTTTTAAATGAAATGTAATATTTGCGTACGTGAAATTGATAACAGAACGGAAACTGATACGTTCAAGATTCTAATCCATCGACTTTGAGATTATTAAAGATGGGGATGAGCGGAGTGTTCAAAAATATCCTTTGTCCATAGACAAAAGACATTATTAGAATACTGTCAGTTTTATTTAAACAAAATTATCGTCGACGACGATCTCAGAAGATCTTGGAAACAGACAAAATATAACGAATCGATGACTGAACTGAATCTGAACGAAATTGTATGAACGTGTAAATACATTTAAATTACATACAATAATGAAAATTAAAATCACTGTAGCCGAACAGTCAGACGGAAACAAAATGGAGACTGAACTGAAATGTGTTAATCGACAATTTAGTGTATATTATGAGTTATGTAATATTTAAAGAAATATACCTTTGTTTAAATATTTGTTCATTATAATTCATGTAAATCGCACACTATTTAAACGAATGTAAAATAATAGAAAGTATCAATTATTTAAACTGGAACGAGTTTAAATGAAAAAAGTGAACGGAGATGTTCATTGATCAAAAAAAATACGAAAGATGATTAACTAGATACATAACGTCAAAGACGTTAACGTATTTGTTTTGTTTATAGCATTTGCTTGCAACGAAAAACTTTAAAATTTTTATCTAACGACCCCACGTACGAGAAAAATGACATTTTTTAATATTAAAGAATTGAGTTATTAGCTTTCTAATGTTTCAACAATTGTACGATTGTTAATTTAAATATTAATTAAATTTCGCTTCTACGTATAAACTTTGTATTATTAAAATGAATATATAATAATTAAAATGATTATACAAGCCTATTTGTCATTCGTCTAAATTATTGACGGCAGGATTTGTTAAAAGTTTGCGCGAAAATCCATCAAGTGACGTGGCACACATTCCATGTGTGCCACTAAGGGACAACAGGAATTTTTGCAAGACTCTAACGAGCGCAGATTGCCTATATGGTATTTTATTTTTTTAAATATATTCTTTTTTATTATAATGTATTTTCTATATGTACAATAAAAATGTTTATTTTTCATGCATTTAAAATTTTTATTTTAACATTTATTATAACAGTTAATTTTTATTTTTATAAAATAAAGGTCCCCGCGTTCTCGAGAAACAGTATTTTTTGTAAAAAAAAAGGATTTTTTTCAAAGAAAATGAAGCTCTATCAACGATTCGAGAAAACTATCTTCTCGTTTAAATCTTCATTTTTAAAATGAGATTTTGTTGAGATCAAAATCGACCAAGAATTACGCTTGGATTCATTGCTGGCATAAAACATTATAAAACCAAAGATAATGAACAGCCTGAGATTTAGTTAAACCGTTTAGTCATATAATTACCATGAGATATGTTCCTTTACAACGCAGTCGTCAAAATTATAGCTCGGAGGACTAGTAGTTTCGCGCAGGAGAAAAAAACAAAAATTGGAGGAAACGTTGCATATAAAGACAATCAGTTTTATAAAAATCGCTTTCACAATAAAGAAGAAACATTTTCAGTTGTTCATACCTACTTAAAAATTTAACATACTCTCTTCGTGCAGTCTTAAAAAATTTATTTCAATTTCAAATGGTGTCCTAATATTTTGATGAGTCCACAATGAGTGTGTGCGAGAGTAAGAATATATCGATCGATCTATGACCTCGATTTTTTAACCTACTATCCTGATTATTTAACGATTCGAATCGAATCTATGGAAGGAATTGTCACGGCGTACTCTCATCTTCAACGATTTCACTTTAACGGTCTTGAATCATTACGATAATGAATCCCAGGCTAGAACCATCGTATCTCTCTTTTACCGCGCGATCCTTCTTCCTGGCACATATTCCTACCTTCTGATTCGATTGTCATTGTCCTATATCCGTCCATCCGTTTAAATGTAGCCTACGGACTTATCTAAGAATTAGATCCTAATGAATAGATACGATCTATCTACTATCCTTTCAAATTCATAGTTCCTAGAGAAATCATTGAATTTCTAATGATAATAATCATAATCATAATAATAATAATAACTATTACTATTATTATTATTATTATTATTATTATTATTATTATTATTATTATTATTATTATTATTATTATTATTATTATTATTGTTATTATTATTATTATTATTATTATTATTATTATTATTATTATTATTATTATTATTATTATTTTTATTAGTATTATTATTATTATATTGATTCTATAAAATCGGTTTAAATCTTAAAGGCTATTATGAACAGAATTTTATTTCAAGAATGAATTTGTTTTAACATATAATACACTTAATTCTAATATAAATTTATTCGTTACAACCGCAGCATGTTATTTCCAACCACTCCAACTAATTAATTTGCATAACTTTACATCTGATGTCGTAATAATAATAAAAATTTGTAATTGCACTTGTTTTTCATATATACATACATTATCGAATATAAATGAAAAAAAAAAAATATATATATAATGTTTAATTTATATACTTTTTATTATTATTTTATTTTGTGTGTGTGTGTATACTGGAATATATATTTTTGTCTATGATGGAATTAATATAATTTTATTTATAATAGTATTTAAGAATCAAATGCCTCGCGGAAGGGACAAGAGTGTAAATGCTTCGAAGAATTGAAGGAAACTGACAGGAGGGGTTCCTATACGTTCTTCGTTTGTATACATTCTCCGACTTCGATAAGAACATGCATATACAGTCTTATAGGTAACATAAGACGCTTAAAATAAGTCGAGTTCGTTAGAAGAAGGACGTCTTGGAAACAATGTGATCAGTAAGAACGATAGATAACGAAGAAATATTAAGAAAGTGGGTAAGTATTTACTTACACGTATCTAGATACGTGAATAAACATCTCGAGATCTTACATTAGCAGGAGAACGATCTATCGTTAAATCCGATGATCACGAACACAATGGAAACATGGTTCGAATACGAGAAGATGTTTTCACTCCGACGAACCTTTTTACGGCGCACGTCCATTGTCGTAATGTCAGATAAAACGAAGAATAAAAGGTAAAGAGAAAGAAAGAGAAGAGAAGAAATAGAGGGGCCATTTCGGTAGATGGTCATCAATGTCGTGGAGTTACAGGCATTGAAATTAACACGACGTGTTTACTCGTATTATTGTCAAAAAGACTCCTATATACATATAGTCTTATAAAAAAGAAGTTTAATACCATGCTTATCTTCAAGGCTAAATGCACTTGCTGAGAATGAAAAGCTTGCAACGAGCTTCTCACTGTAACGCCCTTTCGTTTAAGTACTTTGCCTTTACGCGTCACCTAACGGTTTCCGGCTACGTTAAGCCACCCTATCTTCCTCTACTATCACTCGAGACGATTCACCGAGAAAAAATATGTTTACTGCAATCGGGACAAAAGGGCCTGGATGCTCGTGCTCGCGTGAATGAACGTGTTCCTTCGTAAGTGGCTTCTACTTCTTCTTTTTATTTTTTTTTCGTCTCTCTCTTTCTTTTATTTTCCCCTCTTTCTCGCAATCTAAAGTGCTTTTTTCATTTATTTGTAATCCTTTTTACGTTAGTTTTGTTCACTTATATTCTATCTCTTCCTTTGTTCTCTCTCCCCCCCCCCTCTCTCTCTTTATATATATATATATAGTATATGTATATAGGTAATTATATCAATTTTATATAATTTAATTTATCTTACTTCATCGTTTTATTTTTATCTACCTTTATAATAAATCTTGTTTCTTCTTTGTTTCTTCATTTTTCTTTTTCTCTTTCTTTCTATATTATTATTATTATTATTTTCTCTCTTATTTTTTCTTTTTTAAGAGAGAACGAGGAAAAAAAACACACTTCTTTACTCAACATACATAGATTCTCTCGAAGTCTTTCATTAACTCAAATATTTCAAGTTATGTACTGTGGTCAAACGAGACGAAGTGTTACCAGTTTACATTTTAAAAGTCTCACGTTAGTATAGTTTCCCTTCTTCTCTTTCCTTTTCTTTTGTATATTTTTTGTTCTTCTATAAACAACTGAATCATGTATACATACTTTTGTGAGTAGAAACGCAATATGTGACACGGCAAAATTAAAAATTTGTATGAAAATGAATCGGTCTGTCGTCGAATATTTAATTCTCTCTCTCTCTCTCTCTCTCTCTCTCTCTCTCTCTCTCTCCCTCTCTCTCGTTGTTTAATATCATAGTTATTATCGGAATTCCTTTGTTCTATGTTTCAAGTGCAGGTGTGATTTGATAAATTGTACGAACATTACGAATTATGTCGAACTTCACTTTGAGCTCAAATTATGTACATTTTACGATTACATTCGCGATGTTCTGTAGAAAATGAGGTCGAAATATTTCATAAACACGATATGTCCGATAATTGCCACAGTTAAATAATGAAATTTCGATTTTGGCGTCAAAAGTCAGAGAATATTTCTCTTTTCCTTTTAAAGTATTCCATTATCTCATTTACCTAAATAGGTTCTGAGATAAGCATCCGGTTGAGATACAATTACCAATGAGAAAGATTTTCAACGTTTTCTTTTTCCAATTCGCGTTTTGAGAACTCTTGGAATGAATAAAGTTAATTAGCGGTACGACTGGTTGACCGCGATTGCTAGTCCCATCTCTAACGGGTCAGAGAAGCCTTTGTAAAGAGAAATTATTTAAGGAAAATTCGATTGGTCGCAAGACGATGCTCTCTAACGCTTTCGATCTTATTGAAACGAACCAACGGATATCTCTTGGTTATTGTTTATTCAGAAGTTACGGCAAAGTCTCGTTATCTCGTTAATAAAGATTTCATTTCATTTTTTTTTTTTTAGATCATTGATAATGCTAATGAGAGAGACAGAGAAAGAGAGAGAGGGGGGGGGTGAGGGGAGAGGAAGTTATAAGAGACACAATTATTAATATTTTTCATTTCAAATAACTAATTTGGTCCAAAAAGAAGATTTCTCATGTAATCGTATCTTCTTTCGTGAGATCCTATTATGAAAATGCTGTTTTCATTATCGTAATAAAAATATTATAATAGCTTATAGACTTTAATAACGATATATTCGCTTGTATTCCTACGTTATTCGTGTGTACGTTGAAAAACGTGAAACGTTTCGTACCCTTAGGGAATGCACGCGATGTTCGCGTGACGGCTACAGTCAGAATTGCTAATATGCCGCTATGTAAAATGGTTCGTCGATAATCAACCATATGCGGAATTAGCTCTTTCGTCCGTTGGTAAGTTATTAATGCGAGTTCGTCTAATATCATTGTAACGGTTCGAAGTATCGATTAATACTTAAATACAGAAATTACAGATAGACAATAAAATTATAATATTTCAAATGGAAATTATAAAAATATAATATATTAATACATTTACGATCGTTAATATAATATATTATTATAACATATTAATATATTTACGTCATTGCACGTATGTGTACCGATTTTTTCATTCAAGTTCCTCATTCAATTTCTCAAAGAGAAACGACGATTATTCCATTTTTCTATTACTTTCCCTCTAATATTCATTTTTAATAGCTGATACGATATATTTTGATGCAATCAAATTACTGCGAAAGTAAAACGTGCGTTAAAAATCTCCACACATGATTCTCATTAATATTTTATTTCGAAAATATATGGACATTTCGGATGAATTTCATCTAAATTCTAATCGGTAATTCGATCAGTAACGATTTTTTCGATTGATCTTAAACTCATCTTTGTCGTAAAATCATCCGTGCGATTTTGTTCACATTTATGGCGATGATAAAATAGATAGTAACAGGCGAATGCGTTCGCAATCGATACATCCATACGTACGTAGTGAAAATAAATAACGTTGTAATATCGTATAAAACTGGGGATTTCAAAGAAATGCAATATTTTTTATGTGGACGTATCTAATACAATTGGATAAAATAAAATAAAGAAAAAGAATGAACTGAAGAGTCTCGTCGTTTCTAGTTTTTCAACGGCTCTTTATCTCTATGCCCACCGCCATTCAAATTCGATATAAGCAATAAATATTAACTACCACAAGGTTATATATAGATGCATTAGATCATTGTTGTGGACAGTCATGGTTTTATCGTGGTTGGTATATATTGTATAACACATACATCGAGAATCTCTATGAAATATCGTCACGAGGATGTACAACCGCGCGCGTGTGCGGGCCCAACAAACACAAACACAAATGCGCACGCATATAGATACGTAGGTACGTACGTTTTCTCGGCTTTCCACGAGATACCGACGTGTCAAACGAAAACGTCAAACGGCACATACCATTCGCTTGAAAAACTGACATCGATAATAACGAAAGTCAGAAGCAGATAAAACAACCGCACATATTCACCTCTGTTCCATGTTCGACTTATCTACAACGTTTGACGGTGATTCATCGACTTGGCGATTTTTCTACTTTTTCAAATCACCCGTTTCTATTTTGTTCCTTCGTTTTTTTTTTGTCGAACCTTCATCAATCGTAAAAGCAGAGTGTTGTCAATAAAACGATTGAGTGGGAGTTGAAACCCGTACGTTTTATAATAATCTGTAATATTTGTTTGAAATCGATTGGAAAACTGGGAGAATTTGTACAAAACTGGCATGAACAATTAGTCGAATGAAGGGACACATTTCGAAGAGCAAACGATTTCGAATTGGGGAGATTGTGTGTTTTGTAATAACGAATCTATTTATATACAGGTACGTACACACACGAAGATACACGTGAAATAAAATATTAACATGTATATACAAGGCTACAATAAATATCAGATATAAATTTTGCAACAGGAATTAATAGAAGAAAAATAAAAAAAAATACTCTCTCTCTCTCTCTCTCTCTCTCTCTCTCTCTCTCTCTCTCTCTCTCTCTCTCTCTCTCTCTCTCTCTCCTAAGTGCATTTCAAATATCACGGTAATGATCGATTTTATTTTATACGCAATATCAGCGAATATTTTAAAATATTCGTATATACATCTTTTTTAATATTGCATATACAGTTTATATTTTTATTCTTCAAACTTAGCAAATTTTCAAACTCACATATAAAATTCAACTGCAAAAAAGAATAGGTACACCTTGCGTGTGCAATCGTGTAATGAAATTATCATTAACATATAAAAGCAAGAATGATATATTAAAAAGTATATATATTTTCTCGAAATTATTCGCTTTCATATATATGTATATATGTATATATATATAATTTAAATAAATAATTATTTAGTTTCGTCTTCTCGTGAAATTTCTATTTAATTAGACGGTTCGAATGAATTCCATGTAATCAAAAGAAATAGAAATCATAATTTTGAAATAAGATCAAGTTGAAAGAACTGAAGAATCCGTGATATCAGGCAATTTGGTATACTTTGTCAGGAAAAAGCGATCGATTTCGTTCAGTCTGGCAAAACGACCGAAGCGACTACTCGGCTCGTCTCTTTCTTGACAATTCGTTGAGAAGACGGTGTGGATCGCATGGATGAAACATACACATGTTCACCACCTCTTTTCTCCATTTCTACGAGCAAGAGCATCTCATCGAGATGTAATTGCTCGGTGGCATGATATCTCTGATATGCTACTCCATCTCTGAAGGTTTAATGTTATTCAAAATTCATTCCCGCAAGGTTTACTAACGGTAAGCACGTCATTCGGTGTCTCGCGGCAAAGGTCGTACATTCAAACGTACCTAAGCCGTAAGTATGTAGGTAGATGGGTGGGTAGGTAGCTAGGTAGATAACTAGGTAGGTACAACATGGATAGGTGGGAGAGCTAAAGGAGCTTGAAAGCACGATGTTCTTGTAGACCGATGCAAAGAACAGCTTGTATCCAGGTATATGCTACATAGAAACTGGGATATATCGTTGTTATTTAAGATCACCCGCTATAGGTATAAGAGATGCAGTGAGGATGTCGCCTAGAGCTTTTGAATTTAACGCATTTACCATTTTACACGCTAGTTATACACTTTGTGTATAGTAAATCGTGTTTTCGGCTTTATAAAATCTCAGGGTAGTTACGATTATAGAAGATGGTCGACGATGTTAGTTTCCTATTGGTAAAGGAAAACTAAACTTGAAAATAGATGTAGACTATATTATATGTGTGTACGTACGTATGTATGTATGTACGTTTATATGTATGTATGTATGTATGTATGTATGTATATATGATGTATGTATGTATGATGTATGTATGTATGTATGTATGTATGTATGTATGTATGTATGTATGTATGTATGTATGTATGTATGTATGTATGTATTCATGTATGTTATATATGTATGTATAAGTATATCAAGGCGTTTTCCCTTTGGCTTACGTTCTCGAGAGGGTTGCTTGAAAAGAGGGTGTTAAAGAGATGTACTTTTCTGATTGGTCGGTGGGAAACCGTCAACTGCAAAATCGTCCAACGATAAGTAACTACAGCACTGACTACTGATTTTACGAGACTCTCAATCTCTTTCTGTTATCGACGGCTCATAAATTTCGGCTTTGCGAACTCCATCCGGTAGAACTTTATAACGCGTGCCCGATGAAAGGGCGAGATCGATCAAGGAAAATAGGTTATAATGGACGATTCCGGTGTGATTCCTTGCGCGATCGTAGAGAAAGCACTTTGGTGCTTTCGTTTCAGCAAACTCGTTGTAATTAACGATTTCGATTCGAGCGATTAGAAGCATTAACTTCTTTGGGATAACTTAGGAACGATAAAAATGTCGTCTTGTGAATTTCTACGAAGAACAATAACGTCATATTTGAGTTATTCGCTCTTGTAATATATGCATTACGTCGCAAATTTCCACATAGGAAAATTACGAAAGTTTCGGTATTAACATCCTCCTAGACGGTTCTTACGACGTTCGAATAACAGACGGTTTTGTATATACCCAACGAGAGTTATAAGCAAGATGAATATTGTTTTTTGTAGCATAAAAAAAGCTAAATATTGGAAACTTGTTTTTCAATGACAGCCGATGAGATATTATTTAGATCAAATCGAAGTGGAACGTCCTACGTAAATGTATATACGTTAAGGTTAAAAGTTTTATCGATTTAAAGCGTTACTATTGGGAAATAAGAATCGTGATCGTAGGAAAGTTAAATAACGAGGAAAAGGTGAAAGGACGATGTAAATAAATCCAGGAAGGACAAGTCGATTATATAGGCTAGTCTTCTAGATAAATCGATGGCTATGGGTAGGAACTTATTTGTTTTCCAATTTCTATCTTCTAACATTGGCACACATGTATGTCTATATACTATATCCGTATATATGTACGCGTACATACGTTTTACAGACGTAGATAGAAAGAAGATCGTATTCCGTGCGTCTTCCTTGCGGCAATATCTTCGAATTGTTTCAGACATTACGTTTTCTCCTTCAACGTGGCATTTCAAGACGTCGAGGAAAAGCCACGTTGTACTGGTTGCTTTCCATCTTGTTTTCCCCTGATAAATAGCTATACCAACATCTCCATTTTCTTCTCTTTTCTTGCATTTTTTTTTCTTTTTTCTTCCTTTCTTTTCCTTCTTCTTTACCAGAACGATGTAATACGCGAATCGTTCTTGCACCTTCGTGATATATTCAATAATTTGTTTTTAATCCGGGATAAAGAAAAATAAACGATAATTAGTCTTAGTTCGAAATAAATATTATATATAAAAACAAAAATCGTTGGAATCGTCGCTCTTAAAAGTAAAGAAAAATAAACGAAATATCTTATCTGATATTGTATTGGAAAATAGGACAAGTGTTCAATTAAAAGATCGATAATAATAAATTCGTTGAATAAGTGCTATGTGTGGACTACTTTTTTCAATAACATTTTTAATCTAGACCAATAGTAAAATGATCGGATTTATACTAAAAATGACTTGGTTACTTAGTTAAACCATTCCGTTTTTTCTTTTTTTTTTTTTTTTTTATTCCGCAAGTTATGAAATGAATGATTAATATTACGGTTAGTGAGCAATGAACGCAAACTCTGCTTATATCTGCTTAAAGATTAGGGGAGACAGAGACTGAGAACAAGATTGAGGAAGAGGGAAATGGACTCCGTGTGATCATTAGCCGTTCTCTGAAGCCAATCGGGTACCGTAAACAAGCTATTTACTTAGCTTTCCACCCTGATTACGTATCGCGTACGGTGATGTAACGTTTGCAGAGAATCTCTTTACAGAAATCCCACTCCGAGTCAACCAGTGTTCCGTAATCTTTTTACGCGCCGTTTAATCTCGTCCCTCATAAACTCCGGTCTCATACTATATAACGACGAAAGAAATTCTTCTCTTTCGTCCATACTGTCAATTTTTCCTTTCGATCGATCGGTGAAAATGGAATACCAATGAAATGCCAAAAACTTTCTCGAACATTAATTAGAAAAATAACAGCCACGCGAACGTGATAACTCGTTCGAAAGATTATTTTCTAAAATTCCGCAGACTACTCCTTAAATCCTTAGAGATAATTGAATTTCTTGATGCGACACGGCACAAGAGTTATTCGTTTTGATGGTAAACACGTGGCGGTTATAAAACTTGAGAATCGCGTGGTACACTCGAAATCGTGACAATGAACGGCTCCACGTGACCAATTTACCGTACAGGAAAATGATCGCCACAGCGGGCACTTGGTTATCTTCCGTAATAGGGAGGTACCTCGACAACTTGATATCGCATTCGTGGATGTGCATCCACTAGTACCGTTTCTAAATTGACCGGAAGCGTATCTCCGTGGAACCGAGTGTACGTGACAGCATTGAAAGGGGTCTCGTATTAGATGTCTTGTATAACACACAATGAGGAAATCCTTGTCTACAATACGGATCCAAGTACTACACGTTTCAATACAGATGAATAATCATTGTCTATCGTTTCTTACAATCGATGACCATTTGACGATTAGAAATGTAGATCCATCGTAATGTAGTTTTATGAATCTGAAAGATCTTTGGTTTTCAACGTCGATAAAATCCGTTATTCGTGGTTTCGTTGAAGACGTTTACGAGGCTCCCTTTTTTTCGTCGAATCTCAAAGGATCCCAGCATCCTTTATCTTCTTCATCGAGTCACATTAAATGTCGCAAAAAGAAGATTAACAAAAGGTAGATCGGAGCAATCGCGGTGCCTTGATATTAATTCAATTCAATGTCCTGAATAGCCGGCCTCTTTAATCCACTTCAACCCTCCATTTCTAATTAGGTAAAATCTCCTTCAGGGATTGCGGCCCGCCGATGCTTGAAACTCGAATGTTACTCAGAATCACTTAAGCTGAGAGTAGTGTAATGGCGAAAGAGTTTTTCTCTCCTTTTCTTTTACTTTCTCGCTCTTAGTTTTGTGGTAATTGTGCTAAACAAATTCGAATATTTTTCTGATAATGAAGTTGAGAACAAAATCGTTTATTCGATCTGTGTAATGAATCACCTCACTTTTCACGATCATAAACACAAAGTTCATAAACACACGTTCTATCACCTTCTGGTAGTTAAAGGAGATCTCTCCTAGAACGTCACTTTCTGTTTGTTACGTTTTGGCAAAGATTCGACTTCGTGGCTATCCGAAAATATCGAAAGAATTTTACGAAGTTGTTGAAATGTATTACATTTCATTCCAAGGTCAGTACCATTAGCGAAAGAGACATTTCAAGGGAAAAACGAAACTACACCACGGGTGAAGGATTCAGAGCCGTAATTCGAGTCGGCTCTTGCTTTTCTTCCTTCGATTGAGAGCGAGAGCTTGGATCAATCTGTCGTTGATGTCTTGGGTCACGAATGGGCGTCGAGTACCGTGGACATCCAGTTCTGATATCGGCAATCAATAACGAAATAGAGAGAACCGCTTGTCATCCAAGTCTGGACCATTCTCGTGGACGAAGCTCACAATGGTCGATACATATCGCAATGCGGAGTCCGAATCCTAAATCCTGTGGTCGTCCAAGTCGATGATCACAACCGGCTTTGAAAACGTCCGACGTTTAACGACCGACACTCTCGATACGTGTATGTCCACAATACGTAATCTGTTATCTAAAGCTTTGAAAGCCATATCTACTCACATAGAAGCTACGAATGATTACTCGCGATACAAAACTGGTATACCCTTGAGAACACGTAGTACTTTATTCTTTGTATACGCGCGCGCGCGTGTGTGCATGTGTATTTAAGTATGTGTACTTTATATAATATGTAAACAAAATGTGATCTCAATCAAATATTTTCGTTTGCAGGTACTTTCGCTCGAGATAAAAAATTTGTGGAAAGTGTCACGGGAATTCATAACACCAGTGGTGCTCCGAGCTTCGATTTGAACATTCAACGGAACGTGACAACGGCCGTAGGACAAACGGCCTTTCTTCATTGTCGAGTACATCACATGGGCGACAAGGAGGTAAAAGACTTCAACTTTGACTTCTCTTTTTATTTTCTTCGCCTATTAATTAGCCGATACTTAATTTACTTTGAAGGTACAGTTAAAGGTCGTGGTTTTCAGATCATTTTCCTTTGTACGTAATTTCTTAATAGCGTTTACCTCAAAAAAACTTTGACGGCTCTAACGAGAGATGAAGGTTTCGTGGTGTTCGTGTCACCGTTACGCTGTTTCGCGGTTTTTAGGTTAGATCCGTTAATAGAATATGCATGCGGCTTGGTTAAAGAGTTAAACGGACTTAAATCTACGATGAATTCTGCCAGGAACAAGTTTCTTAATCTTTTTTGTCATTCAGTTTTATGCATGAAACAGAAATTTTCAATCACAAGTTTGTACCGTCGCCTCGTATTCTCCTTGCCTCGAATACTCGAAGAATAATAATGAAATATAAACTGCGAGTACCGTTAGACGATGCGACGACAAAATCAGTATTCCAATGGGAACGCGTGTATACACACACACAAACACGCATATAAATAGCGTAGCGCGAGAAACGGCACGTCGAAATATCTCTTCTGGATTCGAGGATGCGGAAAAACGCGTGCAACTAAATTTAAATAGTTTCGAATGGCAAATTCTAGGGGAGAAGTACATATATATGTATTTTCCTCCTAAGAAGATTTACTTATCTCCGACGAGTTGTCAGATTCTTTGATACTTTATATTGGTATATGTAGCGTCGTGAGGGGTGCAGTTGCGAGAACGTTTTCAGATACGCGTCTCGCATCGGACTAGCGATGATAGTCGATTTGCACGGAGAATCTTCCTCGTCTCTTCCTAATCGTCAGAGTTATAGACTCACTGGTCGCGATGATTAAGGGCGGCGACATAAGACAAGGATACCGTTGAAGGCCGTCAGCAAAATACCGCTTGCGGCATTTCCGAAAATTAATGGGAGAACGCGAATTCTTTTGACGGATCCCGTGTAGCTCGTGATATCGATGGGCGTAAAGGAATATAACGCGAATGGAAATTATCACGGTATATTCGTTGAAGTATGATACGATTGTTGGCGTATTCTTGTGTAGATTAGGCTGGATAACTCCATTTGAGGCATAATCAGTAATATCGGTAAGACTCGATTGACTTACTGGTGAGTGCGAATACTTAGATGCGAATGACTGTAAATTCCTTCCGAACTATCCGCGAAGTCATTAAAGAATTAAGAAAGGGAAATGGATATGGAGGGGTTTAAATAAAAAGTGCCCGGAAAGGGAAAGTAATATCCTTATTAGTCGTAGCCGTGTTAGGATAGTTCGTTCGAAATGTTTAAACAATCTCATGTGTGGTTCTTTGTCCTGGTGACCGTACGGACCCATGAGAGTTGCAGTGATATTTGAAGAGTAGGTGCCAGACAAACCCTTGGCTCGTCGCGTTTAGATTACTTTCATAGCTTATTTATTGCTCGGCTCGACACCTTATTGAAGGCTAGGTACTTGACTACAAATGCCTGAGCTCGGACAAAAGTGGCAATGTGTTTGTCAGGCACGACTTATCCGGTAGTAAATTTAAATAACTTCATTAATAAATCGTGATATTTTGAACCATCGTAACGTAATTGTTTTATGAATCCTTAGGAACAATATAATTGGATATTAACGGATGAATATGTCGAGGAAATTGTTCATCGTTGAAAGTAACTGCAGCAAATATTCAATCACTTCGACTCAATAAATTGCCAATAGTTCGAGCGTGTTTTCGTTTCGATAATCACCAGCTCGATTTGCTGCTGTAGCCGGGGTTTCTACAAATCGAGAACGCAATATTCGAGGAATCGATTAGCCAACCCGTTATAATGTTCCGAATGAGATTTCAACGGACTTTTCGCGAAAGGGATTTGCGATATCAACAAGCTCGTATTGAAAGTTCGTTATAATAATCGACAAATACGAATTCTATGTAGAAATGATGAGAAATATGTGAATTTAAAGGACAGGAGAATTTCGATTTCCAAATGGATGTTATTTATTCCTGTAAATATAATTTTTCGTAATGATCCACTAAAAGATTATTCAGATATCTATTTTCCTCGGATTTCGAAGATATATACATATATACGGGTATAGTATGGGATCAAACTTATACTATGTATTACTGAGATCACATAGATGAAAAAAGTTCACATAAACTTATGCCCGAAAAAACTTTATTGAAAAGATATATATATATATATATATATATATATATATATATATATATATATATAAATTTGTATAGAGGTTGCGATCCTTTGATTGGGGTGACATTGACAAATTTTTCACTAACGAAGACTAATTAATATTGTTTATCGTTCTTGAAACGTTCATTTCACACAAATTATTTTGCAGTTTAAACGCGAAGAAAAAACCAGTATGCATGATTGAACGATATCGATGCTTGAACAGTTATCCTTCTTCTTAATCGGATAGCAAAGATTTGAATATAACCACAAAGGACTTACTTTACTTTGATTTTATATTATAACGATCGTTTGGAATCCATAACGAATAACCGACTTTTCAAAGTCAACATACTTTGTATAATCGTTTAGATTGGCCGATAAGATCGTACCAAAGAAATTCTTTAGTTCTTGCTGTTCTTTTTCTTACTTTCTTTCTTCGAATCATTGTACGGAGCATGAGTTCGAATGGTATTAGCATTGATTCGCGGATTCGAGATCCTAGGGACGTTTAATTTTAATCGAATTTCTTTTCACTAGTTCATACCTGACTTTAAGTTTCGTGCCATTCATATTTCGGAAGACGTATGCTCGCCGCAGTTAGCCACTCGTGCAACTTGTAGCAGGCTATTAAGGCTCCAAGAAATATGGAGCCCCAACGGTGGCCTTTTAGGCGAGCCTTTTACTTTCCCACGTCGGATAAAACTTTTTTTCTTCTTCTTCTTCTTCGAACTGCAATACGGAAAGAGAGAGAAGGAGAGAGAGAGAGAGAGAGAGAGAGAGAGAGAAAGAAAGAGAAAGAAAGATTCTATGGAGCTATTCTTTTCGACCTTATCTCGACTTTCCTTTATCCTACTCTTCTTCTTTCTCTTTTCCCTTTTTTACTGAATCGCCTATTACAAGTCTCCCAGTGAAAAAACGTTGCACCGTATAAACGTGCTTGATAGAAGAAAAGAAAGATAAGAGAGGGATAGAGAAAGAGAGAGGGAGAGAGAGAGAGAGAGAGAGAGAGAGAGAAAAGAAAAATTCATAGTGGTCGAGTAACCTTAAAACGTGAACAAAGTTTTTATGAAAAATTTTTCATAAAATGTCCATCGGACCGTTAAAACTAGCTGAAGTCTTTATCGCGTCTCTACCCTACATATTGTAGAGTAAATTTCATCACTGATGCTCGTTACATTTAGAAACATAGTTCTAATTTAAAGGTTGGTTCTACCTTTACCGCAGATAAATCGTCGTAAATTTTCCTACCAACCAGAAACAAAACGGAACGCTAAACGTTTTGAAGTGCGTCGTCCCGTTCGTATAATTACCGGTAGTAGAGCACAGGTGTGACATTGTGGAAAATACGTGGGTGTGTGAGCGAGTGTGTTTCACGGTTACTAGATGAGATAAATTTATTACAAACGCGTTTTACAAATTGCTAACGAAAAGAATTATTCATTAGAATAGTTCTTTCTCCTTTTGTTTCATTTCATTGTTTCATCTTTATCTTTACGTTGAAATACCGACTCGACGACTATATTCTCATTCGATGCTTTCCCCCTATTTCCTCTCTCTCTCTCTCTCTCTCTCTCTCTCTCTCTCTCTCTCTCTCTCTCTCTCTCTCTCTCTCTTACAGTTTTTCTCTTCGCTTCAATTTATATGTCCATCTTCGTTCTTATTTTTTTTCTTTTTTGTTTTCGTACGGAAAGGAGCACGTAATTATAAAACGAGCGAGGGGAAAAATAGGGTAACATTCTTATGGCCAGCCGCAAATAAAGTTCTCTTGGAAATGCAGCTGGGAAATATAGAATGCGTTCCGATTTAGCATGGTGGTCGTTTAAAATCCAATTTGGAATAAAGTATTCGTGAGAAGTGTGTGTGTGTGTGTGTGGGTGTATATATATATATATATATATATATATATATATATACATATACGTATATAGATTGGTGAGACGGACGATCTCCGATCTCGGCAGATTTAATTGAATATTTCGAATTTCAGATCGACCTTTGATAATCGCGATTCAATCGTGCATTCGGTAACGATTCTCTTGTTTCCTTCCCTTTCGCCCTCTCTCTCTCTCTCTCTCTCTCTGTTCTTCTTCTTTAGTTTCCCATCTCACTTTCTTTTTATGCACCGAGAATAAATTATATTCCGATATGAAAAAAGCCAGTCGAGTTTAATCCGCGCAATTGCCTTCCCGATGCCACGCCATTTTGTCCGTTCACTCGCCGGCCGTTTTCCAATTTCATTCTCTTTTTCCTTTTATACTTATTTATTTCAGCCGTTTATAGCATCGTAATTTGTGCTACAAAGGGTGAACGATGCGGGATGCAACGCAAGAGGAGCAACTCTGAACGGCACTGTAAACTTTGTTGCTGAGAAAAAAGTAGGATGGGCAAAGTGGAGCGAAAATGAAAAGTACTAGAGGTGGAGGTGCTGGTGTAAGAATAAATAATATCGATCGGATAGTAAATCGATCGGAACGATGTAGCACCTAGAAAAAGAGAGAGAGAGAGAGAGAGAGAGAGAGAGAGAGAGACATTCGTTTGAAAGAGTTATATATCAGTTACATGTATTTTTGCGTGCTTATTTGTTTTCTTTCATATAACTACATATAAATACTTTGATATATATATATATATATATGCATATACATATACACATTCATGCATATATAGATATGTATTTGTTCAACAGTTTTACGTTATCGTTTTTCTTATAACTTAGTGATAGTCGAAGTGATGAAACGACGATTTAACAAGCCTTATTTACGTCGCAACTTTAATAACAGGCGATAATGATCCATTGATCGATTCATAAAAATACTAATTAATCATTAGACGACGGTCTACAGTTCTGTAGCCACATTGGTTACTTTAGCTACTGTGTACAGAGAGTACATATCTTCCAATGGTACATACATTGTGCATCCAGGTGTAGTTTGAAAAGCATGTAGGTCAAGCTAACAATGCCCATCGTGCACACACAAGAGGAACCCGAGTGTTGTTGCTTTCTAGCTAGACCAGTGACATCGGTTTTTTTAAATATTGCTTCTCGTAGACTGGCTGATTGCGCTACTATCCTATGTTTCTTAACAACAAAAATGTCGTGGATTTACGGTAGAACGGTATGGGTGTTAAACCTAGTTTAATCGAAATGAGAGAAAAGATAGAAATAAATATACAGAGAGAAAGAAAGAGAAAGAGAGAGAGAGAGAGAGAGAGAGAGAGAGAGAGAGATCGAGAAAGATCGAATGCCTATAATTTTATAGGAATATATAGTCTCGTATTATTACTTTAATTGTATTTCTAATTTGATATTCGTTGTATTCCTTTGTGAACTATATATGAAATATACGCCTCTCTCTCTCTCTCTATCTTTCTCTCTCTCTCAAACGATGAAAAATTTTATTTATTGAATAAAAGAGAGAAAGGAAAAAGAAATAGAGAAAGAAACGGTACAAAGTTTCTTCGTTCATGGACAATTAAATGATACAAGCGGGAGGTTAACGAGGCAAGATTGCGGCCTAAAAAGTGATTTACGCGGACGACATGAGTTTTTAAGTTTCCCAACTTATAAATAAAAATGAGGAGAATAATTTAGAAAGGGTGATTGTTCATTCACGCCAACGTTACGCTCTGGTGAACACGATTCGTCGTGACGTATTGAAAGTGTGGGTATTTAAACAAAGAAACGTGCGGGTTATGTTAAAGTATTTTTCTTCGGGAAAAGCTTTTTGCTGGCGTGATTCCAATGTGGGACGTAAGTTAACAAAATGAGTCGCTAGTGAGTCGTCTGAATAGATCCGACTTTTTGCCTCTCCTTATTCTTATATTTCTTCTTATTCTTCTTTTTCTTTACTTTTTTCTTCTTTTTCTGTTTCTTTTTTTCCCTATTTCTACTTGCATACTTCGAAAGCAGTGACTATTACTTTCAAACGTTTAATCCAACAGAAAAAGCTATTCTCCGAACGAATCTTTTATGTACGTATGTATTTCTATGTATCAGGACTATACATGATTATTTCATGTCGACAAGAAATCGATAAAAAAAAAAAAAAAAAGAAAAAAAAAGAAAGAAAGAGAAATAATAATAATAACAAGTTCCATTTCCGCGTATATTTCTACAACTACGGATATATATATATATATATATATATATATATATATATGATATAATATGTGTATACTATATGTCCAATTCTATTATTGATTCATGTCCAATGATATTCGGTTGGAAACTGGACACGGACCTCATACTTTTTACACGAACACGTTGTAAAATTAATTCGAGATTATGAAGAACATAGGGAAAATTTAAATTTCTTGAAATGATCTCTGTTTTATATCGAAATTTTTGTTTAATGTTAAAAAAAAAAGAACACGTTAGAATTAACCGTTGTAACATCGAAAGTAATTTGCGCTAGTTTAACGTCTTATCAACGATTCGAAGAGTTATCATTGTTCCGAATGATATAAAAATGACAAATAGAAAGACAGAAAGGTAAAAGTGCATTTTGTTTAAATACAAACGAGAAATACAAAGAAGTAGCCTCTCAGATTGATCTTCCCTTCTATTCTCTTCTCTTCGATCACCTCCTCTTTAACTCGACTTCCTCTTTCTCTATTCTCTCCCCTCTCTTTCTTTTACTTTAGCGAGTGTATCTTCTGGCTTGAATCAATAAATACGAAACAGTTGTGCGGTGACATTGATTTGTTTATCACGAAGTACGGAGTTGTACGAAATACGCGAGTTGCGTTTTCTTTCCGACGACGCCATATCTCGATATTGAGCTTTGTCCATCTCTCTTCATCCCCATCCTGAATTTTGCTCTCTCTCTCTCTCTCTCTCTCTCTCTCTCTCTCTCTCTCTCTCCAATTTCGATGTGAATATTCGATCCTTTCAAATTCCTTATCTATATATTACGTGGGAACAAACAAGAGATTAAAGTAAGCGACCGAAGCTTCCCAACCAACTTTGTTATACTTTAACAGTTACTATTCCCTGAGCATTCTCAAGGGACGACGAATTTTTTTCACCCTTTTTTAATGACTCAAGATTTATATAGCGCATTCGTTAATTGCAAGGTCCGTAGGTAAAAGTTCACTGATAGAGGAAGCGAGAGAGAGAGAGCGAGAGAGAGAGAGAGAGAGAGAGAGAGAATCCTATTTCGAACTCGATGGTTTATTTACAACATAATTGTTACTAGCTAAGGGAATAGAGTTTTAGCCGGTGGGACCTGGTCAAATGTTGATCTTTACTATCTACTTATTTACTTACTGATTGGCTGAGTGATTTACTTACTTACTGACTGACTGAATGACTTACTTAGTTACTTACTTATGTACTTACTTACTTACTTACTTACTTACTTACTTACTTATTTACTTACGAACGGACATAGAGGCGAAAAACAGGCGAAAAAGTGACACGACTCAACGGCGGGGATAACGAATAAACGAATGTCGAGTGATAATGATAGTCTCTATGATTATCTAGGATTTATAGATGAGAAAAATTGACCGTTTTATCGAATGAAAGATAAACGATGCCTTTGAAACGACGTGTAGATTATAACGTAATTCTATTGCTATTCGTTTCTTTTGTTGATCGAGAGAATCGTCGTAAATGATCTATTTATTTTCTCTCTCTCTCTCTCTCTCTCTCTCTCTCATACTCTCTCACACTCTTTCTCTCTCCGTCTCTTTTTCTCTCTATCTATTTATTTATCTTTTACTTACAATTCTCGTGTCTTACCATTGTTCGGTGATGTAAAAGGGATAGCGAATAGAAAGAAAAAGAAAATTCGAAAGCTACTTTTAGTTTATTTTATTTTTTGTTTCTTTTGTTTTATTTATTCGAATGTATTAACATTTTCTACGGGACAGGAAAAGTGGATACTTAAGTATTTGGGCTGACCAATTATAAATACCATGGTTTTTCTACAATACAAATAATTTCCTTTTTAAATGTTAAAAGCTCACTGTTTTATAACATTCGATTCACTTTTTCTTACCTAGGTATTGTTAGTTTTATTATTATCCGAAAACATGATAATTATTTCAGTCTTTCTATCTCACGAAATGCATTCCATATCCAATAATGTTTTCTCGAATACTTGTAAAGTCGTTCTTTGTTTCATTTACTTTCATATTTTCCTTTATTTCCTCTTTTTCGATCCCCCTTTCTTTCTCTCGGGTTTCCTCATCTCTTTGTGCACAGAACAATAACTCTTTACTACGAACGTTTGCATACCACGATTCAACTGTATTTTGTAAATAATAGTTATTACTTTCGAACGGAGATAAAGTATAAGTGTCTGGCACGGCTTTAATACTGAATATTTTTTTTTAACATTTTATTATTTGGAATGTAACTACGGGATCGATTGTTGTAAAAAAAGGTTTAAATATAAATTATTTGTATATAGAAATAATATAACTCTTTACGTCGCAACATCTACAATCGTTATACTTCAACGGTTAGCAGCAGTTTTCTTATATATGAAATTTATAAATAATCTTCTATGAACGTATTTTTAACTTTCAAATCAAAACGTTATGATTTTCTGAACGTTACACTACGATGAGATCACTTATATTGTATATAAAAGTAATTATTAAACGTAAAAGTTTAATGATGTAGGTATGAAGGAATAATACTTTTGGTAAATAATCAAAATTAGATATATGACAAATAATTTTAATTATATCTATTTATAAAATTGTATACAAAGTACGTATCTTTTTTTTCGTCCAACGAAGCCCGAATTACAAACGGATGCGTTTTGCAAAAATATGTACATAAATCGTCAGGGATTTGGTAGTTACCTCTCCCACGTCCTACCCCATCCCATTCGGTCCCTACCATTATCCACGGATTTGCGCAGGTCGCGACGAGACTTTGCGTTCGAACTCGACTATCGTCAGGACGCAGGACGCTCGTACGCTTTGCACTTTCGGTTACGACCGATCGCAGTTGGCTCCCTTAGTTATATTTTCTTTCTTTCTTTTCGTCCCTTTTATGTATATATATATATATATATATATATATATATATATATATATATATATATGTGCCTTTGATAAACTCTGTAAAAGGAATAGTACGAAAATACTTCTATTCACGTTTTTATGAAATATTCGAAAAGTTTCACGAGCGATATAAAAAGAAAAAGACTGCTATTCGTGTATTGTTTTTCTTTTTTTGACAGAAATGAAAAAAAAAACGAAGAGACAGAGAGATAAGGAGAGGGAGAGAGAGAGAGAGAGAGAGAGAGAGAGAGAGAGAGAGAGAGAGAGAACGAAAGAGAAACGAAGAGAAACAAATTATTGTTTTTCTTTTTTTGCAAAGAATTTAAAAAGAAGAAAAGATGAAAGATGAAATCGATGAATGATGATCGAAATCGATGAAATTTTAAGAATTTTTGATATAACGAATAGGTAGAGCGTATAAGGTTTAAAATGTGGTTTGGGGTTCGGTGAAAGACGGTTCGAGAGCATGATCGAAAATAAAGCAAGAAAAGGTTTCTGAATGGAGTATACGTACGAATGAAAGGCTTTATGAGGTTGGTAGGGCGAATCGAAGGTGAGTTGCACTATGCCAGGGTGCACAAAGCGCGTATAAAGAGTAGAGAGGCAAGAGACCTTGTGCGTATTACGATGAGTCAAAGGAGAAGTTTCGTTCGTTTACCCCTTGACACGAAGAGTCTTTTCAGATAGTTAGCTGTATAGTAGTATCAAATTCGTGCAGCCATTAACATCGATTTTATCGCTTGAAATCTCGTTGGAAATATTAGATCCCTTGATAGTTTCTCACGAACAGGTCCAATTATTTCGATGCAGAGAGAGAGAGAGAGAGAGAGAGAGAGAGAGAGAGAGAGAGAGAGAGAGAGAGAGAGAATCAATAAGCAAAATTCTTAGCAGTATATCCAATCCATTCCAAATCGAAACGATAAATTCGCGATTCACATATCGTTGGTTAATCGATAGTCCTTAAAGTGATTAATTTGAAATTTTTCGTATACATCTGTCGGGAAGGTAATTGTTAATAATACTTTGAATTATACCTTGAAATATTTGCATAATTATTTTGACGAAAGGGTACTCATAAATTCACGATGATTTATGAAAGTAGCTTCGTCGTTTACCCACGTCGTCGACGTCGTCGTCGTCGAGCGTCGTTCTAGTCGTCCGGGTTAGCAGTTAGGTAACGTATAACAACGAGGCAAAACATTGTGATAAATCATTATCATCGAGCATCTGCGTTGTGCTTCGTTCCGAGTCCGTGCGTGTTTTACGTGGAATCGCGATGCCCCGGTGGCACGGACAAAGAGAAGGGCGAGTTTGCAAACGAGCTATTTCGGTTCTCATTCGGGTGGTACAGCATCCACGAGGCCGTCGTATGAGCGAACGCACAAGTAGATTTGTCATGTTTACGTGAGCCCGGTGTACCGGGCTATGGATCAAAGCTATCGTCGCGTTGTCCACTATCGGCTCGTTCTTGGTCATTCTGCACGGAGACAACGTGTGCCAACGTTACCCCGGACAATCAATTGTGTGTTGCCTCTCCTGTAAAAGCCATTGTGGCGCCAGCTCTTGCAGAAAGTCAAACGACGATGTCTGAATCGCCGACTAACAATAAGTGTCCAAACGTGCTGATCTATGTAATTCTCTCTCTCTCTCTCTCTCTCTCTCTCTCTCTCTCTCTCTCTCTCTCTCTCTCTCTCTTCCTCTCTTCCTTATTGTTCGAATTAATGCATGCAATGAATAGATCAATTTGGGATCGAGCCAATCGATTTTATTCTTGTTTCATTGAAGGACTATTATTCTTAGAGATTTTTTTTTTTTTTATTTGGATGTTTTGTTGATACATACACATTTTGTTCGATTCGTATCATCGTAAATGTTATTTAAAGGTAACAAGGTTTACTGTAGGATATAACGATTTTACAAATTTCCTTTATCCTGCTTACTCCCATTTTTTTTGGCGCTGATAACTCGCAAACAACGTATTGAACTTTTTAACGCGAAGCATCGCACAAGGGTATTAATCACTGTCCGTACTTGCTAGTGTATGGTTGGGGTTGTTTTCTCAGATCTTTCACCCAAGTAAAAAGGGTCGATATGATTTATTAATTTGCCGATAGATACGTTAAAAGGAAATATCAAGGATGAAAGAGAAAAAGAGAGAGAGAGAGAGAGAGAGAGAGAGAGAGAGAGCGGGAGAGAGAAAGAGAGACGTAATAACAAAGCAATGTTTACGTTATTACATAAGTTCTGTTAACAATGGGATATTTATTTGCTTGATGAAAGCTCGGATGGACGTTCTTTTCAGGTTGATTCTGTTATTGTTAAAAATAGAGGATGCTCCAGGGATCAATATTATCGTACGAGTTCGAGATAGGAAAAAAAATTCATAACCCGCGGATGTTGCTATCCTTGGTAAATTTAATACGAGGAGAAAGATCATAGATGCGTGTCGATGATTCGAGATGTCATGAATATTCGTTAGATTTATCGAGTTTTTTTTCGATATGTGTCGTATATTTTTTCTTTTTTTCTCTTCTTTTTTTTCGACCGATTACAAAAGCGACGTTACGAGTATCCATGTACGTTCCCGTAGATACCTGCGTATATATACCTATACATTCGTACTCATATTCACATACACATACACGCGTGTACGCGCGCGCGCGCGCGCGCACACACACACCGTCGTTTCGACAGGAAACGCGCTATTTCACGAAGTCCTTGTGTAACAGCTGCTAAAGCTTCGTTCGTCGGTCAGGAAAGCAGAGCAAAAGCTCGTTTTTTTTTGCTTTTACCGAATCGCTTTGTTGAAGACTACTACTGTCGCTCATGACTGGCTGAGAAATATATGTATATGTACATATATTCGTAACACCTTGACCGACGACCTGTATATTGCATATTTCCACATTGAAGTATCCTTTGTCGATTTTTCCTTTTACGAGATTTTACTGTTCTTATTTCGTAAATTTTAACGATGAGTTTCCTTAGTCAGCGCGATAAGAAAAAAAAAAAAAAAGAAAAAAGAAAAGAAACAACTGACTCGTAAATCATGGAGAGGTAAAGCTATATAATAAGGTTGGTTTCATAGGAGGAAGAAAAATAGTCTGTAATAAAATTTCGAAAAAAATCGGTCGAATAAATCCAAGCAACTCGAAGCGCACAGGAAATATTCACTTCGCTGATTCGATCCACGTTGTCAGTACCGTTGCTACGGGACCCGGATGTGAAACTAATTAACCTTTTCAAAGGTTCAAATCGCAGTACTGGATCATTCAAGCACGATGAAGATCAGTTATAGTGATATATGACATGAAACGTAACCGTATTCCGATGAATTTTTTCTTTGGATTTCGTTCTTTACTTTTGTTTATTTTCGTTTTTCTATTGGAATAACTGAATCTCTTTGGTCTAATAGATAGCCATTTCTTTTGCGTACGTTATTCATTCGCCGTTTAATTTAAATCCATTTAAAAACAATATCTCGAGCTCGAGCGAACTTTTATAAAAATATACCTACTATCTGTGATAAAATTACTCACGATAAAATAAAACAAGAATGACAATATTTATAAGATATTCTGATAGTTATCTGTATCTATATAAAAGCAATAATATTGATAAGACATTGATAATTAGTTGTTATTTCAACTAGTGATATAGGAATTTCATAGTTCTAATAAAAATTTGAATAGCCTTTTAGTATTTTAAGTAATAATCGAAAAACTAGAAAGAAAGCGTATTTTATAGTTGATGAATCGAATGAAAAATTTTCTACCGGTGGACATGCTTGCATTTAACGGTTAAGTACTCGGATTGATTAAACGCGCGAAGTGTTATTACGAGTGTGCATGTATCTATGTGTATTTAACAATTTGTTTGAACGGTTTAGGCGAATCCACGGGAGTATTTTTCCAATGTTGAGCATGAACATAGCGTAATAGTTCGATTATTGGTTTTACGATCGATAATAATAAAGCAAAAACGATGTGTGTGTGTGTGTGTGTGTGTGTGTGTGTGTGTGTGTGTGTGTGTGTGTGTGTGTGTGTGCATATATATATATATATATGTATATATGTAAGTATGATGTATGTATAGTTGCGTATAACAGATACACAACACATATACGAAGTATCTCGTAATCACTTTGTCACTCGTGTAAATAAATAATTTTTTTTATCGTAGAAACGTTTAAAGATTTTTCTTTTAACTTTATATAATTGTTAATGGTTATTACAAACTAACGATCATTTGTTCTACGAAATCGTGCCTACTATGTGTTTATTTTTGACGATCAGTGACGATTAATTTAACAAATAGTTCTTTATTAATAAGCACGTTTTCCTACGATGATAAATGGGTTAAATAGTTAAAGATTTTGTCATATCATATTATCCTCGCATTATTTTCATTTATTTCCTTTTAATTTTTTCCTCCTACACCTTATACATTCTCTCGTTATCATTATTTTTATTTACGTAATAAATAAATAAATAAGTAGATTAATCAATTAATAAATAAATAAAATAAATAAATATCATTCAACATGGGTCCATTTTCAATTTTCTACGTATTCAAATTCAATAAGATACAATTTTTACACTTTTCGCTTTCGTATAAACGCGAACGTAATATAGATATATTTATTATTGTGTAACGTTTGAAATGCTTTCACGAAGGGAAGAGGAAAAGAGGCAAACGTTAACGCTTATCCATCTTCGATTCCCCGAGGATATTTCATTCTTTTTCTTATTCCTTTTTTCCTCTCTCCTCCTCCACGTCTTTCCCTTTCTTTCTTTTTTTTTTTTTTTTATATCTTTTCACACGAGCGGCTGATTAATATCATCAAGGTTAGTCAAGAGAGTGCCGAAAATTGATTCGTTCGTATTTCTCAATGTTCGCATTACGTGAATGGAAGTCAGTTAACTCGTGATCTCTTTCCAGTTGGCGATGTTAGAGGAAGGAGGAGGAAGGAAAAAAAAAAGAAACATGTAATTTATGTCGCACTCGCCAAAGTCATTAGTCTTATGGAAACTAACACTAATACTATCACCACCAATGTGTATCTAGTCGATTCGATTCGAGTATATTGCTGTTGAAAACTTTCCAAAGTTAAACTCGTTCGAAAAGCTTCAAAGCTTTTACTTCCCTCTCTCTCTCTCTCTCTCTCTCTCTCTATCTCTATCTCTATCGTATAGTGACCTATTAACCCTTTTGCTCTGATTTGCTGGTGAAATAATGTGTTTTTCGTGAAGGGAACTCATCGATGACATGTCGACGCTGACGTACGAAGCGTTTACCATCCTCGATACGCTATTCGTATCTGAGTGTCAATTTTCCGATGGCGTATATATACGCTCTTCATATCTGAAAGTCAATTTTTTAATGGCGTAGCTATAACCTATATCCTATATTCTTCGTATCTCAGAGTTCATTCTTCGATGGTTTATATATGTATATGTATATATGTATATATATATATATATATATATATATATATATATATATACACGCGCGCGCGCGCGCGGAGTGAAAAGGTTAAAGGTATTTGTTAATTTCTTTTCTTTTTTTTTTCTCTTCTTTTCCCCCAACGTCACTCAACATCGTCCATTAATTTTATTTTTGATTTCAACAATCGACTCCTCTTGTTTTTCCTTGCGAAAAATCCTCGAGAAAATGTTATTGCCCGTCGACCAATTCCTTGGTTACCCACCGTTGATTTCTCCTTTTTCGCAAGAACTTTATACGTTCGAAGTTCGTCGTTCCAAGTATCTAAACGACATTCACCAACGAGCCGTTGAAAGGGAGAGATACGCGAGAACGTTAAAGTAAATTATCTTCGAAAAGTGGTCATATCAAGAAGTTCTTGCGTGAGAATCTTTCGTTAGATGAAAACAAATACGTTCGTAACGACACGAAAACAAATGGTGACACGAAAACATTGATTCGTGGAGAAGTTGTCCATTATTTTATTAACAGTTATATATGTAAATATAATTGGGACTTTGTTAGTTTAAAAAAGAGTTGAGGAAAATGAAAGAAAAAGATGGAAGAATAATTAGTTTTTTCTGTTTGTTCGATAATCTGAACGTTTAATTATCACAATTATTTGATACTTTAATTAGTTCGGATAAGCGATAATTTGCTAAGATAATAAATAAATCGCTAGATTGTTAACACGATACATAGCCTTTGGGCTATTTGAGGCAGTCTGTCATTCAACGTGAATAAATGAGGGGTCATTCGGAGTTGAGATCGAAATCTGGAAGAATGCGAACTAAAATATATGAACTGACATAAATTCGAAAGAATAGACAATAATTTTCGCATAAATACGAAGACAATAGATATAATCAAGTAATTGATACGATTTAAATGTATTACGTTATCATAAAACTACGGAATACTACATTTTTTTTTTGTTGATTTCTTGTGACATTTCAAATGATATTTCGTGACGTGTTTTTCTCCCTTTTTTCATTATTTTTATTATATATAACGAATATACGTTTCCATCGTAAAAGTGTATCAAGCGTATACAGTACTGTACCGCAAAATGATGCGAACACCACGAGAATGGTGTGAAGTTTACGGAAGAATATTAAAAATTTGAAAGGTTGGTGTATATATGTACAACTGGTCTATGTACTCATATATGTCTAGAAATACTTGACTTTTTCAACTCGCAACCGAGTTACTTTGCGAAGTATGTCCTATATGTTAACGAAATATATCTACGGTAGAGTCACGGAAATATTCGGATACTCTTTTTTCTAGAATGAAATAATTTTTTTAAGGCTAAGCAAAAAGTGCTCTGAATTTTTGAATAGATATGAATAAATTAGTGCGTGCGAAGTATATTTAGTATTAGAAAGAAATTCTTTCTTTTTTTGGTCTTAACATTAATAAAAGATACAAAATAGACTTTCTTTTTTTTTTTAATATTTTATATTACAACGTTCCAATATATTTCTGTAATCGACTGTATCTCTTTACATTTGACATTTTTGTCAATTTAATGTTTCCAATTACTTCTAGTAAATATTTTGTATCATCAATCACAGGAGTGGAAATCACTGGGTTGACCATTAAAGGTTGATATTAAAGATCTTATTTCAGATATGCATGTTCACACAAGTAACGTAATATTCGTTGATCAGTATGTTTTATCGATAATCTTGATAATTAGATGGAAAACGATGGAGCATATGACGAAGCTATATGAAAATGAGAGAAAGGTGGGTAGAGGAGGAAAACGCCTTATTGCGAGTACCGGAAGTTCGTCGTAAGTGTAACGGGCAAGGGCGTTATCCAAGTCGGTCTCGTAATGAGTTTAATGCAGAATTTCCCGAGTCCGCCATTCGTTTCCATTTAACACGGCCAGAAGATTCTTTAAAGTTCATCCGTGTGACCTCCATTCTCTCCTGCGGATTATCTTCGCTGTGGTACGTAACACCTAAATTCTAGTTCGTATCGCGTCAACTTTATTCCAGAACTAAGCTCGAGTTTCGTGGTCAAACATTGTTCCAACGAATTATCTTCTTCGTCCCTTTACTATGGTTACCAGAGATAGGTATGGTATTTAGATAAATTATCATACCGTTATTTTATCAAACCCTTTTTGTTTCTTTCTCATTCTTTACAAACAAAAAACAAAATATATAAAATAAGATAAAATAAATAGATAAAACAAAGACAAAAATCCCCCCAAAGAAAAAGAAAAGAAAAGAAAAATCTCATTTGCTTTTTCTTTGTTTCGTATCTCGATCGAAATCGATAAGTAAGGATAGAAAGAAGGGTAGGAGGAGGAAAATGGAAGTCGAAAAAAAGTCCGATTTATGACACTAATTGAAACTCGATTGTTAATTTAACTTGATCGAAAGTTCTATCTTAGTAGCAGGAGAGAAAGGATGATGGTGGAGAAGGATCCGAGAAGGGAGGTTGCTAACGCCAAAACTTTAATTCACGGCCCAGATGGACCGAAAGTTTTTGCTCGGTGACGAATGGAAAGGAAGTATCTCGAGACGAGATGGAAGTTCAAGGAAGAAAACAAATTTGGGATCGAACGACTAGAAGTAGAGAGAAATTCAGGGAAAGGAGAAAGAGGGGAAAATAGACGGACAGAAAGAGGGAGAGATAGAGATACAGATATAAAGATAGATAGATAGATAGATAGATAGATAGATAGAGAGAGAGAGAGAGAGAGAGAGAGAGAGAGAGAGAGAGAGAGAGAGAGAGAGAGAGAGAGAGAGAGAGAGAGAGAAAGGGAAGAATGGAAGGAGAAAGAGATAGAGAAAGTGTAAGAGTGGTAAGGAGAGAGAAAAGGATAGGGAAAAGAGGTATCTCGGGGATGCTTACCCGAGCTAGAGGGAATTGCAGTTGGAAATGCAAGTGTGACGCGGAAAATTACGCTTCGCGTCGGCCTCAAGGATTTCCCTTCGAACTGCCATTTTACAGCTTTATCGCGTTCACGCAGCTCTCGAGCATTTTG
This sequence comes from Dolichovespula sylvestris, assembly GCA_918808275.2. Lineage (NCBI taxonomy): Eukaryota > Metazoa > Arthropoda > Insecta > Hymenoptera > Vespidae > Dolichovespula > Dolichovespula sylvestris. The sequence continues at coordinate 3,126,667 of OU964970.1, read as the reverse complement.
AGAAGAAGAAGCTAAATGCCACTTTATATACCGCGGACAACTAGTAACCATCTCCGCGTTTGATGTAATTACTATCCTAATATCTTTCTATTCATATCATTTATTAACTCTCTCTCGCTTTCTCTCTTTATTTCTCTCCTTCTCTTTCTATTTCTCCCTCTCTCTCCTCTCTCTCTCTCTCTCTCTCTCTCTCTCTCTCTCTTCGTGTCTCGAATTAGATATATTATATTTTATAAATGTTAAAATTTATAACGTCATCTTCAAGTGAATTTATTGTTACCTTATTATCTGAACGATGTATCATTTTTCTTCAATCCGTTTTATTTATCGACCGTTTTCTTTTTATTCCTTTCCTAAAGTAAAGTTTATTTCTCTCTCCTTCTTTTTTGTTAACGTTCGTAAGTACGGACAACGATAATCGATCGATTATGTCGAAATAATTACAAGACTACTCGCACGTTACCATTATCACACCTATAACCATATATATTTGCAGTTAGTATGTACCTAGAGTATATATATATATATATATATATATATATATATATATATACCTAAAAATACATAACTGCATACATACGTGCCTTAATAACGCTCTAGCCGTCTCACAAGCAAGTGAGTTGGAGAGAGAGAGAGAAAGAGAGAGAGAGAGAGAGAGAGAGAGAGAGAGAGAGAGAGAGAGAGAGAGAGAGAGAAAGCGTTAAAATTTCAATATGTGAGATCGTTCGGTACTCCAAGTTACGTTACATTTCATGTTTTTTTATGTCGTTGGCATGAACAAGCCTTCGATATCGTTCGACGCCGATCACAAACGCATTATGCAAACTTTCACCATCTATGTACTTGGATAGAGTGAACGAGTGTGAGAGATCGTGAATTTTGCGAGAAACTTCAGCGGATGATCATTCGAAGATCGATATCGATTTTCTACTTTTCTAAGAGTGAAATTTTCTCGTGAAATATAGAAAGAGAGAGAGAGAGAGAGAGAGGGAGAGAGAGATAGTGTAAGAGATTCTTCTTATCTTTGTTGTTGTTTACTTCGCCCGTTATAATGACAATACATTTTGATCGTGTATTATTTTGTACAATATCGAAAACGTTTGTTGAAGATTATATTGCAATCCGTGTCGTTTATTCTAACGTCTTGCAAATTACACGAGCATGGATGAAATGATTTTAATAGTAGCGCCAGTGATATACCTTTTCCTTTCTTTCGCTCTCTCATTTGACGTTTGAGATAGATAAGGCAGGTAGAATCGACCGGTGGCATGAAGCACGGATATACCATTATGACGCGATGAGTCGGCAATAATCGTCATCGTTCAAGTTAAGCGTCGAGACTTAAACTTCAGATGGGCGTTGATATGACGTTCACCATATAATACTCTTCGACTATTTATAACGACGTACATACATACATACATACATGCATACATACATATATACATACACACATATGTACATATATACATACTTGGCTAATATTCCTAACTAAAAATGGTTTTACGTTGATACTCATGCTTATATACGTCAATATGTCAATCTTTGAAATTTTATTAAATGAATTTTTTTTTAGGAGAATTATGTCATTGACCGTCGTTTACTACTTTTAAAATGCGATTAGGTAGATCCTCTCTTTCTAAAGATTTTAATATTTGAAATATAATTGTGTATATTATTTAAAAAATTATGAAGATGTCCTAGTCCTGGCTATCGGATTAAAATACTTAAGGAGATGAAATAAGTAAATTATAAGTTAATATTGGCTTTCAAGAAGTATACAGATAAGTCCGCTTTTTACCAAGTATACAAATCTTTCGAATATTTTGAAAAATTTAATATACACGATTCGTTTATCATATTTTATTGAATTTTCAATATCAAGTACGCGAGAGAGAAAGAGAGAGTTAAAGAGAAGAAAAGAAAGAGAGAGAGAGAGAGAGAGAGAGAGAGAGAGAGAGAGAGAGAGAGAGGGAGAGAGTTAAAGAGAAAAAAAGAAAGAAAGAGAGAGAGAGAGGGGGGGAGAAAGAGATAATAATAATAATAATAATAATAATAATAATAATAATAATAATAATAATAATAATAATAATAATAATAATAGTAATAGTAATTAGCATGGAAACAATTAGAAATACTTTGGCGATGTTATTCGTCAAAACCCGTTCTTATTTCAAATGCGAAGCGGAAAATGGTTCCTTTGTTAAAACATAAAATTTAAGACGAATTTTCATTTTAACGAAGGATTCTTTTTTTTCGACGTGTATTACCTACTTCGCATTATCTACGTAAGACCATACACGCTCGCGTCCGTGAGTCTAATGAAACAAGCTCGCCTTTTAATTTTGAATTTTGTATATCCTTTAAGTTAACATTCATAAAGGTCTTTCCAGAGTCGTATATATGTCAGAACCGTTTCCTTTCCAAGAAGAAAGTTGACCTTTGTAATATTTTCAACAAATACGAGTGTGCTTACATGCAGGTTTACATATACGTGTACATTTTTCTTAATTATCACGAGATAAGAGAACGTTACTCTTCTGTGATAATTTATGGTGGTGTTTGAGTATTCTTATTATTATAAATATTGATTTATTCTCTTAAATTAAGACTGTACAGAGCACGACGTAGTTTCTTCTTTGATTAATTTTTCTCATTAAGGATATGTGTGTGTATGTGTATCTATATATACATATATATACATATCTCTTTGACAATTTTCCTTTATCTTAATCTTATAATGATCTTTCCCTCTTTCTTTCTCTCTTTCTTTTTCTTTCCTTAATATCGGTAATTTTATTATGATTTCAAGGATAGAGAAGATTATTCTTAACTTAACCGTTCCTTCTATTAAGATTGCGTTACAAACCTGTCTCGAAATAATGACTTCCGTCTGGTGTTGGGACCAAGTTCGAAATTGTTCTGACAGGTGGTAGAGTGTCTCATCGTAAACTACGGAGAGTAAACTTCGACATTTGCGTACGGATATCAAAATCGCGATACAAGTAACTTTACTAAATGCATGAACTCTCGAGAACAGAGAGGATGTCTGTGATCCAGCATGCGTCACCTTTGCTACAAAGTAAGTCTTAAGATATTAATTATTTCCTTTCTGTCTTAGATGAACCGAGCAAGTGATGTATGTAATTGTACCATGTAAATATATCCTTTACGTACAGCATATACGTTTTAATGGAATCGTTGATGCGACAATGAAATTTTCATGGTCTATTTAAGATTACAATACTCCTATTAATACTCCTATAATTATTCCTATTTTGTGTTAGATATTTGAATCAATGATTATGAAAGTAAATGAAGTCATATCATATTTATTTAGTGCTATTTCAATTTTATTATTTTTTACAAATTATTTACTTCACTTTCATCACTTTTGATATTACCGACATGCTTGTTACAAGCACGTTGAATGAATAACATATGTCGATTTACAAACATATATCGCATTTTAACGTTTCGCGAAGTAACACGGAATAACATTGAAATATTGTACATACATATCTCATAATTATATAAATTTTATTCGCCGGTATTCGGGTAAGGAGATGTTTTATCGACGTAATTCATGAAGGTATTTATCATATCTGCTCCTTTTCGTGGGACGCGAGAGAATACTTGGGAGAATGTGGCCGTGACATAAATATGGGATACTAAATTCTCCGTGATGTATAGGCGTGTGTATCAAAACGTTCTGGATTTTCATCGCTTATCTCATATCCGATATAATTCTGTTACGTTTACTAAGAGCGTTATGGTATCTTCTTTTAATCTATTTGCATCATTAACGTATGTATATATAGATATATGCATGCATATATGTATACATTTGCTTCTTTGCCAGTATTACCAAAACGCATGTACATACGTGTTCCTTGACTAGTTATTTACATGGTGAAACAGTGAGTAATGTTGATAGTATCGAAATACTCAGCTACACATATTTCCTGAAACAGATTCACATTCTCAGATAAAACAGATCTTGTTACAGTTATATATATATATATATATATATATATATATATATATATGTTTATATTACGTATATGACTATCAGTATATAAACATTATGTTCTTATTTTATATATTTGACGTACAATTGTATAATCTGTTTACCATAAATATGTATATTTTACATTTGACATGTATTACAATTGCAAAGTGTAGTCCATAATATTGATAATTATTCATAAACTTTTACATACTTAATCACAGTGTAATATCGATACGATCATCGATAAATTCTAGTTACATTAAAAAAACAAAAAGAACAAAATAAAATGAAATAAAGAAGAAACAAAAACAAAACAAACAAATAAGAAATTTATTTATGTACGACTTACTATGGTATGATGTAGATAAAAATGTATTGTTACACGGATCATAGTTGTTTAAATTAAACAAACGATTCGTAAAATTTTCAGAAACCTTACAGAATCGTAGTTAATAATTTATTTCTCAATTAAAACGCGTTCGTAGTTGAGTTTGGCTTAAGCTTTCGAAATTAACACGTCTGATGTGAGCTACTAAAACGCGCGTGGAATGAGTTAATACCTATTCTCGAGTAGAACGCGTCTGGATATTGGCTTCTTTGTTACCTTGTTTGACGAGATTCCTTTGGCAAATAAGAGAATTTAATTAGCTTTCTCTATAATGTTCTTTTATTCTTCAGTAATTTCCGTATTTCAAAATGCTAGCAAACAAGACCTTCAGTCGAGTAAAATACGTAACACGACAGTTTATATATATATACATATGTAATAGAAGAAGATTCAGAGATAATTTCTTACTGGTTAGCTGGATCTCAAACGAGCTAATCTAACTTAATCGATTTAAACATTTACAAAATGAGAGTATACTTGTGTGTGTGTGTGTGTGTGTGTGTGTGTGTGTGTGTGTGCACGGGCGTGTATGCGTGTAAAAGAAAGAAAGAGAGAGAGAGAGAGAGAGAGAGAGAGAGAGAGAGAGAGAGAGAGAGAGAGAGAGAGAGAGAGAGAGAACAAGAGAAAGGACGACAAAATCGATCAGATACCAGCAAGTTCGATGAAAGACCGATGTAAGCATTTTACATTGAACGTTACACATTGATCAAAGTTGGAAGATTCTAATTTCTCTCGTAATTGCTATTTCTGAGGTTACAATGTCTTCGGATCAATTTTCCAATGGAACTATCAGTCTGTCGCACTTATGTAAGCTAATTTTTCATTATATCCTTGTTGTAGAACTTAACAAGATTAGATTTTGTGTGTGTGTGCGTGCGTGTGCGTGTGATATATATATATATATATATATATAGATTTACATGTACATAGAGGATATCCGTTTATCTTGAAAAATTGTAATATCACGTGAGGGACAGAACCTACAAAAAAATTTTCTTTTATGCATTTGTTTGATATCAAGAGATACATCTCACATGGCGCCAATTCTCTTTTTGTGCGACAAGTGGTTGATAAAATTTTGAAAGTCAAATTAATTTTTTTTAAATGGAACTATATATTTTTCTTTTCATAATTCGATGGGATTTGTTGAGACGAATTCAACGACGTACCATATAAGGTCGTTTTTTTATCGTTATAAATTATATTATAAAGTTGTAAGTTTCTAAGGAGTATAATCCTAAATATAAAGTATCGTTGATTGTCAGCCATTAGGTTACATGTTGTAAACAAAAGCCGAACTTCTTACGAAATAAACTTCGTTTGTTTAGGTTGGTAATTTCAGAAGCATAAAGGTAGATAAGAAGTTTAGTCTTTGTTTACAGCATGTTGCCTAACAGCCAGCAACCAACGATACAGAGCATTATACCTCTTGGGAATTCATAAATTTATAATATAATATGTAAGACTTTACAATAAAAATTAACCCTATAAGATACATCGTTGAATTATTCTCAACAAATCTCATCGAGCTATGAGAAAAAGAATATATAATGCCATTAAAAAATAAATAAATAAATAATGACCTCGAAACTTTGTCTTACCGTCTGAACTTTTCCCTCACAATCAGGAAAAAATTGGCATCATATGATGTGCCCCCTTTCATATACAACAATTCCGTAAAGTGATTTTGTTGTCCCTTCGCGGAATATTTCAATTTTTTTGACTGATAACAGTGACATCCTGTATAAATTCGTTTTAATTCGTAAATAAATTAGCTTGCATTAACATTCGTAGAGGATTCACCTAAGCTGTATAAGATGTTCTATAATATCAATTCATAAGGTTTATTTATTATATTAATTAATATTCAATTGGCCCTCTCCAAACTATTGCAGTTACCTTGTTCTATAGCAAATGTTATCGAGAAACAGGTCGATATCGAAGCATTCGATCCTGCATTAATATTGCGCTATATACAACGAGTACTGCGCAGAGTCACGCTTTTGAAATGGATTTGACGCTCGGAGCGAGTTGTTATACCACAAAGTTCAAATATAGAGATAACATTATTTGTGAGGCGGATCAAGTTTACCAATTCTCTCTGCATCGATACCTCCTCATAGCGAATCCCGATCTTGCTAGACGTATTAACGCATTTTAAAGTAAGTGCACTTACGTTTCAGGTAGGTATAATAGATAAAGTTTCAGAATTTGCGGTTACAAGTATAATCGATTAATAGGACTTCGTTATGATATACTTAATTTTAGTACTTTCGAAAATTTATCATTGAACGAATATTTTATTAATCATTTTATTAATTAATAATTCTTCGTATTAAATTGTTACAATATCTCGCTGTATATACTGTAAAAAAATGTGATTAATTATTGTAGACTTTAATGTGTTATCAAATTTAACATTATTTTACATACATAGAATTTATATATTATAATCATTATCGTACCTCCTGATGAATTACAGTAATTAGTTTAATTCCTTATTTTCTTTTTTTTTTTTACCGATTAATAGTTTAGCTCAAAGTCGACAGAATACGACGAGTGCTTTTTTCCTTCTGTAATAATTTGATTTTTATAATTGTGAATATGAAATCGTTTGAAGTTTTGCTCCGATATTTACACCCTTTATGTATTTCTTTCGTTCTGTCACATTTCAAACAGTCACAGTTAATTATATCTTGCCTACAACCATTCCGATCCTTTTAACAAAAATGTCATTTAATTAATTGACTTTGCGTTACTGCGGAATAAAATACGTGATCTATAGTTTCTCGTTTATCGAGCTGACACAGATTTTTTTATTTTGTTCTCTTCTTTTTTTTACCGTTTATATTTCTTTTTTAATTCTTTTTTCAAAGCGCAACGTCGACGTTTGTAACAAAATTTAAAAAATTTTGCACCGTCTCTTTCCCATTTCAAAAAGAAAATAAAGGATGAACAATAAAACAAACACACACGTCCACGCAAACACACGGACCCACATTGTTCGGACTTATTCGTAAAATAGCTGACTTTTCGTATAGTCGATAATTCCTACAATAGTTAAACTAAAACATTTTTTTTTTTAAATTATGCGAAATATTTTAAAGAATGTGAGTTTCACTCGAAAATCCTCTTTGTCTATCTCTATTGAGTCTTTTCTTCTCCCTCTCTCTCTCTTTCTCTCTCTCTCGCTCTCGCTCTCTTTCTCTCTCTTTTTCTTTTTCTTTTATATTCTCTTTCTCTCTCTCTCTCTCTCTCTCTCTCTCTCTCTCTCTCTCTCTCTCTCTCTCTCTCTCTCTCTCTCTCTCTTGCTCTTGATCTTTTCTTTTCCTTTTCACAAATAAACCGTCACGATTCTGCGGCGTATTCCGATAAACGGAATGCAATTTATTTTGATATACCTTCCAGCATTCGTTCTACGTAGATAAAATACCGGACAATGAGGACGCTGTTATAGAATTTATGAATTTATCTCGTTGTCGTGGAAACAACGAACTATGCGATCTTCCGATCCTTTATAATTTTCCGTTAGAATTCAGAATAAGAATCGATAATCGAGATATCCCTACGTTTCTCTTCTTATTATCACACTACGAGTATAAAACAATGAGTTGATTCATTTTATATCTCTCGATTGAAATAGTCTATCTTAATTAGAATAGAAATCACTTTTTCTTTAGGTATTATGACATAGAAAGAGGAATATGAAAAGGGGAAAAAGAAAAGAAAAAAAAAGTATGTTTTATCACTATTAGTTATTGGAATAATCATTTAATGTATCATGTATATGTATATTACGAAATTAAATTATTTGTATATTTTCTTACACATGTGTGTGTGGCGGTGTATTTTTAAATCAAACTTATAATAATAATAATAATAATAATAATAGGGACAATGAAAGACACAGAGAGAGAGAGAGGGGGGGGGGGAGGGGAGGGGAGAACGTCCTTCGCAGGCCGGTAGGAAAAGCAATCAGCAATCCGATTTCATGGGAAAAGGGTGGGACTCGTCGGAGCAACGATCGACAGAGCAATTTCGAAAGCGCTCGTAGACCACCGACCGTCGCATTTGTAAGCGTGCAAAAAGTTGCTACAAGAGAGAAAAAGAGAATAAAGGATAAGGGCATCGACGATATACACATACAACGAGTGTCTCTCTGTGCTCGAGTTTTGTAGGCTCTGGTAATTGTTTTTTTATTGACCGTAGAAGCCTTCGCCAAGTCGGCTTTCCTACATACGTGTGTCGTTTACCGTGAAACCAGCGACGAGAAACACTTTGACCTTATTCGATCGTTGCCTCCGTTTGAAAATACCCGGCCTTTGGAGCTAAAAATAGTTCTGAGTCGATAACTTTAATAGAAAACGAAAAAAATTCAAAGGAAAAACAATATTTTCCGTTATAAATTACATTAATGAGATGATATTAAATTTACACACACACACACACACACACTTATAATATATAATATATACTATATATTATATACTATATATTATATATACTATATATTATATATTATATATACATAATATATATATATTATATATTATGTATTATATGTTATATATACATATATATATATATATATATATATATGTATGTATATTTATTTATTTATCTATTTTCAATTAATAATAGCGAAAAGATTGATACGAAAAGAAAATATAATTTCAATAATTAATATGAAAATAATAGAGAGGGGAACAGTTACAAGAACAATTATTTTTTCGTATTAGCAATAAGTTTCGTATTATGAAAGATGAAAACAATAGAGAAAGTAGGAAAAAAGTATCACTTTATTAATTCATTTAAATTAACAGTGCAATTTCTACATCTAGCAGATACACTCTTCTGAAAGTTTCTTCTTAATGGCAACTTGAATGTTTCTAATTTCAACGTATTTCCTTTTTTTTCATTTCTATATCTACAATTCGTGATGTTAATTTAAAAGAAAAGAAGAATCAAGAATTGCTAGTCGTGCTAACAAAACGAACGAATCACACTTTATTTAATTTACTACGTTCGTTAAGCAAATTCTGCTATTCATTAGCGGGTGCAATGTTGGCAAATATAAATTGCTAGTTCTTTGAGAGTTCTTAAATGGAATTTCGTTCGTTCGCTCAGTGAACTCATTTTGTTTTTTATTTCTGTTATAATTTTCTTTTCTTTTCTTTTCTTATTCTACAAATCTTCGATAAAAATTGTAAAAGTATTTAAACGGATATCTTCATATTTATTCAATTTCATGCAATTTTATAATTCGATGTTATGAAAATTCGTAGACTCGAACAGCGAGATAAACGAAAATAATTTCTTTCTCTAGCGTTCTTCATTAGGAAATGCGTGGAAAGGGGAATAATGCAAATAAACAACTTGAGCCACTTATCCTATGCGCGTGCGCGCGCGCGCGCGCGCACACACACACACACACACGTAATACCTAGATATATAAATAATGATACGTATACGTATCACTAAGGCGTTTGTATTCATTCGATCGGAAAAGGTAGCTTAAAAGAAAAGTCGATCGTTGGTTTCTTTTTTTCTTATCTTTTCGGCTTGTGCTGCCGAGTTTAATCGAGATGAACCTTCGGCTTTAGCCGATCGGCTTGGTAAATAAATCGTTGCTCATTGTAGGCAGCGTCGGAACAGATTGGTTTGGCTTGCTTCCAACCAATGCTGACATCCACGATTTTGGTCTTTGCTGCATCCGGATTACCAACAGCTAAGAGGATAGCCCTGGAACAATCATTATATTGTTTATAGTAGAGCCTAGGGTTCAAATATTTAACGATCTTAAAGTCTCATTCGTAACGTATGTAAATAAATATGTAATTCATATTCTCATTGATTTACGAAAAATCACTTTGAGAAGCGCACATATAGGTAAATAGAGATGAATAAATATTCTCGTTGTAAACACAACGAGTTCGATAGTCTCGTATGTTAACAAATATACTTAAACATTGTAATTAATTAGGTCGCTTTCGATTTGGTCATTTTCAATTTTACAATGCCAATTTGCCAATGCGACACGTGATTTACGAACGTGTTTTTCATTATTCGGTGTAAACAAAAGGGATCATGTATAATATAAACGAGGTAAAACCACGGGGTTCCGATGATACAGAGAAGACCGTCGATTATTGAAAGCTAACAAACTCCTCGCGTGTTCGATACGATGCCACAAGGGGAAGTTGTTCCATGGAGAAAATAGGATTTGTTCTAAGTAGCTTTGATCTTGCTAACGTACTGAAACATGTATTGCCGTCACGCCAACCTATACGATGCGACAATATTATCGTGAACGTTAGTTTATCGTAACGTTTGCAAGTATAATACGTAGAATTTTAAATAAGAAGAAACAACTGTTCGTTTCTCTGTGAAATATAATTTCTGTTAATTAATTAAACTTTCAAATGCTTATGAAATGTTAATATGCTTGTGAAAGTACACGTGCCAATAAAATCCTGTAGTAAGGGGTAAAATATTAACAAAATAATTTCAACGAAGAATATTCATGCGATGCGATGGTACTTATAAACGTAGACATATGGTTAGGATATTCAAATGATTCTATAAAGCTACGAACACGCGTATCAGTGCAAATTACGATACTACATAGGGACACTGTCATAAATGTACCATTAATGTGTCAGAAACTTGACGGATAACCTATACAATTTGTAAATTACACGTTGACGGGAAAGAAGTACAAATATTAGTTGTTTCGATTTCTTCCTGTTATCAAAACATCGCTTTAGATATTTTTGAACGAAAGACAAAAAAGGGATAGATAGACAGAGAGAAAGAGAGAGGGAGGGAGGGATAATATTTATTGTTAGTCGAGACTCGTACATTGTCATATAAAATATTACATAAAATAAAATAAGAATGACATGTAATGAAATAATATCTATTTAAAAGATCGTGTATCGCATGCTCGATAAAGGAGGATGAAGGAATAAAATATTTTTTCTGTATGTATTACCTTATGATATTACAAATAACAATCACAAATCATATAAAGTTAACAAATATATAAATATAAAAAAATACCTTGTTTAATAGCATAGTATTATATCGGCTATAAAGTAAAACAAAATAATAAGAAACAGTTAGAAATCAAAATAATAGAAGATAACGTAATATCATATAACGAGAATGAACTGTATAATATTATATAGTTCATATAGTCAGATATTTTTGAAATTAATATTGTTTACTTTGTTTCTTTTTGATCTTAGGATATTTATATACGAGAAAAATCACGATAATTTGTTGATATTGAAAGTTCATTCCGGGAATTCGAGATCTCTCTCACGATTTATATATCACACTTTATTTCTTTCCACTTCCAGTTGTCGGATAATTTATCTAACACTTTCGTTCAATGCACCGACGAGAGAACGCTTTTGAATTTTGCTCGGGTTATTCGATCGGACGTACGATCCCTTTGACCTCGTACTTACAGTCGAACAGTCTCGTTATAACTTTAAAACCAGCCGTAAGCTCTTCGACAATAACGATATCTCGTGTTAAAATGTATAACAATTTTCAAATAATTGCTTTCATTTGTTCTTTCCTTTTTTTTTTGCTTTTTTTCGCAGTAACAGAATCGATTAACAACCATCGAAATAATACGATTGAATTTGTACTATTCTTTCGAAGAATGATAACTATTTGTTCATACATATAATCGTTATCATATATTCAATAGTTTTCTTTCTTTTTTTTTTCTATTTAAGAGAGTATGAGGAAGTACGTAATGTTACGCGAAGTAGTTTTACCCTTTTCATTTTTCTCTTTTTCTTTCTCACTCCCGTATCGGTGTTCCAAGCACGAAGTTCGGATCAATTTTACGGAAAAGTTCTACGACGAACAAATAATTTAAGAAAGTAATCAGTGGAGTTCTTAGAACATTGAGAAAGAAGATACCGTTCTCTTGAAGAGGCAGCAGGAACATAATGAAAGCTAGTCAAGACTGTTTTATTTAAAAGTAATTAAGCTTCATACTTTTCGCGTAATAGACAACATTTTTGGTTGATTTCTGTTTTATCAAAAAAGCCAAGAAATACGATTTTTAATTGGAGATTGTCAAGGAAGTTTTCTAAAATAATTAAAAAGAACGATTTGAAGTCATTCGTTAAAACTCTCCATCAATTTTTGCTCGAACCCGATGTAACTTCAGCGGCAGATATGGATAAAATATAAGCTACAAGCGCAAACGGGGGACAATGTTCTCGCCATGTGTCTATCGTATCAGTGTATAAGTTTGTGTAGGTTATACTCCTCTCACACGTAACATAATAATCGCGTTAGTGTCAGTTAAAGTATTAGTATTAGTAGGCTAAACTGATACATTTCAATCTTTCATATTTATATCCTTTTCTTATCCGTGCTAGATACGATGGAGCTTCGATATGCATTTATTTTACGATATAGAATACTAAATATATTGATGAATAATAAGTATAATTGAGGAATACAATAATTAGTATATAAATTTGTGGAAAAAAATAAGATTTTGTCGAATAATTTATAAAAAATAATAATTAGTGAGTACTCATATGTAGTAATCAAAAAGTGTTTTGATATTTAAAATAAAATTGAATAAAAATAAATAAAAAATAATTAAAATAATATTCAATATGTAAGTATATATTCACTAATTTTCATTTTTGAGAGATTGGATAACGTAATTTTATTCTAATAACGTCCTACTGATCAGCAAGAAAGGAAAAACTATTAAATACTTTCGATTTTTGGTGTGAGAAATATATAAAAACATAAACTCCTAATCGTTTATTAGCTTAAAATATATAGGTTTATTGCTAGATTTCAAGAATTTTGAAAAATAAAGAGATCACTTTTTTAATTTTAGAAATGCATAATAAGTTCCTAGCTCTAAATATAGCTTCTATTATCCAATATATAAATACCCATTATAAACTTTTTAAACATTTTTAGTATCCGGTTTCACTTATATAAAGCTTTGTTCTATATATCATAAGAATCGATTTATTACCTATGTGTGTATATATGCGTGTGTGCTTACAAATCCATGGTATACAAAAGTAAGTATAAAAATGATAGTGTATATTTCAAACTGACAAGTGGTTAGTTCTTTGAATTTCAATTTTAATTACAGTTTAAATGTAATCGCAAGACGAACAAATTATTGATTATATTCATTTACATCGATACAATAAAATCAAAAACTGAAGGAATCATCCAGTCCAGAATCCATGATTCCTGAATTACCTAGATTAATATAATAGAATTTAGATTAATTTGTCATTATATTGAGTTCCTTACAAAAATTTTTACATCTCCAGGATAGAAAGTGTAAAGAGAACTATTAAATTTTTTTTAAATTTAACAATGTCTCAGAAACTTGTTAGATTCATTAGTACGAACGGTCGAATAGGTATTTCCTTATTTTCTGTATTTTTTTTTTTTTTTTTTTTATCATAGAATCATCTATACCAAGCTGATTTAAAATACCCGGAGTAAGTTACCATAGCTTTTCTTCTTGTGAGCATCGATAAGTGCATTTCTTTTGAATTGGATCAGAAAAATCTGAGCATCAGTTTACGCATACAAACAAGCAGAAAATCGTCAACTTCACAGAAACAAACACACACTGTTCGAGCATGTATATGAAGATTAGTAGTGGGGCTACGAACTTTTCTTCTGCTACAGATTTTAAGGGGCGCCGGCTATACGAAATTTATTTTTCACGAAAAACGTCAAAAACAGCGTTTACGCCAACAGTGAATTTAAGGCATAAGTTTTGACCGAATTTGATGAATAAGATTTCATTTTAAAAAGAAAGGTTTAAGCGAATAGATAACAATTTGGAAATTTGTGAAGAAGGCTTTATTTTTATACATAAATTAATATAACTACATAAATTAATTAAATTATTATATACATTACTTTATTTATGTACATAAGTTATTCTCGAAAAAACTTTATTTTTTGATGATTTTTTTCCTTTTTCAAAGAAAATAAATGTTTTTAAAAATTTCCATAAATATAAATGGAATCGGACAGAAAGAGTATAAATATTATTTGGTACTAATTGTAAAATTCACTTGATTTCATCTAATAAATTTTTCTGTTTTGTTTGTTTTTTTTTTTTTCAAGATTATAACTACTTTACGTCAAGTGCTCTTTAGAGAACTTTGAATGGGAACGAATAAACGGTTAGATGTTATATTTCAAATAATAGAATTTTCATGATTGTGTTCTCTTTCTTTCTTTATATATTTTTCTACATTTTTTTGTATAGTTCCCTCTCTTTGCGTTCGAATTCATTAACGACAATAGTAGACGCTCACGAACTTCTTTGATGTTCTATGAATCGACACGTACGACAAGGGTATGAAGGATAGGATTCGTAATTAAATGCATTCGCGCATGCTCGCTTTTGTATTCTCCTTTCGTAGACGAGAAAATGATATAGACGGAGAATAAAAGTGTTCGTGTGTATGTGCGAAGGAGAGAGAGAGAGAGAGAGAGAGAGAGAGAGAGAGAGAGAGAGAGAGAGAGAGAGAGAGAGAGAAAGAGGTATATGCCATCTGCACATGGTATCCGTGTGTGTTTGTGTCAAACGTGAAAGCTCGAGACGTTCCAGTTTTAGGTCATACCTTTTTGGCCTAGCAATTGAGTGGTTTGAAACGAGTCTCGCGAGAGAAAGAGGAGGAAAGAATACGCGATAGTTCAATTTCGACGTGATCGGACTTGTTTTTTTGAACGATGAGAATAGAAAGAGTAAAAGAGAGATAAACAGAGCACTAGAAAGAGAAAGAGAAAGAGAAAGAGAAAGAGAAAGAGAAAGAGAAAGAGGGAGAGAGGGAGGAAGGGGGAGGAGAGAAAGAGAGTAACGATTAGACCCAATCGAAATTGCCTTACCTTTGTTGCTCTTGGAATTACGTGTATTCACTGTTTTGGATTAGCGAGCTAATCCTTAACATTGTCTATGTGCGTTTGATACAGGCGATGGTAGAAGTTGTGGCTCATTATTGGCAGTCGAAATGTCCAGCTCGAAATGTGCTTACGAATCTCAATCGGTCTTTATCAAATAGGGTTAATCTTGTGACATACACACGCGCGCGCACACAGACCGGATCGATATTTCATTCGGAGAACGTAAAATCGTAATTCGAGTTCGATTTTATAGTACGTAAGGGGGAATATTTTCTTGTCGAATGGAAGTTCCACTTTTAGTGTAAAGCGTTAGCTAAAGTCGAACAATGGTCAATGCTCGGTTGGTCCATGATTTAGATATATGTGAGATTTACAGGTTCGAGGCCCATCCTGTCTATCTATCTATTTCTCTCTTTCTTTCCTTCTTACTGTCTCTCTCTTTCTCTCTCTCTCTCTCTCTCTTTCTCTCTCTCTCTCTTTCTCTCTCTTCTCGCTCTGTTTGTCTGTCTTTCTTCGTTTTCTGGAAAGCTTGGCGTGACTTCACCGAAGGAAAATGTGACGACCGTAGCGCCATGTTCCCTGGCTCATTGCCAGCGATTCCTTGGGATCTTGTTCGACCGCACTCCTGTGGCCTCCAACATCCTTTTAGAAGGACGAAAAGGTCCATCGGGTACTCGATGAGCGATGCTACTTTATCCCTTTATCTTCGAAAATCCATACTTTCCATCATCCCATCTTCCAGCTTAGCTTCCGCCTTCCTCTTTTTCTCTATCTATTTTCGAAGACGAATGCGAGTTCGTTAATAACAATTTATCTTTACCATTTCCGAGTTCGTCGTTTGTTTAAAAATTCCCATATTGATCAAATTGTTCACACACACATATATATATATATATATATATATATATATATATATATATCCGACGGTATAATAATTATTTATTAATCTTATGGTCATTACGTTATTATATTTGTAATTATAATTGAAATTGTTATAAAAACTTATTTCTCATGCAAATATTTTTTCATGTTTCTTATGGGTTAACAAGCGCAATACCAATTAGGAATATACGAAACCGTAGAAAGTGGTGAAAATCAACGTATGATCAGACGCGAGAGTAACACCTTCATTAACGTTAGCTCGTGTACACTTGTCGTTTGATTACATCTACTTACATTTTCTAATTAAAACTAGTAAAACCAGATAGGTATATCTACCATATATCTCTATAGAAATAATTCTACATGATAACGAATATAGATCTTTTTTTTTCCGGTTTTTGAATTAATAGAGTGTTTTGAATTTGCGAATATACCGATTGTTATAAATCGCAATGCGTTCTACGACGTGCGTTTGGGAATTCGAAAAAAAAAAAAATGAAAAAAAGAACGATTGGAGGAGATTTGGAAAAATGTGCACGTCCAACTTTCGTAACAGGATTCCCGTAAAAAAAAAAAGTGTGAAAATCGTATTTTCAAATTTTTCAATTCCAACGCTATTCGAATATTAAAATTTACATAATACTTCAGTTTCCGTCTAGATATGTTAGACATTTCTAGAAACTCAATTTGTTGAAAACCCGAAGTTAATTGTTTTGAGATAAATGAAGAAACACTTTCTGAAAATGCGTAGGAAAATTATCAATAGATATTATGTAACATGTCGGTTTATTGCAAGAGCAATTCCAGCGAAAAAAGTTGAAAATACCGGGGAATTCTTCTCATCGAGGCATTCCGAAGTACGGATAAGCTCTTAATACCTATCGACCTCGAAATTTCGTGACGCAGAATTAAACGTGGAAATCGCACTTTCGGATGCATCGGTCTGCGAGCTCGCAGATAAGTAGCGCATTGGGAAATCTTCCTCGCGTAAGCTTAACATCGGCCAGAATCTCTTTTCCATAAAAATAAGAGGTCGATGAACCTTGCTGTTACTCGTTTTCAAACCGACTCAATTTGCTTCTTCCACTAGAGTCATACCACTTTGAGACTCTCATGAGTTTTCTAGTGGGGGGGAGGGAGGAGCGATGCTCGGTTTCGAGCACAGAAGACAGAGAGAGAGAGAGAGAGAGAGAGAGAGAGAGAGAGAGAGAGAGAGAGAGAGAGAGAAAGAGAGAAAATGAACGTCTACGTAAGCGATTCTTTCATGAGAAATGGCAGTAGTATGTACTACGACGGTAGGGACAAACGAAGGTACGCTCATTTGCCAGGCTAATATATGCGTCTAAGGGGATCCACCGTAATGGCGTATCCGCAACCTTGCTCGAGCCATTCCCTAATTGTCATTCATTTATGCGCTGACCTACATGACAATTCAAAATGGCAGTTTTGTCGATCTCTCGATTAACCGAGCAGTTAAAATCGGTGTTAGTTCAGTTTGAAATTTTCCCTTTTCTCGTGTGGGGAAAATTAAAAATTGTGTTACTCGTGATAAATTTGATATATATATATATATATATATATATATATATATATATATATATAGAGAGAGAGAGAGAGAGAGAGAGAGAGAGAATTAATCGGTAAGGCATTAGACGATAGCGTAGATAACAT
Organism: Dolichovespula sylvestris; assembly: GCA_918808275.2. Taxonomy (NCBI): domain Eukaryota; kingdom Metazoa; phylum Arthropoda; class Insecta; order Hymenoptera; family Vespidae; genus Dolichovespula; species Dolichovespula sylvestris. Next base: position 3,108,776 of record OU964970.1, on the reverse strand, counting down.
AATTCAATTACACTGTTCGATTCGATGATGAAGTTATTCGAGCCATTTCGTGTCTCCTCGATGATCTTGTGTCTTTCCGTGTTCTCTCTATCGACGAGGCTTGCTGACGACGACAGGGAAGGTAATTTTTTGGCACGGTTTCACTTGAAATCGCACAAACAGCTACCTCAGCATTGCGGGATACAGTGGCTGCGTATAATCTTCTTTGTCCGTTAGAAAAATATCAGAGACGTGAGTTCCGATCGGAAATAGATGAAATTCAACTGTAAAGTTCTCTATTTCGTTGTAATACAGATCGATGTACCGTCGACTCTCTGATAAAATCAAATTCTCCAGATTTCTTCGAATACTTTGCTTTTCATCGTTGCTATGACAACGACGACGTTGGACGAGGACGAGGACGAGGACGAGGACGATCACGAACGAAACGTAAGATGCCTGCAACGTAAAGTCCGATGTATCAGGATGAAATATAAAGAGACACCGGCGGCGGATAAGTTTTTAGAGCTGAGAGTACATTTACTCGGGCTATTTTTCTTGAAATCGTAGTGACTGTCAGCTATTCTTGACTAAAAGATTCCACGGTGTTACCCAACTTCAGTCGTAAAGAATTTCATTTCAACGGCGAGCTAGCGAGGTCGTAACCTCGAAGCTATCTCTCTTCTTGAAATGAGAGAGTGAAAGATAGATAGATTGATAGATAGATAGATAGATAGATAGATAGATAGATAGAGAGGGAGAGAGAGAGAGAGAGAGAGAGCGCGCGTGAGAATGAGTAAGAGAGAGAGAGAGAGAGAGGAGAGTCAAAAAAAAATTGTGATTTTTGTCTTCGAGATAAGTTGAGCGTAGCCTTTCCGCGTTGTTGCTAAGAAAATAGCGTGGAAAGTTCGATGCGTGCTGCTAAAATAGCCGACGCAGCGTATTTCACTATCAGCTTTCGAGGAATTGGAAGAAAACGAAAGGGGAACTCTTAAATTCGGCCGACTTGTGCGAAAAATATCGGAAAGTTCCCGCTTTTATTTCATCTTGAAATTGCTCTCTCTCTCTCTCTCTCTCTCTCTCTCTCTCTCTCTCTTTCTCTCTCTCTCTCTTTGCGTTGATTCGCGTTTTTTCGCCGCATATATTGAATATTAAATATCGTATATATTAATATTCGCTTGAATTTTAATCGACAAAAATTAACATTCCTTTCGCATCGAGATCAATTTCAGTCGGGTATAGGTAATACATTTTTATGTACATTTTAAATAAATTTTAGAAAATCACGTTTCGATCGAAACCTTTATATCGTTCGTAAAGCTTCTCGGAAAGTCTTTTTCTCTCGGATGTGCTTTCAAAGAGATCGACGGAAACTCGTTTTAATAAAGTAAGCGACGTAAATTCGATCGATAGCGATGGTGGTCTGATATTTTCGTGAGAGTCAGGAGTGGGGGGTGGGGGAGTGGGAGGAGGGAGGGAAACCATCGGTAGGGAAGTTTATTTGATTTCACTAATAAATCATGATCCATTCCATTTGAAGATGGTTACGACCACAGTATAGTCACATATACACGCACATAAATATTATATATAAGCGAGAATGTACTTCCATCGAAAGGGGCTTTTTTCTCCTTGAATCCGAACATGTTACTATTTGATTTCGTTCTTTCCATCTCGATCCATCTTTCTCTCTCTCTCTCTCTCTCTTTCTCCCATAGTATCTTCTCGTTAGTAGTTATGTAGTGTGCTTTCACACGAAAGCACACATATAGATGCATATATACATACACGTCAAAGGTTATAGAAACCTCGCGAACATGTTTCTCTCGCGTCTCTGGAATGAACTTTCTGGCACTCGTTTGCACGTGGTCAGCACTGAATCGCGCGCACACACATACACGTACAAAGAAGCATTTACACGAACGTATTGCATCCAAACGTATCTGGAAAGGCCAGGGAAAATACCTGTCCGCCGTTTAACTTAGCACTGCTCTGACTTGTTTCGAGTATACATGGAAAGAGGACTAATATGAGTATGTATGTACATATGTACGTGCGTATGTGCGCGTGCACACATGCGTACGCGCGCGCGCGTATGTATATATGCATTTAAATGTATAGTGAGATATAGTGGGTGGAGTAAGGGGGATGTATGCTTGCGCGATGCAAACTAACGACGATGCCACTGTTTTTTAAGGGAAAAGGAGGCCATGAGGTAGGAGAAACACTGGGAAAGAAAAAAAAATTATACAATGTATGCGACTGCAAGAACTGCCACGGTTAGCCCTGCCCTATTGTATATCCTCGGTGCGTTTCTCAGACAGTTTTGTTTCTTGTATGGTCAGAGAGAATATTATACTTATTTATAATGTTCCTGAGTTCTTTGACTATATCTCCGCTTTTTTCTACTTCACTTCGAGAATTTTTATTAAAGCATCAGCCTCGGCAAGTCATCGATCGTCTCGTATTACGTATTATTTACAAAGAAAGGTCTCCTCAATTTTTTTTCTCTTTCTTTTTCGTCGTACGGTCTAACACATTTGTTTGAACGATACTCAAATGTTTATGATATAAATAAAATTTTTATGAACCTGGTAGAATGGAGTTATTCTACGGAATATTATTTTAAACACATGACTGTTACTGCGATATTTCTCTGAACTTCATAAGAACATTTTACGAGATTACCTTCTAGAAATCTCTTAGAAATAATTAATCATTTTTCTCGCATTGGCATGAGGTAGCGTGTATCATTTCGTGGTACATTAAAAATTTAACATGATTCATAAATTTGTTGTAGAGCATAAAATTATATTTTATAGTTAAATCAGAGAATGTACAAAATACTTGTATGTATATAATCATGTATGTATATAATAATTCGTTGTTACTTTGAAGACTATCTAAGAAATTCATGTTAATTTTAATTATAAATTTTACTCAGGATCGACAATTATAAATCAAAAATAAGTTACAACTTATATTGTAACTGATAATTCGTTGAAAGATAATGGTAACTAATCGTATAGCGTTAAACTCAATTTATTTCTTATCAATGGTAAAAGAAAAGAATGGTAGAGAAAATAAAAGATAGAAATAGAGCGTGGAAGAAGGTTATTAAAGGAAAATGGGAGAAAAATCAGAACACGCGAGTAAACGATCGGTCTAAGAAATCGAATGAATACGCTAACACACCTTCGTGATATTCCCCAGCTCGCATAATCAAGTCGTTATGACAACACGAAAGGTATTAAAGTGGAACGATCAGAGAAAGAGAGAAATAGAGGAGAAAGAGAGAGAGAGAGAGAGAGAGAGAGAGAGAGAGAGAGAGAGAGAGAGAGAGAGAGAGAAAATAAAAGAATCATGTTAAGAGGCGATCGTGGCTTTTGCGATTTCGAAGATGGAAGATGCCCCAACCTAGTGAGATTCTGTTCTTCTCTTTCTCTAACGATAAAAAGTAAAGGCGAAAACTTTTTCAATCTGGTCGGGATCGCGTGAGGAAAGAAATCAGGCTTTGATCTCACGTCCCGATCAATCCTATGGCTTTGTCTGTTCTTACGTTTAAAACTGCCTCTAAGTACTTTTATTCGGCCGAAGTAAGTGTTATATGGACCGACGAGATAGATCGCAGGCTTAGCTTTAGCTCCAGCTAGAGAATATGTTGTGTGTGAGAAAGAGAGAGAGAGAGGCGGACAGACAGATGTACTTCGTAAAGTATTACAATCTTTCGTAATTTTTATTCTTATCGACGACTTTTCCGTCTTCTTATTTATCATTCTCGTTATATATATATATATATATATATATATATATATATATATTCTAAACGTTTAAACTAATGAGATATGTATTAGGGAATTTATTACGAGTTATACGTTAGGGAATGAACAGTTGAGAAAAGGAAAGATTATATGATTGAAGGGAAGAAGAAAAGAGAAGAAAAAAAGAGAAAGGAAGGTTAAAAAATGAAAGTAATAACAGTGATAATGTAATGACAATGTCTCTTTATGGCGCTGTTGGAGATAATTTCTGAATAAAGATATGAACGGTCGACCACACGAACGCACATACACTAAAAGAATATGAGAGTAAAATGAAGAAAGCAGAGTGTTACGAAATTCACGATCATACGCACAAAAAATAGTGGAGTATTACACCGTATATATGTATTCATGTATTCACCAATTTGGTAATCTCTCTCTTTCTCTCTCTCTTCCCCTCCCTCCCTTCTTATGTGTTTGTGTGTGTCTATATTTAAATATATATATATATATATATATATATGTATGTATGTATGTATGTATGTATGTATGTATGTATGTATGTATGTGTGTGTGTATGTATGTATGTATGTATATTTCTTTCTTTACCGGAAAAAAAAATTTGTGAAACCGCATCGCATTTATACGTGCTATTGCAAGGAAACACGGGCGCATTAGTATGCTCTGAAAGTGTCGCTAGCTCGTAGTTTTTCCGTCAATTTCTTCAAACAAGTTTGCACGTGAATGCATTCGACACGACGACCGATTTGACGTTCGATTCATTCATAACGTATCACAATTGAAACTCTCCTTCCCTCTCTTTCTCTCTCCTTTTGATTTTATTGTCAGAGCGAGCGAAAATTACATTTTCTCGTGTTAAACAAATTGGAATTAATCCGGTGAGAATATTGAAACGGGAAGATTATTTATAATATCAATGATTTACTCGAACAAATAATGCCAAGATAAAGAAGATTTCGGAAAAGCAATGTACGCGTTCGAATTTATTATCGTTCATTCAAAATTGAAATTGAAATTCGATCATCAACTGTTGTTAATGTTAATTGTAAATGTTGTTAATCTTTTCTTCTTCTTCTTTTCTTTTCTTTTCTTTTCTTTTCTTTTGTTTCTTTTATTTTGTTTTTTACCTTTACTACGGAATATTTTGTTCAATTTTCAATTCAACCAGAGTCAATAATAATTTCGTTAACACCCACGTATATCATTTCGCATATATTTGCTTCCATTACAATAATCTACCCTTTTGAGGATATCATAAGTAAAGCTTTCAAAGTGTTTGTTCTTCGTCCAACAGGACGAGGAACTCTTTTATAACTTCCCATAAAGCAAAAAGAAGATACGTACGCGCGTCGAGTGCTTTTCTCCCCATCGAAGAATCTCGACTCCCCTTTATCGGAGAATTCTTGGAACAAGAAGACGAAGAGGATCGTACGAATGATTGATCATTAAGTATCTATGAAGTACTTATATATCTGTCCACTTGAAAACGATTTCGATTTCCAATCCCTTGCTAAGCGTGTTCGCACAAACGAACGGAACGGAAAGATTCGCAGTGCTACCGACGGCCATTTGTGAGAGAAGACATTAATCTATTATTTCAGGAGCACAAGAAGAGAGAAAGAAAGAAAGAAAGAAAGAAAGTAAGTAAGAAAGAAAGCGAGAGAGAGAGAGAGAGAGAGAGGGAGAGAGAGAGAGAGGGAGAGGGAGAGAGAGACAGATAAATCTTGGGTTCTACAACTCATAATGTATTTCTCGATCAGACGAAGAAACGATTAAGGCTGAAAATCCTTTCCACGTTACTGACCAAACGATCCGGTAAAAGTTATGACGCGGAACAGGAAATACGCGAACTATGAGGAACGATAGAAAGAGGCGAGAAGAGGAACAAATAGAGAAGGAGAGAGAGAGAGAGAGAGAGAGAGAGAGAGAGGGAGAGAGATAGGTAAAATGCAAAGAGTTATGCAGGCTATGCAGGAAGTTCGACGGAAGAGGTATCTTTCTACGTTTGGATGGTCGATAAAAATCGTTTTCAGTGACGGAAAAGAAGAAAAGGGTGAGAGAGGGGAGGGTTGGAAGGAGAAAAATGGGAAATTGGATTGTCCCATATCGTACATTTTAGTTCTATTACCGGTATGTATAACAAACTTTGCGAATTTGATGCTTTTCGCGATTAAAGAAAGGCACGAAGCGCCGGTACATCGATCCGTCTTTTATTTCCTCAGTACCTTTGGTAAATGCGTTTTTCATAACGTTGTATATCTGTATATCTTTCATCGCCATTTCCGTCGGCAGCCTGCGGCCATTTAAAACGTCATACTCTTATCATTTTATTTATATCGATATCCTTTGGTTGCACGTCGTTTTACACATTTATTTCATCGACCTTTCTTCCTTCCTTCCTTCCTTCCTTCCTTCGTCTTTTCCTTTCTTTCTTTCTTTCTTTCTTTCTTTCTTTCTTTGTTGATTTTCGATTTTGTATCATTACTTTGAACAAAGAAAAACATCGTAGATATTTGGCTTAATTACGTCGACTTTTTTTCTCTTGAATCGTTCTTTCTATTTATTTATTTATTTATTTATTTATTTATTTATTTTTAAATTATATTATTTTTCACTAATAAGAAATAATTAATAATAATTTTTAAAAGGAAGAAATTCAAAGTAATTGCGGTCAGATTTCGTGAAAACTTTTTCTTTTCTAGCTCGTCGTATTTTTCTTCACACTAAATCATTGCAGTTTCGCTCCATTAGGCATCCGAAGTCTTTGTTCTTCGTACGTCCTTTTTCCTTCTCGGTTTCTTTCGAGGCGTATTTATTGTTAAAAAAAAAAAAAAAAAAAGAAACGTCAACTCCCGTGCGATCTTTACTGCGTTTGGTTTAGGTTTCGTTTGGATATGTATGTGCGTTGAAGGAAGAGGTAAGTCTGAAATGGACTCCTACGCGAATTCGAAGAGGTCGGAATCATTACAGCGTAGAAAATGACGAAGAAGTCTAAGGAAAGGCCTCAGGAGATAGTTCACTAACGGGTAAACGAGTTGCATCTGACAAATGATACCTTGCCGGCCGTTCTTCCTTCCATCCACTCGTTACTCCTCGTTGCCCTTCTTCGTTGCCCTTTTCTCAGACTCTGTGTCTTTTCTAGGAAGAGTTTCTACGTCAAGGGAAAGAGAGAAACAGATAGTTTGGCCCGAAGCAGACTTCGAGAATGATAAAAAGCGCGCTGAACTTTAAGAGCTTGCGAACAATCGTTTTTCTACGTAGCTTCTGGCGTTCGAAGAGTGAGGCTAAGATAGAAAGAAAGAGATACTTTGAAAAGGGGTTGGAAGAGAGTTGAAAATCCGCTTAGAAAGAAAGAAGTTTCATACGTAGTATGGGACTATGTTCACGTAGATAACGATAACGTTAGAACGTTAGTCATAAGGCTACGGTCATGACTGAGGATGATTTCTCGAATCAAGCAGATTCATCAAGGAGGTGCGATAGAAAAAATTTGTGGCGTAAGCGAGCTTTAAGAGCAACGAGATCGTGCTCGATCTTCTTGTAGGATCGAGAGATGGTGTTACGATAGTTTGAAATTGTTGCTGGCCCATATAGTTTAAGCTCGTTCTATCCTCTTCTCGCCGAACGTTTCTCGTTCTTGCATCATGATCATCCTGTTCAAACTTTGAAGAGGTGTTCTTATTCGAACACCTGCACATTATTCGGAAATTATTCTATACATACGGAATCGAGGCTAAGTTTTTAATGGTAAAATTATTAAGCTTGAAATAAATGATCAACGGGAAAATATTTTTTACATACGAAGTTCTCGAATTTATATTAATTATTGAGTATGAATTATTGAGTATGATTTAAACAAATTTTAAAGATACGAAAGATTTTTCTAACTTTACAAATTTCTTTTTAATTCTCATTTATTTTTTCGAAGTAGGTAAGGATATACCTGTTACTCGAACCCGACGATAAATGTTATATCTGAAGAATAACTTCGTATCGAAATAACATTATCTCTTTTTCACAACACATCAAGATCTTCTATACTTTTTTAAGATAATTATAGTTACATTCTTTTCACGTTTTTCTTTCTCTCCTACATACGTTTGAAAAGTTTCCGTCGTGGTATTGAAAGCCCCGGTATATGTACATACATACATACATATCTACTAAGGCGTCTTGCAATCAGTGGAAAGCTGTTTTCCAAAATAGTTTTCTTGGCTGGGAGACACTAATTGACCGACGATCAGCTACTTCGCGTTGCAATCACGTTCTTTGTCGGTGTTCTTGGCAGAAACGAATGAGAGCACTCACAACCCAGTCTCCTTCAGGCTCGAGCAAATCAGAGTTGAAACGACGTCAGATAATACACTGTCGAGAAGCGTTACGTAACTGTGCACGTTCGTTCCCTTAAATCCACTGTCCTCGTTACTCATGCTATTAGAAAGCTGGTTGCGCTCTCTCTCTCTCTCTCTCTCTCTCTCTCTCTCTCTTATACTCTTTTTTCTACTCTCTGTATTACCTTTTTTCTTAAACATTCAAACAATGCAAAGGCGTATGCATCTATATCATCTTTTCTAAAAGAAAGAACTAAATGAGAATTTTTACAGAACAAAAGAATCTTAGTAAATACGAAAGATATTTGGTTTTATTTTATATACCCTAGAGAATAGATACTTCGTCAAATAGAGCTAACATTTTGTGTTCCATTTGTTTGATTTGTTTTTGACTATGTTTACATATGTATGTATGCATGCATGCATGCATGCATGTATGCATGTATGCATATGCATTTCTATGAAACTTCGAATATAATTCATAAAACGAATTTTTGAAATTCATAAAACGATCGATGCTTCATTCAAATTTCATAAACGTTCGGACGTTTTATTTCTGTTTATGTTAGTCCTTTCATTAATACAGAATTCATTTTGGAGTTATAGTAGTAGAAGTTTAATTTCCTTTTTTTTTTTTAACTCGATGACATTGAATCGCGATTAAGATAATTTAATAATACCTACTGTCAGTAAAGGATTAAGTCCGAAGTAAAGGGCATCCCGTTGAAAGTTTTCCATCTAGAAGAAGAACTTTTGACCCGGTTCTATACGAAAGATAGAAGAGAGTTCTCTAAAGATATCATTTGTCTGTGTCTTATTTTCAACACGAAGACTTACATTTTGTATAAAACAAGATTAGAGATCGTGAGTTCGTTCTTCCTCTCGTTTTGAAGGTTTCAACTCACGATGTAGTGAATTATAAAGTAGCATAGCCTGTCTTTACGATCGTTCGGGAGTATCTTTTTTGTGATATTTAATCATTATAAAGAACGTTGGTTGTCAATGGAAATTACAAGTACAGATATAATATATATATATATATATATATATATATATATATATTCGTTATTTATATTTCAATCTAATGATTATAAATAATCACATTTAAATACAATTATGAACCTTCAGAGTCAATATATAATTATTGTCACATAAAATAATAAATGTATTTATTATAAAATAAGAAAAAATGTATTTAAATCACTAACAAGCGATTTTCTATAAATAAAATTCAACAAAAAAGTCAAATTAGTTTCCGATATATGTACTATATGTAAATATATAAGTTCGTATTATCGTGATCCCTTTTACGCGGTATAAGTATATGAAATCGATAATTTTTATTCTTTTTTTCCTTTATCTCTCCTTTTCGAGGAGGTGTTCTTGACGAGGACAAATGAAAGCACTGTATTCTGCATGTACTGAGCGGAACAACCCTCGAAACACGAATGATATCGACCGAACAGCTCGCACGGCGACTTGTGCTGATGATTTCGAGCGGAGTTGCTAATTAATCGTCTCTGTATTCGTTGGCGGAAAAAAACCGCGATAAATTGAGCGAGAGTCAAGCGTTGCTTCTCTCTCTCTCTCTCTCTCTCTCTCTTTCTCTCTCTCTCTCTCTCTCTTTATCCCTTTTCTCTTTTTTCTTCCCTCTTTCCCTGTCCCTCCTTTTTACGCGCCGTACGTCAGCATAAGCACCGCACATATTTTCTGTTTCGTCCGCAACGAAAGCGAGGAAATTCATTTTCCCTTCATGGCAATGGAGAGTGAACGAGCATATGCGCTATATTATACGTTTCTATACCTCCGTAGATATGTATATATGTACATATATGTGTACTTTAAAGGGGAGAAGGGTGGGGAGCGGAGAGGGACAGGGAGAGGGCGAGGTAGAGGTAGACTCTTGTAGAAACTGATTATATGATTTCCTTAAATCCTATGGATTTATTAAAACGTGACAAACAAAAATTATTATTACTTTCTTTTCGATCGAAATACTTGGAAAAATGACTTTTTTAAATTATAATCATTATATTATGCAAATATTACAGATTATACATTTTTAAGTGAGAAATATTTCATAATGGAAACAATAAAGAGTGAAGCTTTAAAGTGTTAGATTATTTTATAGTATAATTAAGAAAAAAGTAGAAAGAAAAAAAAATGAACAGACAAATATGAAAAAAGTATTGAAGGGAATTAACGATATCGGTATAATCACAATTGTAATCTCCCATCGACCATGTGAGCTTCCTTTTTGTTGCCTCTCTCTCTCTCTCTCTCTCTCTCTCTCTCTCTTTTATCTTTTTTTTTTTCTTTGCGTGTTTCTCTTTCTAACATTCGTGTTGTATCCAATTATCACTTATTTGGGTATCAAAAGAGGTCACGAGGTCGAGTATTCAAACGGCATTGTTATAATCTTAAAGCAAACAGGAACGGCACAGGAACATTTCACGAGAGCAAACAATTCGGGAATTCAAGCGGGAAGGTACTCCCCTTCGGCGTATATTCTCGATCAGCAAACGTAATTACGACTTTGATTCGTATGAGAATTCATGGACTTTGCTTCGACCGGTCAGCTAGTTTCTTCATAATCTATGAGAAACTATTACGATATTTTCAGATGCGCGTATCAATCGTGATCAGATATTGAAAATTTTGACAACGATAAAATTATGGAAAATCCATTGCGTACATTTGATGGATTCGATCATATATAGCTATCTATTAACATCCGATATCGTAGATACTTTGCAGATAAGGATAAAACAACATACGTCAATATTAAATTTAAATGCGATTTCTCGTATTAATTTCGTTTTAAATATTATTTTTTACATGACGTACATGTTTCATTCGTATTTCAATGTTAATTCAATATTTACGTAGATTTAAGTGAAAGATATTTATCCGTTTGTCTGTCATTTTTTTTTCATTGTTTTATTATTATTTTTTTTTTAAGATAATTCTTTCCATGTTCTTTCTTCTTTTTTTGGTGTTCCTTTTTTTTTGTTGTAATTTTAGCTTATATGTTGTAACAAGTAATTTAGAGACATCTACGAGTCCTGTACGCGAATCTCTTGTGCGTGGTTTATCCGTGCTTCGCAATCTGAACGTGGAGAAGGGTGATTGCCTGCAGGCAACGAAAGTGCGCCGTCGAGAGACCGGCTTGATTATACTACTGTCACTTTTTGTGGTATGCTGCCGGCTTTAACGGACAAAAGAGATGAGAATCGGCCAATTGGAGCAACGGTAAAGAGGGTAAGAAGAGAGTGTGGGAGAAAGAAAGAGAGAGAGAGAGAGAGAGAGAGAGAGAGAGAGAGAGGGGAGAGAGAGAGACAGATAAATGTAGAAGAAAATTTATTTATTAGGAGCGAAGGTTCAATCAAATAAGAAAAGTATCAAGAAAAAATGATTTATATATATATATATATATATATATATATATATGTTTGCATGTTGTATGTATGTATGTATGTATGTATGTATGTATGTATGTATGTATGTATGTATGTATGTATGTATGTATGTATGTATGTATGTATGTATGTATGTATGTATGTATGTATGTATGTATGTATGTATGTATGTATGTATGTATGTATGTATGTATGTATGTATGTATGTATGTATGTATGTATGTATGTATGTATGTATGTATGTATGTATGTATGTATGTATGTATGTATGTATGTATGTATGTATGTATGTATGTATGTATGTATGTATGTATGTATGTATGTATGTATGTATGTATGTATGTATGTATGTATGTATGTATGTATGTATGTATGTATGTATGTATGTATGTATGTATGTATGTATGTATGTATGTATGTATGTATGTATGTATGTATGTATGTATGTATGTATGTATGTATGTATGTATGTATGTATGTATGTATGTATGTATGTATGTATGTATGTATGTATGTATGTATGTATGTATGTATGTATGTATGTATGTATGTATGTATGTATGTATGTATGTATGTATGTATGTATGTATGTATGTATGTATGTATGTATGTATGTATGTATGTATGTATGTATGCATATAGATAATATAAATAATTAAAATAAATTCCTTAAGGATATGAATGAACTGAGGGAGTGCAATTAACGTAATTGAAGACTTGGAAAAATAAATAATGATGTTCGAGGAAAGAACAATTATGTATAGAAATAAATAATTCAGTATGATAAGCTTTATTCGATAAGCGAATAAGTGAATGAAAAATCGATCTTTAAATAATATTATATATCATCACATTATGATAACAAAGGTAGTAGAGTATGCTGCTGAGGAAAATTAAAAGAAAATAATAAATTCGAATTTGATTTTGGCTTATCACTGCGATCATAGGAAGAATATTTTATATAATTTTGCGTATAATGTTTCATAATATAATAATTATTGTTATAAAGAAATACATTATTTAGAAAATTTTTATACTTTCCTATCGTTCAACCGATGGTAAGTACATAATGATTTATCAAGTATGAGATGAGAAAGAGAGAGCGAGAGAGAGAGAGAGAGAGAGAGAGAGAGAGAGAGAGAGAGAGAGAGAGAGAGAGAGAGAGAGAGAGAGAGAGCGAGAGAGAGAGCGAGAGAGAGAGAGAGAGAGAGAGAGAGAGAGAAGGGGGGGGGGGGGAGAAAAATAAGAAAAAAAAGGAAATCTTTAGAAGTATAAAGTTTCGAGTGCATAGTGTCGTAACATATTCGTAGCATGACCCGTGAACTTAGTTATATATTATATAACTGTGTGTGTGTGTGTGTGTGTGTGTGTGTGTGCGCGCGCGCGCGCGCGCGCGTGTGTGTGTACTAAAAAGATATCCGCGGAAGCCTGAACGGTAGCGTAACTTCAACTTCGAATCCTGTGTTAAAGGTTCGCCGCTCTAATAAGATAACCAAGTTCCCAAGGGAAAGGGAGAGGAGAGAGAGAGAGAGAGAGAGAGAGAGAGAGAGGGAGAGAGAAAGAGAGGGAAGTTAGGTAGACGGGCCAGAAGATACGCACCGAGCGTGTGTCTCGGAAACTCAACGAAGTTTCCGCATCGAAATTGCACCCATAGATGTTCTTCGACGACGATGTTCTCGTTGTACCGAACACTTTTCTTTTTTATTTCCTCTTTTTTCTTTTTCTTCTTTTTTTTTTCTTCTTCTTTTTACTCTTCTCCTTATTTTCCTCCTTTTCTTCTCATTCTTTTTCTTCTTTTTCTCTTCGTCGTATTTTATCAGTTGGCCGTCTAATATGGAATTACAATAAAGAACCAAAAAGGAGAGAGACAGAATAGTTTGGACAATTTTAAACATTTACATGCATGAAAACATCGGAACTACATAGTTACGATTTTAACGTGACCCTTTAATAACGTTATTAAAATTATCGAAGATATTTTTGACGAGAGTTCTTTCTGTTCCATTTTCTTCTTCTTTTCTCTCTTCCTTTAAAAAACAAGGTATAAACGAGCACATAGGTATGTAATAATGTACATGTAGGATTTTAATGTAATTTTTAAGAAAGGAGAAAGAGTGAAGGAAAGAGAGAAATGAGAAAGAGTGGAAGAAAGAAAGAAAGAAAGAAAGTTGGCCTAATGGTGTCATTATCGAAGCGACATTTACCAAAATCCATTTCGGCCGATCGAGGTCAGGAAGTTCGTCGTTGTTTCAGTGCTGCCATTTTCAGAATCGCGATATAATGGGACCGCTATAATCGTGAATATATTCTATCCGCGAGGCAGATAGTTGGTTGACCTAATCCCGGCGTATATAGTAATAACCATTAAACTTGTCCGTAATCTTTTTTCGTCCCTCCTACGATTCTGATTCTGGTCGAACGTTTCAACGCAAACTCTCCTTCAAAGAATGCCACTCGCCCCTTCCCCTTTCTACGAACACGTATCATCTTCCTTGTTTTACGACGAACGTCATAGCTACTAAAAAATTGATCGAAAAGTGTACAAAAAAGAAAAAGAAAAAAAAGAAAAATGAAAGAAAGAAATATTAAGAAATCGGCTTTTAAAAATCGTCTTTATGATAAACGATCCATTACATCATGATTAATGTCACCGTCGTTAATCTCAAAAAGCTCTCTCCTTTACTGTCCCATAAATGTCTAATCCAAAAACGTATTTTGTGTAACCGAGTTCGTATTTAACGTGAAAAAGGTGGAGGGGTAGCGGAGGGACGGAGGGAGGAAAATAAAAGAAATAATTTCGCCGCTCTTAAATCATTTACATACATTAAAATATAGGAGTATATTGTATATTAAATTACTCGCATTTCACTTTTATTTCCGATGTGGTGCGGTATTATTAATTTTGTATTTAATTAATTGCTTATCAGAGAACGCGTTATTTAATACTTAACACTAACTATACCAGGGCCGGTCATATGACCGGTTCAAAATTTAATTATGAATTAATTATTGTTATTTCTTCCGTTCATCGTAATCTTTCTGTACATTCTTAGATTCTCTGATTAATCAATTTCTCATCTTTAGTTTTTTTGTTACTTTTTTTCTACCGAGATAACTTTATCGCCCGAGTTGTTTATCGTGACCGGCCATTTGACCGGGGTAAAAATTTGTAACATTTTCAAAATTTTTCTACCTGAGATCATATCTCTGGACTGAAGTATAAGAACTATAGATAGTTGCATGCATTCGATGAAAAAACAGCGAAGCGAACGTCTAAAAACCGACAAATTTGCTCTAATTTCACATGTATGGAACAGAATTATTGAAAATAGTCAAAATAGTTACAAGCCCCATATGAATTGTTGATGAGCAACTATTCCCTGCTAAAGTGAGATGTAAATTTACACAATACATACCAAGTGAGCCCGATAAATTTGCCATCAAGTTTTGGATAGCATCGGATGCCAACGGTAAATACATTATAAACGGTTTTTTATATTTGGCAAAAGAAGAAACCCGACTTTCGTCAATACTGTCTCAAAATTTGAGATATGTTACGACGGACAACTTTTTCACGAGCGCATCACTACTGACAAAATTATTGACAAAACGAACAACATTACTTAAGACTATTCAGAGTAACAGAAGGGAATTGCCCGAGTTGGCGAAATCAGCAAAAGACAAAACGGAACGTTTCTCAGCAATACGTTATAAATCAAATAATTGTACTCTAACAATCTGTAAATCCAAATCAAGAAAAAAAAATGACAATAGTAAGTTCGAAGCATAAAAGTGTAAAAATCAATAACGAGAGAAAGCGAATACATGAGACAATTGCGTATTATAATAAAACCAAATTCTGCGTCGATGTCGTCTATCAAATGGCAAGAATGTACAGCGTCAAATAAAAATCCTATAGATGGTCTGGTCAAGTTTCTTTTCAACACTCTTGATTTGACCGGTATCATTGCATGGATCCTTCATAAAGGAACAAGTGGACGTAATATATCCAGACAATAATTTCTACTACAAATAGCAGAAGAAGAGCTTGCCGAAGCTACCACGAATTTCTTCAAGAAGAAAAGGAAAACGTACAAGGAATATCAAGTAACCAATGCAATATTTCGCATTCGCAAAAAACATGTATGATAAGATTTTGCAAAAAAAAAAAAATAAAACGACTAAATCTTGTATTATCCGTAAAAAATATATCTGCGGTAAATGCATGAAGGAAAGTCCTATGATCTGCAAAAATTGCAATTAAAAAGTTAAAACCATCCTTCATTTATTTCTAAGTAAAGTTAACGTTGTCCTTTTGATCTCCTGTTTATGTTATTCATGTTACATATGAAAATGAAAATATATGAGTGGTTATTTTATTATCATTTAAATATTACGTTGTATGCATTACTTCATACAATACATTGACAATAGCAGCTGAAAAAACAACATTTATTCCGTAACCGGTCGTTGGTAAGAATAGGTATATATGAAATGCTAGTATGGTTAGTGTTAAATTATGTCGGTGTCGGTTACAAATTTTTGTTTGCCCATTTTTCTTTTTTCCCCTTTCTTGTTTTTAAACTCGAAAGCGTTTAAAAATACGTCACTTCGCTCTTTGCTCTTTCTCTTCCTATTTTTTTTTTCTTTTTATTTCTTTTAATTCCATCTCTTCTTTGATTTAGTTTTAATTCATTGGAATTTATGGAGAAACTATTAATCTTAAATATAATTCATTAATACGTTAAATGCCGCGTGGGCTACCAATTTCCCGGGTTAGACTTTCCATTTGGCTCGTTGTGGTTATTTTATGTAAAATGAAATATGATCCAGAAATGCCTTATAATATATTATCAGCTGACGTATGATTGCCATGTATAATGCATTTTCATTCGGTGGACCATCAATGGATCACACGGCGTGATGGAAGTATACTCTGCTGTTATCCTCAAGTTATCAATTTTGTCTTTTGAATTCTAATTTTTTTTTTTTTTTTTTTTTTTTTTATTGCTATGCAGCGAGAATCGCATAATCTATTCATGCTAAAGATATAAATAACAACTACAGTGCATAAAAAATATATCAATCGGTCATCCGATTCCAAAATATAGAATAAAAGTTCATATAGTTTCATATCGGAACAATTTGATATTCAGACTTTTTTTGTTGCCTTCGATTTTCTCTCTATGATCATTTATCACTAATATTATCATTAATATTTACCATTGATAAATTCATTGGATAATCGTTATGATATAAATATCTTTTAATTAATAATAATAACTAAGTTTTGTATATTACATATCATCACATTTTTCTTCGTCCGCTAATTATTTTTATAAATTTTATAAAAAAAAAACAACTCATATTTTATAAATATTTGGAATGAAAGCGATAACATCATCGACGTGGTCTGATCGAAAGAGTCACGTGAAAATACAATAGCTCGGCAAACTAATGTGTTAAGGGAAAAAACCGAACGTTTCGTGCGTTAATCGCCGAGTTACAATAATGATACTCCGTTTTCTCTAATCGCGAATGAATAGTCGCTAGATAAGAATTCTCGCGTTTCACGAAATTCTTAATGTCTTTTTCATGAACGTCACTACCCAGACTCTTCGAAGAAGATAATTTAATTATACGCTTTAGGTGTACCATTTTAAGGCGAAGCTCTCTCGCGTCTTTGGCTTAGATTTAAAGCTTTATTCATTAGTGAGAGAGAGAGAGAGAGAGAGAGAGAGAGAAGTGGGGGGGGGGGGGAGGAATGGTGATAGAAAGAGTAAGGCTAAGAGAAAGAGGAAATAGAGCAGGGTCGAATAATAATTTATTTTCTTAAGTAACTTTTCTCGTAAATTATACTCCACCACCTCTGTCTCTTTTTCTTTCTTTTCTTTTTTTTTTCTTTCTTTCTTCCATCGTTCATCGAATTTAGAATTTATCTTTAATTTTGTTCATGAGACCTCTTTTAATGGCTGAAAAACAGTTCGTACTTAAACCGGAAAGAAAGAGAACAAGAATGAGAGAGAAAAAGATATAACTATAATGGGGAAATTACTATTTCATTATTCTACAAATAATTCGATTTTTTCGATTTGCAGAAAGTATCATAAAGTCGAAAGGATTAACCTGGATTATTTTACACAGGGATCTACGAGTATCTATTTCGTGGTTCGATTACGAGTTTTACGTTTACAACGTTCTGGTACGAATGAACGACCGAATCGTAAGAAAATTGAGAATCGTTCGAGTGAATTTTAAAACAGATCGCTGCTTTTATCGGACGAACGAATGCTCGAAGTTTGGGAGTATTTACTTGTGAAAAATTTCGATTATCTCCCTTCTCCATGAAAAAAGAAAAAAAAAAGATTTCTTTTCATACCTACCTCGTTTTTCATCATTTCACTCCTAGCAGTTATAGTAGGAATAACTGATTTTTATTCGGTTTCAAATTTCTCCCTTTGTCTCTAATTTTCTATCGCGTCTCTTCTCTCTCTCTCTCTCTCTCTCTCTCTCTCTCTGTCTCTTTCGATCAATTCTATCGGTGACTATAGCTCACGATCCTTCCTTCTCCGATTCGTCGTAAAAATTTATGGTGCGAGACTACGATGAGTCCCCGATACCGAAAGTCGACGGAAAATTTTTTTTTCCTGAATTTACTCGTCCACCGAGACGCATTTTTTCTCTGATATCGATCGATATTTGCTTTTCCCATCGGATTTCGTTGCTAGTTCAATTTCTGCATAGTCCGTCTTCCTTTTTTTATCTTCACGTTTCCTTCGCGTATTATCTTTAGATATAAATATTTATTATCGGGTTCATTATTTTCCAGGTTGGGAATCATTTCTTTTTCCTTTTTGTCTTTTTTATCTTTTTTTTTTTTTTTTCTTTTATTAACGAATCGAAGGAATATTTTGATTGCGATTTTATTTTAATGAGTCGATGATGTAAATCAGATGATTAAATTATATTTCACACGGGTCGTCGAATAACGATCGTCCCTTTTTCTCCAAATTAAATTAACGAATGCGTCTGCCATGTGGAATGGTGTACGTAATTTTAAAATACCTTTTACATAAATATACCAATTTATGCGAGATGATGAATTGCGAGGAAATCCTTTTCATTTCCATAAAGTACTACGTCGTAGTCGTTAAGCATACTACTTTTATATTTGTCAGAACTTGAAACATGTCTTAGAAATGTTAAGAAGCTAGTGTAGTGCTGTAAAAATGTAGAAAAGAGACGATATGAACGTTGAAACTTTTATCGTTTCGTCTACTCTCATAGGAAATAAAAAGAGAATGAGAGTGAATGAGTGAATGAGTGAGTGAATGCGAATAAGTTAAATTTTTTGAATTCGCTATTTTCTTCACGTATATATTTTATCATTATATATGCACCGTGCTCGTTGATCGTCATGCTTAATTGCGGATTTGGTTTTCTATTTAATTAAACAAGATAAAGGCATGCTATAACGAACGAACGAAATTCAATATAATAACGATGGAAACATCATTTCCTTTCATGAGCAATAAAATAAGTTAATTGTATTACTAAAATATAGACACTAATCGTATATAGAACGAATTATCTTTGTTGTTTCATTAACTTTATCATTATTGTTTGATAAGTATAACGTGGATAATTATTACAATGTACTTATCAGCGATAAATGATTACAATGTAGAAACTCAATTTTTTTCTGATATATTACTTCGTAACTTCAGTACTAATGATTGCCGTAATACATGATAATATTCGAGTAATTCGTCTTTGTTCTTACTACTTTCAGTGAGAATTGTAAATGGACGAGGAAAAAAATTTTGATTAAGATACAAGATCAATGTGAGAGTGTGCAAGCTGTTAAATACGAGAAAATGGGAAACGGCACGCGATGAACATGGATAGCTCGCTTCGTGATCGAACAAACGATTCTTGCAGAATCCTGATTTTTAAATAAACGAAAGAACGTGTTTTCTTTCTCTTTTCGTTTATATAAAATTGTTAACTCAATTTTGTGATATATCGGAGTCCGATATTTTATAGAGAGATATTCCGGCATAATCCATGCAATATGAAAGAATCGGATGGATCATATTTTCTCGTTAACGGTATTCCTTAATATACTTGTATATAATTAGAAAAATCTTATCTATATTTTATATATTAAATCAATTTTAATATTAAATCGTTCCGAAAAATTCAACTAGTGTGCTTGATTATTCATTTCATTAGATATTAATTAGTAGAGCTGAAATGTTGTAATTAATTGCCTATGATGAGTAATAGAAGGATTGTTCGTTCATACTAGTGGAATGAGTTTAATATCAAAAGGATATAATGATAATTTAAGAGTATAATATCAGTTAGCGTGCGTCAAAACCAAAGTAAACCGATTAATTTTTGGACGCGCTTAATTCGCGCGAAGGAACTAATCATTTTATGATATTAACTAATAATTATTAACTATAATTAAATCTTTATATATTATCGATACTGTGAATAAAGTCTACTACGGTTTATGCTCGACTGAACAATTCGTTTGAAAATCATATGCGCGTAATAGGAAAAAGATATATTCTCGTAAGCAATAGAAATGTCTGTCTATATATTTATAACAAATGTTTTAATTTGAAAATTTAGTTTCTAAACCGATAAAAACGTTAATCAAATTTTCATTGCATTTGAGAGCTATTATCGAAAACAAGGGTGAAACTTTGACCTCGTTTATTCGTTCGCAAATTTAAACGAATTAAAAAGGATATTTTAAAACTATAATATCTTCCAAATTAACATGTACATACCTAGTACAATTATATTACGTAGAAATATATTATATTTCGCAAATTTTTAACAAGATTTTTTTATGCATATTATTTGTATCGGTAAGAAACACGTTTATGCGCCGATACAAATAATACGTAGAAACACAAAGAAATTGAATATATATTTCCGAAAAGTAGATTATCGTAATGGGTGAAGGAAAACGTCAACGTCAGAATATACGTATTATGGAAATAGAGAAAGTATTGGCTGGCGCTATTTATCTTTCGATAGAAAGTACATTGACGAAAGTTCGTATGATATTGGATAGGATGTTTATATATAGATGGATACATACATATATACATACATGCGCATATTCGATGTTCTTCGGTAAGGACGCTTTCAATCTGCCTCATCCTCGAGAATGCTGTTCTCCTCGGCCTTTCCCACCCTCTTCACTTTTTCTCCCCTTTTATCTCGATGCGCTGGAAAGCAAAAATATGTCAGCGTACTAGCTTCTTCTGTCGGTTTTTCCCCTCCCTTTTTATATTTCCTGCCCTTTCGTTCAACCTTTCACTTTCGATGAGTGAATCTGGAAAGTCAAATGCCAAAGGTTCTTCTATGTCCTAGACCTAGAGTTTTTTTTTGCATAATTATTATCCGAGAAATCAGAATTGAAGAGAACTGAAGAAACTGGAGAGTTAAAGATATAAACCTATTTTCTATTTCTTTTCCTGCCATTTTACGTCTCTCTCTCTCTCTCTCTCTCTCTCTCTCTCTCTCTCTCTCTCTCTCTCTCTCTCTCTCTCCCCCATTCTTTCTCTTTCTCTCTTTCTCTCTTTCTTCGTTTAACGGTTTTACGATAGTAGGAGAATCGTTGTCACGACTACTATAATAAATTCCCGTAACGAGGTTCAACGTCACGTTTTACGAGATGTAATGCTTTGCCAGCGAATCCGATCACGCTTGCTCCAATTGCTTTCCAAAGTGTTATCTCGCGAGGTTGCAATAATTAATTATCTTCTCGTTATACGATTATTTGATATGTCCTGACTGATTCCTCTTTGTTGATACGTGCGTTTCATTAAAATCGAGTAGATGCAAACTCGTCCTCATTTCACGAACCATTTTATTCACGATAAAGAAAGACCGTTGAAGTTAATGAACGTTGTTATAAAGATGTGAACACATTCATCGTTGTTATTTTCGAGAAAGTATGCATTTAGATATCTTCTGTGAGAAATTTTAGTCTTAACCATCCGTGGAATGCTCTCGGGGACAGCCGGTAAACGCGGCACAGTTGAGGGCTGACACTAATGACACTTTAAGTCACCTATCGCGTTACGATAGCACTACTACAAGCTCCATTACCAGTACCACAACCAGTAGCATCAGCCAACGGCAAACACGAATATCCAAGTTGGAAGCTTGACAAAAAGCTTATCCCGAGCACCTTTTCGCGGGTAAAGATTCAAGAGGAGAGCATTCGAGTAGTGCCATTGGTTGGTTGGTTGATTGGGGTGAGGGTGGGCGGAGGAAGGGAGGTCAAACGGTTTATTACCTCATAAAAAGACAGGAAGATACTACGTCTAGGTTCTGTGAAGCCGCGAACCAACTAAAAATTTATTTATCGCTCGTCTTTATCGATCGATTACATTTACGATCATAAGCTATCCATAGATTTACGTTCGCATAATTTTCATCTTTCGATTTTCCTTTTTCACATTTTATTTCTGACTCCTCTCTCCTCCTTACCCTTTTCTCGGAAACCGCTTTACATCCTTCCAGAACGTACAATATTTTCGTGTAACTGCCTCTCGTAAAGATACGCCCTCGGAATATCTTAGAAAGCCAGTATAGGTGATAAAGTTAGTGAAATACAGAAAGAGAGAGAGAGAGAGAGAGAGAGAGAGAGGGGGAGAAAGGGAAGGAGAAGGGATAGCGTGTGAAAGGTACATATTACATGTATCTATGTATGTCCGACCTTTATATCCACGAATAAGAAACGAATCGTCTTGAATCAACTCGGTTTTCTTCCTTTTTTCCTTTCTCTTTTCTTTTTTTCCTTATACCCTTAACACACATAATCTTTTCTGATTTTTCGTTATTCTCTCATTTCTTCGACCCACTTACTATTCTATTGTCTTCAAAATACATACTTTCTCTCTCTTTCTTTCTCATTATTATATGGAATAGAAACGAAATCTTTAGATTTCTTATCTTCGTTTTGGTTTAACGAACGTATTTTCTCTAATGATTTATTTCTTTCAAATAACTTTATTTTTTATATTCACCGATACATACATACATACATACATACATACATACATACATACATACATATATACATATGTATATATATATATATATATATATATATATATATATATATATACACACGCGCGTGTTGTATTTAGTTTAATAAAATTGTCAAATAAAAAAGGTAAAGTCTTTAAGTGATTAAAAATATGAAAACGAAGTGTTTATCATGAGATTGATCAGGAGAAGATCTTTGAAGAGCGGTTAATGGATCGACGATGTATAATGAACGTTATCGTTATTATTTATATTTTATTTGAAAGAGTATATAAAGAGGGAAATGGGTGGGAGACAACGAGTGCCGGTTATTACGCATTATAGAAGGGTCTCCATCGATCCAACCATTAATCGCATCGGCTAATTCCGCGAATGGGTCGTTAAGGATCAGCTGTTTCGCGTTTAACGCGAAGTTAACCACATACGGCCTACTTCATCTCCGATCGAATAGTAGTCGATGTCTCTTTATAGAATGCACAACGTTGTAATTGGTTTGCTTCTCAGAGTAAGAAAGGAAGAGATAGAGATAGATAGAAGATAGATATATAGATAGATAAAGAAAGAGAGAGAGATAGAGAGAGAGAGAGAGAGAGAAACTTAACTACTGGATAAAGTTGTTCGAAGCTCGCGTTTAACCGAGGCTTAAATTGAACGAGGCGAGCAATATTTACTGCTAATTGACTCATACTACTTGGGATTTAGCAGATTTTATTTAAGGAAGACACGAAAGAAAAAAAAGTGAAGTTTTGTGTTCCCAACTATCGTCCTCATTAAGGAACCGCATATCGTCTCTCTCTCTCTCTCTCTCTCGATAAAATATGGGTCAACGGGATTATATATATATATATATATATATATATATATATATATATATATATATATAGATTGGTATATAGATAGATAAGAGAAAGTCTTAACTCTTTCTTCTTTTAACGAAGGCAAGGTTTCTGAGGTATAGTTCGTTTCTCGAATACGATGAATTTCGGCTTACCTTCGACCTTTATTCCTTTATCTTTCTTAATATTTCTCAGTAAAATAATAGAAGTGATCTCTCTCTCTCTCTCTCTCTCTCTCTCTCTCTTTCTCTCTTTCATTGCATATTCATTTATCTATTCTCGAAGATTCACTACCAGTAGCGACTTGAATATCTTATACATAGAAGATATCTCGAGAAGCGATATTTTATTCGTCTGTCGGTTTCATACCCTCTTATTTTTTTTTTTTTTTGTAATACTTTTATCATCGCATCGAGCAAAGCGATGAAAGAAAGAATAGAGATAGTGGGGTCGCAAAAATGAATTGTATTTCTTTATTGTCGAATCATCCAATTTTATAGAAATAATTTATTATTATTCGTTCGAGGGAGAGGAAGCAATAGGATCGATTAAATTAAGTATATCTTGTTCTCTTGTTTGTGTCTTTTCTTTTTCGGATGGAAACAAAAAAAACGAAAGGAGAAAGAGAGAGAGAGAGAGAGAGAGAGAGAGAGAGAGGCAAACTTCGCATATATTTCTGAACATTTAAGCAGGTAGGAAAGATTTAATCTCAAATGAGATCTAAATGCGTGACTCCTTTAACGACGGCACATCAAGTGGGAATATCTTGCGAGCTTAAGCATAGCTTTTGCCAAGAAAAAACTTATCCGAGCCGGCGACCATGCTTGGAAAACGAAGCAGTCGCTGATCTAGCAATTAACTCAGTTGGATTCGAGCCAACTATTTATGTTGCACTATTATCGCGGCACTTGCCTTTCCTTCTACATTCCATCCGCTCTTTTGGAACTTGCGAGCAACTATTTCATTTTCGTTTCTTCCTTCTTCCTCTATTTCGTTGATTTTAACTCGGCACGGAAATAAAACAGCCCTTCCGTAAGAATCTCTTCTCTGTCTGTCTGTTTCTCTCTCTCTCTCTCTCTCTCTCTCTCTCTTTCTCTCTCTCTCCTTTTTTTATTATTTCCCTTTAATATCTTTTCTTCTTTCCTCTTTCGAAAAGTAATACAAATTTATCGTTAATTCAATTTTGGAAATTTATTCCCATTTATTTCGACCTTATAAAAAAATAAATTACATATTTATGTATGTATATATATATTTATGCATTTTTAGCATCATCGATTCTCTCGTTGATACATTGGAAAAACAAACAAATAAACATAAATTATTGTTTGTTATTAATTTGATCGAAATTTACGGTTAAAGGGCGATTGCAAATATTTTATTCTGTTCTATAATGTTTTGTTCGATGACAAAGTCGTCCGATAATAACAGCTTGTGAATTTCCTGTTCTACGTTCGCCAATTTTTCTCCTATGATTGATAACGATGATAAAAATGTTATTTCGCATAATAAAAAATATCGTGTTGATCTATGAGAAAGCACTTATAATCGTTCGAATATCAATCTCGATCGTTCATTGATTTCTCTAGTCAGAAACGAGGTTGGTGGACCTGCCGATAAAAGATTAGAACGGATCAACGTAAGAAAAGTCAGATTAACGACTATATAGATTTCTTAATAGGCGATAGCAGTGTCTAAGATAGTGCGAAAGAAAAAGAGAAAGCTTTTTCATCTTTCCAACCTCCCTGACGAAGGATTTTTTCCTTACTACCTGCTTCTCTCTCTCTCTCTCTCTTTCTCTCTCTCTCTCTCTCTCTCTCTCTCTCTCTCTTTTTCTCTCTTTCATTATCATCGTCGCTTAAAATCTTCCCGCGAACTCGAATTTATTATTCTCTCTCTTATTAGAAAAAGAAAACGAGAAAGAGAGAGAAGAAAAAGGGAAACAGAGAGAAAGGAGAAGGAAATATATATATATATATATATATATATATATATATATATATATATATATATAGAGAGAGAGAGAGAGAGAGAGAGAACTATCTCGACAGATAAAGATAAGTTTCAATTTCTTGGTAGATTAATAACCTCGATTCGGCTGGCGTTTTCATGTTGCTCGCCGAGATGCTCATAATTTGGTTTTCGTACTCTTGAAAGGATTCCGTGGTAGGTCGAAAGAGTTGTGGATCTACAATAAGTTGAACGTTCACCGTACTCTTCCACCATCTGTACCACGGTGATAACTGATCCTGAAATAGACAAATTGATCGTTGAAAATTGTAAGCGAATTTTATCTCTATTTTTTATCTATATCTCTTCATCTTTATACCTTATATATCTTTACCTACGATTTATTATTTTTTTCATATTGCATATATATATATATATCTTTATTATTTCTATATCTAATTTTTATATCTGGTATTATTAATCAAAATGGACGACGTCTTGTGTTTTTCTTTTCTTAGTCATTTTTAATTTTATTCTTAAAGTTTGTAATCGGTATTATTAATAAGAACGGATGGATCTTTGGTTTTATTTTTTAAATAATATTGTTAAATATTATAATTTTATTCTTAAAGTTTGTATTATGTTCCACGTAGGGTAGAGACGTCAATAAAATACCATCTAGTTGTTTCTCTTTCTCCATATATCTTAGAAGGTGGGAGTTGCAATATTTTGTCGAAAGAATCACAGATCGATCGTGAAAGAGTTTCTGGTGCGTATAGAGAAAAGAAATTTGATTCAAATCGAAGACTATAAAGCCTTTACCCCGGGAATCTTATTGACAAGTTACGTGACATACGCATTCGAATTGACGTATTTCCTTTTTATACTCCTCTCGTCTTATTTTATCTTTTTCAAAGTGATTGTTAGGACGTATTATTTGGACGAATTTGTAATATGCAAGCTGTTCAAACGTTTTATTTATATAGGTATATATATTTACCATTTACTAGTTATCTTTATGATTAATATACACGATAATTAATCTTTTACAATCCTGTATCCTTTCTATATGAATAATATTCAGTTCCAATCGTTTAAAAGCGGATTAGAATGAATTATATTAAATATGAGCTATTAAATATGAGCTATTAATATCTAATTAATAGACAATTAATTAATATTAACTTTGGTTTCGGCCAGCCGCATTTATTGTGTAATTTAGTAATGCACGTATTATTAAGCCTAACCTATAAGAGATGAGAATTAAATGTGAAAGTTAAAGCGTCGATAATTATTTAGTTGGAAGGAATACAGAAAGAAAACTTTTATTTGCATTTAACGGATAAAGTACCGAATGGACTTGTTTGTAGATTGAAATCATATAAGTAGTCAATAAAAACGAGAGAGAAGATATTTCTATCTTTAAAGTCCCAGCAATTCAATCTGGCTTGCTTTTTCGTGAGTGTTACAGAGAGTTTTAGTCTTCATAGAGCTTCCATTCCACGCTAGTTCTTCACGATAGACATCTGGCACGGATGTCTCTCCTGTTTCTTTTCGTCCTACGGAAAGTACGTGTCGTAATGCGTTTCTTCCGGTTCGTTCGGTCGATGCTGACTCGTTGCATTTCAGCATTTTACTCACCTGTTTCATCTTTACATTGCACTCGGTTGCACTCTGTTAGCAGAAGTGATAGAGAGAAACAGATTGAGATAACAAAGTTTATAGTATTAGGATGGATCTTTTAAGAACAATAAGAAATATTCTACATTAATATTTATATACATATTTACATTAATATTTATTATACATATTTACATTAGTAAATATATAAATAAATGATTGTGTGTGTGTGTGTGTGTGTACAATGTCCGAACAAATAATGCACAGAATTAAATCTAGATTTAATCCGGTAATCAAGGATTTTTTTGAAAAACACCATGACAGGTCAATTTTGTTTTTGAATGGAACAGATCTTTATCATAAATTGACAACCCCTTCAGTCAAAAATGTTAAATGACAACAGGATCAAGTGATATATCGTTTAAAAGGGCTTTCAATTGTCTTTACAACGATGCTATTTTTTTTTTATTTTTGAATCAACAGTTTTTGAAAAAATGCGTTTGGAAGCTTCTGGTGGAAACTAACTTCTATTTTATTAAATGTTCAATATATATATCGCCGATGTCCATGCAGTAATTAAGTATTTGTTCAGTGTTACATTGAACATTACAGAGAGAGAGAGAGAGAGAGAGAGAGAGAGAGAGAGAGAGAGAGAGAGAGAGAGAGAGAGAGAGAGAGAGAGATCTTACTATCTCAATGAGGTAAATTGAGGCGCATAAACGGAAACCACATAAGTGGTTAAGCAAATTGTAGAAGAAAGGTTACGTAGAGATAAGACGGAGAGATAGAAAACATAAAGTTGGCGACATATATTTAGTGTTCTAAAGAAGTTGAGATATTCCTTGATTTAGAGTTATTGTCTCGTTCAACACAAAGAATATCGTATGTTCGATCATTCGATTCAAAATAATTATCTCTAATTGCGAACACGTATATACATATCAGATCAATTTCTCGATCATTATATTTTATCTTCATTAGAATGAAAGTTGATACCTTAATTCGGGGATCGTTTAATAATTATTATTGTTATTCATTATTTTGTACCTTATTATATTTATTATATTATTTATTATTATGTTATAAATATATATTGCTCATATTTCTTATATTTATTATATTCATATATTTCGTATGTTTTATTATATTCATTATTTTTTACATTTATTACATTATATTTATACGTTTTCCTTTTAATAGATCTTTTTATTAACACGCACTTTTCAAATTGCTATTTTACCTCTGTATTAAAGGTAAACGTGAAATAATGTGAATATTATTCTAAGTGGAGGATCATTGATCGAACGTTAATCCAAATGATTGGTCCAACTTTTGTCCCTGTATGAAACGAATTTTTTAAAGTGAATATAAAGTTGAATGGAATAGAGGAGGAATGGAGATAAATTAGGATGGTAGATGGAGTATACGATACCATTAAAACTATTGCCGAGTGCAGATCGTGCATATAAGTTGTGAATGAATTTTCGTAAAAATGCGATCTTATGAGGGGTATAACGAAGTCGAAAAGAGAGAGAAGTATGCGACAGAAAAGGAGAAATGAGGAGTTCGCGAATTACCATCTGGAAATGGTTATCTAGAAAAGCTTGCGAAAAATATTGCGTGTTTTAGTATTCGTGTCAACATGATGAAATGCAACATGAATAAGCAAGAAGAAGAAGGAAAAGAAGAAGAAGAAGCATAAGAAGAAGAAGAAGAAGAAGAAGAAGAAGAAAAAGAAGAAGAAGAAGGAGAAGAAGAAGTAGAGAAATCATGGGTAGAAAATTTGTTCGATCGATTTAGGAATTAAACTTAATGACTTCTCGGAACGGTTTGGTAATCAGGGAAAGAGAAGAGAAAACTTTGGCAATTTCGGAAATATTCTAATCAAAGGACTAACATTTTCAAAGCGTTGACTATCATTAAGGTATTCGACTTCATTGTGATTTTATTTCGAACGCTGGTATAGTTTTCTATCACGAATTATAAGAGAGTGTCAATATATTACAGAAAGTATAATAAATAATTTTGTTTTTTAATCGTTCTTAACAAAAAAAATGATTACGAAAGTATTAGATAATTCGTATCAAATTTA
>OU964970.1:3067185-3069685 GCA_918808275.2 Dolichovespula sylvestris | reverse complement strand
ATGAAGATTAATTAACCGTAGAGACCCTAGTGCCGCTGCGTCGACGTCCGTAAATTGAACGGCCGAAGTCAGACTACCTACTGATTTATGACGTCGTGATATATATCGAAAACTTTTTACAACAAAATACTTGCATTTGCATTGCCTTAAGCTACGGATTTTTTCCCAAGTGGCTACCAGCCTGCCAAGTCCTTTTTAATGATTCTAATGAGATGTAAAAAAAAAAAAGAAGAAAAAAAATGAAAAAGAATAGAAAAGAAAAAGAATGATCGTCATTTAAAATAAGCAACGCATTTAACAAGCCTAGCTTTTGTTTTCGTTTACAAAATCTTATATTTTATATTTATAATAGATTTACACAACTTCCAAATTTTTGTGTACGGATGGTAAATTATTTGGAGCGATTATAAGAGAAAAAGATAAACTCGCAAAACGACGATACAACATAGTTAATATATCACGAACGAAAGACGTGTTTCGATCGTTGGAAGATATATTAGATGTTTCAATATCGAATATCTTAATGCGTTTAGCTCCGAAAACATCGTCATCGATAATCCCTACTACGTCTTACTTTATTTGATCAATTCGATGTACCGATCTGATGAAGAAACCACGTTAGCCACATTAAAACGTCAGCTTGATTTTTGTTCATCGATCTTTCGAAATCCAAGATAAGAGAGCGATCTAATCCCCTATGAAAGTGATCTTTCTTTAACCAAGTTTTTATTCGTATGATATCTAATCATTACACGCGTAAAACGTCTTACTATGTTTCAAAATTAAGAAGAAATTACATAAACGTGAAATTCAAGAAATATGAAATATACTATACTATATATGTGTAATTATATAAGGTGATATCAGGAGTGATGGATCACATTCTTTTAAAGCTTCAGTACATTATCAATTTAATCGATGTCTAAAGAAATAAATATATATATATTCGTAAAAGTAGATATTTGGAAAATTATAATATCAAGATAAAATTAAAAAGTAATTGTGTATTTTTATAAAAAAATAAAAAGAAATTGTTTCCCAGTCAAAAGATCATCTCATTCATACTGTACGGTGTGATAACCCATGAATCAGGGAATCATGGCCCAAGTAGAAAATTAGTTTTGGACATAATAGGAAGAAAAATTATTTCTTCTGCTCACATAAAAGTTCTTTAGAGAGATTTTGTTTAACATTAAAAATGTTAAACATCTTTTGTGAAATCTTTATCTTTTAAGCATTAATAGCATTATCTTTGTTCTCGAAACTTTCTTTAGACTCTTGTATTATAAACAATTTGAACAAGTTTCATTCCAAAATGAATCTTCCATCAGGAAGACATTTACATTCTGGTTTACCCAAATTTTTAGCACGTTTTGTTATTTTATAACATGAAATGTCTTCTAAGTTTTCTAATTCGTTGAATTACACCTAATAAACTACTGGGAATTAGATTAATTTTATTTAACATTGTGCCTGGGTTGTCTCTATCACGGGAATCTTTTTATTAATTGTTTACGAACAATTAGATGACAGGTTCTGGTTTGTTATTTTTCTTTGTATCTTCCACTGTTTTATGAGGTATGCATTGTTCTGGTTGTTGTTCTTCACTTAAGAAACCATATAATAATTCTTCGTCATTAAAAATGATTAACACAAAGAATAAAGATCTATCATCATCCCTGTAAGCAATCAGGTTTACGTCGTAAGAACGCAACAATGTATAATTTTATGGAGGGCCAATTATCTGCGAAAAAATGGAGCCATCTATTCCGAGAGTCAGGGAACGATGATTCATTTATTTGTTCGATAATGTTACAACAATATTTCATCGCACGATTATAAATATAACCTTCAAATACTATATTAACACGTTAAATGCCACGCTAATATTACATGAGTGGACCACAGCGCCAACGTGAATGTACTATTATGCGATACATATTATTTTAAAATATTATCTACAACAGATATATTCAGGTGTATAATTATGTTCAATGAATTTATCTTACTAGGGATCTTCATGCCATTGTAATAACGATAATAGTATTGAAAAATTTATAAATATTGACATTTACTGTAATTATGTGTTTCTACTAATCTAAGTGTCACCATAACGTTACAATCAAATTCAGTTCCGGTCAACGGTGATCCTCATGGCATTTAACGTGTTAATGTTCTGTATTAAGAAAAAAGTCATTATTTTTGATTAAATGTTAATAAATTGTGACTCAAAAAATCAATAAAAAACATTTGAGGTTATTCGATTTTTATGTAAGAAGTAACTTACCTAATTTCTTAATTGAAAACAAACAAAGAGTATTGTTTAGGAGTTTTGTTAATAATTATCAATCTTACCATTTAAAATATCTGAAAATCATACTATGTATATCTACAAAATACAAGACCGAATCGTCTCATCTGGAATTAACCCATAGTTATACTTCTATTGTGTAAAAATAATACGACATATAAATAAAATTAGTATTTATCTTATTAAGAA
>OU964970.1:3024685-3062185 GCA_918808275.2 Dolichovespula sylvestris | reverse complement strand
TATATATATATATATATATATAATAATAGATGATACATATTCCCATTGTTTGACATCAATTGTTCGTTCATTACATATTATTACACATATGATCGATCTAATTCGTACGTATGAATCGAAATTTGAACTCCAGTCCGATATTTCGGCAGGAACGCGTTAAATCGATTGAAGGGAAAAACGAAAAGGAAAAAGAAAAAATAAGAGAATACGTCTGACGGAGACGAGCTATTTTACACAGATAGGAATACTAAACGTCGTTTTTCAATCATTCGTCGATGTCATTCTATTTCTCCCCTGACATAAGCCCACAATCTCGCTTCGAAACTAACGAGCTTTTCTCGAGGTGCATGCGTCGGACATCTTTGACATGCAAATCTCACTTAGTTGTCGATAAAATTACGATATCTTCGCGTATTCGTAGATATATTTTAAGGTTGAAGATACTATAATAGCTCAGCATAAAAGAGACAGAGTAGAATAAAGAAAACAGATAGATAGATTGATAGATAGAGAGGGGAAGGGGGGAGGGAGAGAAAGAGATAAATATATTTCTTGTTAGTGATTACATATGTGAAAGAGTGAGACAAATGGATATATTAGTAGTTAAATATACAAAAATAATTTGTCATATGCTAATATGGACAAATGATAACTTTGTTCGTTAAAAAAATGTTTAAATAATAATCGTTGTATTGCAATCAACATATTAATGTTTTATACTTTTGATTATATATAATTAAATTTCGACCTTGTTATTGGCAATTTAATAATCAATAATTTAATAATAGTTTAAAAATCACTACCATACGAAGTAAGATAAAGTTCGAAAAACGTTAACTTTATAAAGTTCTTAAAAATTTACACGACAACGTGAACGGTCTTGATGAAAGCAATTAACGAAGTCTCAACGATGCGATACGATCCTTTACTAGAATTACGAAGAAAGTGAGAATTTAGGAGAAGCGAAACGAAGTTTATACTATATCTTTCTTTGTTCCTCTTTAACGGACAAAGCGAACTCAGAGAATTTGGTAGAACAGAGTTCCTCGGTTTAATTCTTATCGTGCCTGGGGCTCGTTTCTTCTTGTGTCTGAACGAACGAATAAATAAAGATTGAATCACGAACATTTTGTGAAACAAGGCACAATACACACACACACACACACACACACACACACACACACACACACACACACACACACACACACACACACACACACACACATGTATATACACACAACTACCTATACAAGTAGATATTATATGTAGATACGTATGCCACAAGAAAATATTCCTTTGACCTCGTATAAATATCTACCATTTTCATGCAAAACCCATGCGTCGTTGAAAAAGAGAAAATGAGATTGTTTTCTTTTTTTTTTTTTCGTAAAACGATCGATTCGATTCAAGTACTATCTATCGTACCATAACTTCACCTATCGAACTAACTATTTTTTATTGTTTACATACTTACGTATTTTTACTGGAATATTCATAAGCGAATTCATTCATTAAAAAATTTCATTTTCGACTTATTAAATTCGTCCTTATAGTTCGACGATCTGAGAGAGAAAAGATTCAATAGATTTTATTGATTTCTCATTCTCTTCTTTTGTTTTTTTTTAATTTTCTTCTTTCAAAAGTAGAATCTTTTACTGCACAATCGAAATTTAACTTTCTATTTTTATTATTGTGTAGATATGTCGTAAAATATCGTAGCTCCATCATATTATCGCTATTCACTGAGACGTTACGTCGGCTATCAAGGGGGGTTCCCTCAATTTCGTCCGTTTTATGCAAACCATTCGAAAGGGAAGAAAAGCCTACGAGGGCTTGTATATGTCCTACGAAAGAAAATCTCGTCGCGGAAGGATCCTTCCTGAGTTAGAGACACGGATGGTCGTAATAAACACACTCGTTTCACGAAGATATAAACCATTCCCTTTTCCTTTCTTCTTCGTAAAAAAAAAGAGGGAAGAAAATAAAAGAAAGAAAAAGTAAAAGCGATTGTAAACCGAACTATATACCGAGTCGAATTGCATTTATCAAGGTTAAAAAAAAAAAAAAGAACTTTATAAAGCGTAACGTTGTCAAATATTTCTCATTCGTGAACTTTGTGAAATTAATTTAGTAATTAAACCTCACGCTAGAAATGTCGATTTTCTAAATGCGGGTGCATTACATAATTATCGTATAATTTAAAACGTCGTTAACGAATCCACCAAGTGCTCTTCGAGTATACTCGTTTATTTAAAATTCACGTTTGTAATCTCACCTCATTTCCGAAATAAATTTATCATGTATAATTATGGCGTTTATTTCATCAGGGAAATATGTTCGAAAGTAACGAACGAGAAAAGATGGAGTTTAACCTTTGAAGTAGTTCACGCGAATCTCTTGAAATAAATATAGGAAAGAGTTGTTAAAATCGTATCGCTTTAAATATTTTACGTTATATTTACTATTTGGCGCACATTTATACTGATGCTCGTTTTAATATCGTAGATTATTTATATAGATTATTATATATATATATATATATATATATATATGATAGATACCTATAACACTTATTTATTGTGGAAGGGAATTCGATAGCGGGTTGGGGGGCAGGGAAAAAATGTGGAAAATGGATTTTAATAACGAAGAGAGAGGAGGCAGAAAAGATAAAAAAAGGTCTTGTTATATTTCTTCAAGAAACCAAGTTACCAAAGCATGGTCGAAAAATGTTTTGAGAAAATGTTTAATTAGTTAGAATTCGCTAAGAAAAAAAAAAAAAATAGAAAGGAAAGAAGAAAAAAGAGAAAACTGTCCAATTCCACTGATTTCTTTATTATACTCTTATTTTCAGATATTTGATTTTGAGAATTTCGATTTTTCGAATAACGAAGAAAAATGAAGTAAGCCATTGTAATTGATACGTCGCTTACGGTCGTTCATTAAAATAAAATAACTTTACTTGCGAAGTTTTCGATGTATACACATATATACATTGGACTCCTTTTATCTCTTAAAGTTTTCGATTTTCGTGTTTACGACGTACGAAAAGTTATTAGCCCTTCCTCTTTCGTAAATAAACATTCGTTTCGTCGATAAATTCGAGAACAATTTCTCGCCTGTCCAGATTCTTTTCTGTCTTTTTTCGTATTTTTCTTTGTTTCTCGTTCGACTTAGAAATTATTGCGTTAGTTATTGCTATACTGATCAATAATTGCATCGAACATTTTCACTGATACAATAGTATTCAAAAACATGTTATACTTTTGATGACGTTACTTTTATTTAAATATTTCATATCTAGACGTTCGTTAACCTTTTTCCCATATCTATTTGAAATCGACCAATCGCGTCAAACCAAAGCTCACTCGCACAATTTTTTAATATTCACTTGGATTACTGAGATTAGCATTAATGTTGGTATATGTATCAGATGCATTTGCTGAAGTATCTACCTTGTTCTACCACAGGATTGAATTCTACTTTATTTCTATTTACCTTCTCGATTCGTTCGCACATTCAATGCGATATACATATTATCTCTCTCTCTCTCTCTCTCTCTCTCTCTCTCTCTCTCTCTCTCTCTCTCTCTCTCTCGCCCTAAATAGAGGTTATTACCCCAATATGAATTTGATTTTTGCGATTTTGAAATTTTTTGTATTGCAATATATCTTGTTTAATTAATTCACAAAAAAATTACGCGTTTGGCCAATCTGATATAAAACGATATGAGTATGTATAAGAATGTTTGAAAAATAATCCGCAAGTACGTATAATTATTATTGCAACGGCATTCATTCAATACATTAATCATTGACACGAATCGATCCTCTTTATTTATCTTGTCTTCTGAATGGTGTGATATCATATATACACCGGAGGAGGATCGTTAAAGGGATCAATAAACGGAATCGATTCAATGCGGCCGGTTTATCTCTATCAACGATAAACGTACAGGTCAGAGATAGATACCCTAAAGAAAGAGAGACAGAGAATGAAAGGGAGGAATGGAAAAGGAGATATAGAGCAAATAACAAAAGGATACTTTAGATCGTATCGATGATACAGATCTAGGACGTTCAAAGCTCTCGCTAACTTCGCGTAGTGTTCGCTTGATCAAAAATAAAAAAAAAAAGAAAGGTAGTAATCGATTGGATAAGGAGTAATTTACTTCTAATACCTTCCCAGGTGTTTCGATATCCTGTGAAATACGAATACACAAACGCATATATGCATATAGTTACGTAGGTATTAAACGAGCTGAACTTTACATTTCTTTTTAAAAAAGGCAAACGATTATTCCTTTTTCGAATGAATCGAATTAATTTACATTGAAGTTATTCCAAACCGACCTACATTATTTGTTTATATATATATATATATATATATATATATATATATATATTTATATATATATATATATTTATTTATTTATTTATACATACAGTTTTTCTTTCGAAATGATAAAATGATTATTACGATGGAAAAGAAAATATTAGTGTAGGTAAGTAGGAATTTGTTA
Organism: Dolichovespula sylvestris; assembly: GCA_918808275.2. Lineage (NCBI taxonomy): Eukaryota > Metazoa > Arthropoda > Insecta > Hymenoptera > Vespidae > Dolichovespula > Dolichovespula sylvestris. Next base: position 3,057,666 of record OU964970.1, on the reverse strand, counting down.
AAATTTGTTTGTGATAAAAAAAAGTTCGAACAAAATATATCGTGTATGGTAGGGTATCTAAAAGAATAATTAGAAGGTGTACTTTAGTGGGACACCTTCGAAGCGCTTCGTCGACTATAAAAGTAATCAAGAGAGAACCGTGCGGACGCACCAGACCGCGTAATAAGCAGCTACTTTGCCAACCATAATTGAGAAGGTACGGCCGAGCAACGACGTGCGGAGAACTTAATACAGTTTCAGGTATTTATTTCAGTATTACCGCGAACGTATTTCTTATTTATCGGTCGGTCCATTCTTGCTACAGTGTTGGGGTACTACCTTGGAAGAAATATAACTGCAGTTGAGATACTTGCTTTTTCATGATAAGTCAGTTGAATAGTTCTTATGAAACTTAGTTTCAAATATATAATAAGATTGTTTTTAAAATGGAACAAAGTAATAAGTTGATTTTGGCGATGAGTAAACTGATAAATTATATATGATAAAAATAGAAAATTTTATATATTAATTTTTTTAATTATTAATCTCTCTCTCTCTCTCTCTCTCTCTCTTTCTATTGTTATTAATAATTATGAATTATCTCGATGTATTTGTTTCTATGTTCTGACAATAATTATTATTCTCTTTGACATTGTAACGATGGTTCCGTTATAGTTCGTTTAATCTTGTCATCGGGATAATGACACATGGTACATTCGTCTTCTCCCTCGATATTCATTAGTTTGTAGCTTCGATCCGTTCACAATATTGTCATACTAAACCGAGAAACTTGGCATGTCGATGATAACTCCGGAGAGTTGGCTGACTTTGCGAGTAAAAGGAACGGAACTTGGAGAACACTCGGTGGGACACCGCGAAAGTTCATCGATCATGTACGCGTTTATGATGACACGACTAAGCTTAAATACGTAGAACAATATCGACAGCTTTTTTAAAATCGGTTAATTTACGATAGAAAAACCGTTCGTTATAGGATCTATTAGAAAAGTTCGAAATAATTGCGAAGTTAATTAATAATGAATTAACCATGTGTATCTATTGTTTGACGCAAAATTTTCAAATGGTTATTTTATATAATACGAATTCTATATGGTACGAATTGCATCTCTCTCTCTCTCTCTCTCTCTCTCTCTCTCTCTCTCTCTCTCTCCTTCTCTCTTAATTATTGCAAAATTTTCACCAAATCAATATTCGATTAATAACGCCACAGTTCATTCGATCTATATCGTACATACATATACTCTTTACTTCTCTCTCTCTCTCTCTCTCTCTCTCTCTCTCTCCTCCTAGTTCTCCATTTCCCTTCGTACATTTCTCAAGAAGCAAAACGTAAGACAAGATGAAAGCAGCATCCCATCGAGACCAAAGCAATGTAATTAACGTTTCCAGATCGAAGGAAACGAAGCGATCAGTAGTCGAAGTCATTTCTGGAAAGGTTTATGTCGTTGGACCCGTCTATCAGGTTATATTTCTATTGAGTAGAGCAAAAGCATCTCGTGATATCAAGCGAAGGAACGAGAGAGAGAGAGAGAGAGAGAGAGAGAGAGAGAGAGAGAGAGAGAGGGCGAGAGACGATCCTATATCAATGAGTATTGGAAAGAGAAACTCAAGTCATTTGGGAACGACAGTCTTCGTTATATCTCGAAATATGGCTTGCGTCCATCTTATTTCACCATCCGTTCTCTCTCTCTCTCTCTCTCTCTCTCTCTCTCTCTCTCTCTCTCTCTCTCTCTCTCTCTCTCTCTCTCTCTATTCGATCGATCGAACAAGAGAAATTACGGAATATAACTATGTTCATTCTGAGACAATGGAGAATTTAATCAGGCGAATGTCCGGACAATTCTTTGTATAATGCAAGCAGTATTTGTTTCTGATGTCTGTTTCTTTACATTTGAGTTTATATACATATAAGGAAGAGGGAAAGAAAAAACAGTAAGAAGATTTTAATATTAGTAAAACTATTTCCATCTTATTTTTTTTGGCGTTCTTTTAGATTTACCTCAAGCTTGACACTTTACCGTTGAGAATCTTTCTTTTTTCTATTCGGTTTTCTCTCTATCTATCTCATTCAAAGTTCGCTTATCACATTTTAATCGAGTCACGGAAGCAAAACGGCGTACAATGTCACAATCATCAAAAGTAATTTCATGCTCCGACGCGAAGCGCGAGATTCACAATCCGTTTCGATTGTATTTTCGACATTGTCGTTTACTTCTATTGCTTTTATTCGCGAGAATGGATTTTTGCTGAAATGGTTCAGCTCGTCGCTGAGTGTGCATAAAACGAGAGTACTTTTATAATTTGATCATTCGGAGATATATGTACTACGTTGTTTTTGTTTTATTACATCGGAAGAATTTGAATTGGTTTCGTGTCGAATGACTTAACGTCGATCTTTCAATTGTTCACGTTAGAGAAGTCAGTTTGTGAAACTAAGATGAGAATATTCGGTGATCTCGTTGTTCTCTCTCTCCCTCCCTCCCTTCTCTCTCTCTCTCTCTCTCTCTCTCTCTCCCTTCCTCTCCCCCCCCCTCTCTCTCTCGCTCTTTCTCTTTCGATTTCTCGTTGTTACGACGAAGTACTTGCTTGTTGGTGAAATCCAAGTTCTTCTCATAGGTACCTACCTATCGAAATAGAAGACGAGAAGTAGAAACAGATGGAGAATAGACAGAAGAACAGACTTGATTCTCCTGAGAGTACCAACAACTGAGATATGTATATAGGACAGCAGTTAGCATAGAAACTACGAGCATCCATTAAAAGGGACTTTAATCTAAACTAATCCCCCTGTAATCCCTCGTTAAGCTTCCTATATAACGCGTGTTGCGGAGTTCGTTTACCCAAAATGTTTCATTTAACCGTGCCACTCTTCTTGTGTATCTACATGCTTCCCTTCTCTCTCTCTCTCTCTCTCTCTCTCTCTCTCTCTCTCTCTCTCTCTCTCTACCTCTTTCTTTCTATTTTCGTCAGCATATACAAAAACAGAATCGTTTGATTATATCAATGGTTTGGGTTTACCATGTGTTTTTATTACGAAGTGTAGCAAACCGGAACACCTCTGAAATTTTTCCGATAAATTATCAATATGATAACAATCGTATTATTTTTATTTTTATTTTCGTAACTTCATTTTGATTTTATTAGAATCTATCTGATTATTTCTCTTCGTATTTATTATTTGAGCTATATACGAAAAAATTTAACGTCGTAAAAAGTGAAAATATTATCGATCAATTATAAGTTTCATAAATACTTTTGTATCCTATACGGAATGTATAACTCTCAAAAGAAAGTTTATATAAACGAAACTTTAAGGAATATCTTTAATTCTGATCGTCGTCGATAAATCAGATCATATCTCAAACTAATTTATATACATGTATGTAACATATTTGAATCTATTGATTATTACTTAATTATAAATCTAAAATTAATTAATCAACAATCTCTCTCCATTTCTTCTCGTAGCTGTCACCACTTCATTTTCACTCGTCTTCTTGAAGGAACAAAAGTAATTATTTTCCCGTACATGTTGCATCATGCACATCCCTGATGAGTGTAAGTAGAATGCTCTCCTAGGCGATAAACGAGAAGACGTTCACTTAAATGCATTAAAGCTTGAATCTGGTAGGTGGATTAAGGGAATATATAGTAACGTTTAATTTGACATGCAATTTCATTTCAAGTGGCTTTTCAGAAAAAAAACAATGCCGTCGAATGTTTAAAATGTATTATCAAAAAGCACTCTATCCATCAGAAATATTTGAGTATATCAATTTTATTCGTATAGAAAATTTTCCATTCGTTATTTTCATTGTTACGAATAAAACGTTACAAATGTACACTTGAATATTTTTCTACAAAAATACTACACTTTTTATATGTTACATGTTCGAATAAACTCGATGGACTGTAAATGACATAATAAATATAATTAAATGTCCATCGCGATTGAAGGGGACTTGTTATATACATTTCGATTATTTTAAAGGACAATCAACGACAACACGAACACGTGATACGTTCATGAGACGTGTGACTATTTACACATTCCAAAGGGTCACCTTAAAATATGGTTGCTTTGTTTGACACAAGATTGTAAGATCACGGTCTACTCAAAGTTTATGACACGTCGTACACGTTAGGAGAAGTTAATTCCTTGTGACTACGAACGCTCTATGAAATGGTAAACCACAAGAGTTTCTATAGTACGACGCTGACAAATTACGTTGCTTATAAATTTTGCATAAAGCACTTTACATGTACATATACACCATTTCATTGCTCTTAACGTAAGTTCGTTCGCATACTTCTCTCGCATACTTCTCTCTCTCTCTCTCTCTCTCTTTTTGTTAATTAATTCATATTGAAAAAATGTATTGTGCAAATAAAAACATTCCTGCAAATGATGAGCATTTTTTATATCAGTTGTATGTTTCTCTCTCTCTCTCTCTCTTTCTCTCTTCAAATCAATTTATTTAACGACAGAGAAGAATGCGATTGTCGTTATAAAATAAAAGAATTTCAATTTGCTTTTATATATCAGAACGTTAAAGAGGTCTTTGAGAATGGAGAAATATCTTATTTCAAATTATTTCAAGCGAAATAGGACATACGCCCTCTGACCTATATATGATTTTCTGGAAAGCTGTTGGATATTCGAGACGGTCTCGACTACCTCTTTCCGTCCTTGTCATACGTACAACGTTTCATATATAGTCTATACCTTCGCGTTATATTAATATAAATTCCTAGATCCAGATGAATACGAGGGTACTGACAATGACCAACTAACCTAAATATCTACGTAATTTCTTGAAGAACATCTAGGCGGATTTCTTCGTGATTAAAATGGAAGGACGCTGTGTGCGTGTGTGTGTGTGTACATTAATGCAGTAGTAGGTATATAAATATTTTGTAATCATTTAGATCAAGAAAATTTTCACGTATGGAAAAATTTCGCGTATATAGATACGTGGAATAAATATACTGAACTATAAAGTAAACTTATATTAAATCTAAAATGTATGAAAATAAGAAATATTAAAATCTTTGTTACTTTCATTCTGTTAGAGAATAAAAATGAACGGAAAAGTTAATATAGAAGATTGGTAAAGTTTTCATTGGACAACAAAATAAAACACTTCGAAAGCGTACTGATTTGCTTAACTTTCTTAATACTCTACTACTTTTCATTCCCTAGATACACGTAATGTATACCTGGGAAATAAAAACTATATGTATGAAAACCGGTATTTTTTAAATTAGAATTGCCTGGGGTCGATAAACCTACGACAAAACTTTATTTGACGATCTTTAAATCATTCGATTTCTTCTCATTTAGTTACCTGAAAAGAAAGATTGAAAATATTAAAGAATTTGAATAGTGACCATGCATAGAATGCTAACTCCTTTTTCTTTTTTATTACATCTATTTTCTCTAACCATATATTCGTTGAAAGTAAAGAAACTTTAGTTGAGTAAGACATAACAAAAAAAAATCTACATTACAAAATGGAATTATGAACATGTGAGCATACAGTGACATCATTTTTTCGACAGAAAAGATACGAAATAGAGAAATAGAGAGATAGATAGATAGAGAGAGAGAGAGAGAGAGAGAGAGAGAGAGAGAGAAAACGTGCTTCAAACTTATTGTTTGTATAGTGCATACATTATACACCACGTACATATGTGAGAAAAACGAGTCATTAAAATATTTTACCCGTTGTTTCGTGCTTTATAATGCGTAGCTCGTAGACAGAAATTTAATATAAAAACTTTCGTTCAGCTTCGAACAATAAGGATGGGTTATTATCATTACGCAACCCTCGACGACGTTTATATTCTCTTTCGTTTTTATTTTTACGTTTTTTTTCACTTGTACCTTTTTCCTTTTTTCCTTTTTTTTTTTTTTTTAAACCACAAGAAAGGCTTTCGTAATATCTATATTTTATTTTCACATGGGACATCATTTTAATTCCGTTGAAAATCTTTCGTCCTAGTAGTAAGAACGTAATGCACCGCGGAGATTTGTATGCTCATATTAGAAAATACGTAAAATATTATGTGTGTTCATATAACGTGTAACGAATAATAAGAGAAAATAATTTTCAAGTTTTCCATATACTATTTGGGGTATTTATCAAATTTTAATTTATCATCCTTATTTATGCGTATTAATACGCGTCATAATTCCGATGTACTCGAAGATTTAATAATACGATTAAATGTAATTTTTAATCCTATTAAAATGTCGATTGTACGTATTACAATGGAAATAATATAAGTATGTTATGTGCATACGTGGAACGAACGTGAACGATATTTTATATTTTCTGATCGACCATATATCGTTCCCTTTCGAGAAATTACTTTTACAAAATCGTTGCAATTCAATAAAATTGCGAGAAGCAATAGCGTTAAAGCGAAATTTTCTTGGCATTGTTCTCTTTCTACGCCTCACGAAAATTTATACTCGACGATATCGCCATGGTCCTCGAATATATCTCGTTCTTTGTTTTTTATTCTTTTTCTTTTTTTTTTCTTCTTTTTTTCCTTTTTCGAATGATGGACATAGTATCGAGATTTTTTAGAGTAATCCATTTGAAGATGGACACATGTTCGATACGCTAACGGCCGAAGCTTTTCGGCTTTTAAGATAAGTGCTATATTCTACGCAAATCGTTACTATAATAAAAGAAAAAAAATTCATAAATTTTCTGAAGCCTACGGAAGACATTTTAAGAGACTGAACGGAGGGACGAAAGTGGATGCAAATTGAACATATGTGTATATACTCGAAATATTACCCGTAAATTTGTAGAAACAAAAATATTTTTCTTTTTCCCAAGCGAAAAGAAAAATGTAAATTATATTTTCCAATATTGACCTCGTTACGAGGTTCAAGCGTGACTTTACATTTTCGTCATTGGTACGATCAAAATTCAACTTGCGTTATTTCTTCCTTTTTTTTTTGGTTTGACATGTTTATTGCGGCTTCAATTGCTGTGATTTTTAGTAGTGTCGTCCAACTTCGTTATCGCAACGCAGCAGAAAGAATAAACGAGGAAGAATAAAAAAAGAGCAGAAATGCGAATATAAAAAAAAAAAAGGAACTAGAAGAACGCGTTGCCGAGATAACGTCGGATAAAATTCGCTTGTAATAAATTTCGGCGCAAAATGAAAAAGTCCATGGCAAGCTTATTTTGAAAAAAAAATGTCACCCAAGGGAAACGTCCAAGTTAATTAAGTGACCTGGTAGAAATAAAAATGTGACAGTTTTTTGTCACTCCAAGAGCCCGGAAATTCGGTCCTACATTAGGCTATTTGTACAATCCTTTTGAACGTAATGAAAATGATCGGCTTGTAAATAATTCATGAAATACCGTCATAAATGAGAAAAAACGTAAAAACAGAACAACCGAAAATAACCAACGAACATTCATATATACATATTATATATATATAATATATGTATATTTGTATGCCAATTTATGTCTTTTGACTTTATTTGCGAGAATATAAATAGGTACTGATTTTCAATAAAACTTAAAAAACAAACTAACTCGTTGGATATAAACACGTAAGATGCGGCAAATACGGAAACGTAACAAAAAAAAAAAAAAGAAAGATATTTGCTATTGGTTCAGTTTATTCAAATCGTCGAACTTCGCGTTGCCCGTGAGATCGTGGAAAACACTTGGGATTTATTTATTTATTTGGATGCTTTCTTTTATTTTTATTCCCATAGCATACGATTCGACCGGTCGAGCTGGCACCGTTTAAAAAATCGTATATCGTTGTTACAAACGCCGTTAACCGTGTCGCGTTTTGCGGCTTTATATCTCTTTGCGCCTGTGCGTCTACAGGAGCTGTAGGTGTGCGTGATTTATTACTCATAAATGTACCACCCCCTTGGTTCGTATGTCCACCCTTTCTATCTCTCTCTCCTCTCTCCCTCTCCCTCTCTTTCTCTCTCTCTCTCTCTCTATCTATCTATCTATCCCTTTCTAGCTTCGATTTCCATAGATACAAAGAGAAATGTTATTACAGCAACGAGTTGTGTGCACATCATCCTCGCAATCAGCAGTTGAATCATTCGCCGATTGTAGGAAATTCAAAATTTATTTTCCACATAGTACCACATCAGGATAGAGCGTTTTACTCGAATGTTAACCTCGATAAAGGGGAAATAAAAACAAAATCGATTTTATTCAGTGATAAAGTTATTTTGAAGTTTCTTACTCACATTGAAATAGGCAGCTGTTTTCTGTTTGTTTTTGTTTTGTTTTCTTTGTAATCATGATAATTACTTGTTCGAGGAATGATTGAATAATTGAATGATTAATATCGATATATATGTAGTGGAACTTAGAATTGTATAATTAAAAAATATGATTGTTAGATTGAATAAGCATTAGTATATATTCGCGTGGAAGTTCATATATTAAAACATACGACAATGTGGATATAATCGTTGAGTTAGGTTGATTTTAAATACAACAATAAATTAAATAAATACGTATAAAAAAAGTTAAATGTGTGTGTGTGTGTGTGTGTGTGTGTGTGTGTTTGTGATTAAAAACAAATCATATCAAATTATATATTTCATATATAATACTTTATGGATACTTTCAGAAAACATGAATATTCAGACAAGTAACTGATCTACGATAAAAACTTAGATATTTATTATCCTCGATCGGGCATAGAGAAACTCGATAATTCGTGGCATTCATTTTATTTGATAAATAATGAGACGTAATGATATGCGGTGGCAGCAATGTACTACGATTTAATATACTACTATTTAAATAAATGCATATAAAAAATTTAAACGCGCGCGCGCGTGTGCGTGTATGATCAGAAACAAATTTTATTAAATTATATATTTTGTATATAATATTTTATAGACAAGTAACTGATATACGATAAATACTTAGATACTTATTATTCTCGATCGGTCATAGCGAAACACGATAATTTGTGGCATCCCTTTTATGTAGTAAGTGATGATACGTAATGGTATACTGTGGCAGCAATTTACTGCAACAGTGTTTTGCACTTCGCGACGAAACGTGCTTGTTGGGTGCCTCGTTCGGTAGCTATTCGGAATCCATTTCTCGCGAAGCTCCGAACGTAATAAACAAACGGAAATTACATCGTCGGCGAGGACGCAAGAGACGAGAAACAAAAAGGTTATGGTGTAGTGGCACGAACGACGTTGGTATCAAAGCACCTACGATGAATAAAAAGAAAAAGAAACGGAAAAAGGAAAGTAAAGAAAAAAAAAAGTAGAAAAGAAAAAGATAAAGAAAGGGAGGAACGCGAAAACGAACGAAGGATTCTCCTTGATCTACAAAACTTAAAGGGAACAAAAATTTATGTTCACCGAATCTTATTTAAATATATCTCTATCTTCGTCGTCCTCACTGTTCTCGTTCTTTTTGTTTCTTATCGCACTTGTGCGTCGTTTTGTAGGAGGAACCCATATTTGGCATGCATCCGCCTTTTGGATTAAGCTTTAAACCCGAAGAAAGATAACATTGGTGTGGTTTCACAGTCTTCGGTATTTACTTCTTCTATGCTACACCACTAAATCTGATTTTTTGTATACAATCCTGTACGTGCGGATGTAAGTACTACATGTATTGTATTTAAATATCCGACAAAATACGAATAAAATTACAAAAGGTATAGAGTTGCATACGGTAGATAAGAGAAAATTTGTTCGCTAGATGGTAAGGAGATTTGTTTTATCTTATTTAATCTATAAAAAGAAAAGATTTACTCGATACATACTTTCGTTGTTTATTTTTAATAAATATAATATATTTTGGCAACCCATGTACTCTCTATCTATTTTAAGAAGTTATTTTTAATGATTGTATCATAATCTTTACATTATTTCTATGATAATATCAGTCAGAACCATGACATACTTGAAATTTTTCAGCACGTTACAGCTACACACACACACACACACACACACACACGCGCGATTATCTCGAATCCCGTTTATCTCGAAAAATTCGAATATCTCAAGAGAACTAAACCTATTAAAAAAGTTCTTTTTACAGATTTTTTTTTTATATGAGAGAGTACATCGTAAAATGCCAATTTTTTCAGATTGAATGAGGGAAAATTTTAAAGCCAATTTCTTTTTTTTTTTTTTTTTTTTTTTAATGGAACTATAGTATATATATATATTTCATAGTTGAAGTACTTTCACCTAAGAGCCATATAATTCTATTGAGCCTACTCGTCCTTGGGAAATTTTTGGGATAATCATTAGGAAAAAGCCTTATCACCCTTGTCTTGAAATAAAATCAACATAACAATCGATAGATAGCAAAAGGCGATGATATATATAACCAAGGAGGCTCTCATGAAAAAGCTCGGATCGCTGAAAATGTTCGTTGTGAATTACTCTCGGTATGTTAAAAATGGACGATAGACCGATAAAAAGTACTTGCTAGAGTTATTCTTTGTACGAATTCATTCGGACGTTCGACAATTGTTGCATTAGATTCACGGAGGCAAACGAAAATGAAGAGATTCATGGTCGGTAACTTAAAATTAAATTTTTTTACCTTTTTATTCTTTTTTCTTTTTCTTTTCTTTTGGTCGTACAAAAGAAGCTAATATTGAAGGAAAAATGTGAATTGAAGCTTGTTTAAATTTCATTTCGTAGAGATAAAGAAGAAAAAATATAATAAGAAGAAAATCGTCGAGAAGTAAGAACAATAGTGTTCTCTTCATCCGAAGAATCTTCCATCTCTCGTTGCTTATTTCATTAGGACGACCTTTACAAGTTTACAACGAGGCATTTTTTCCCTCTGATCTCGTATCTTTGTTTTATTCAAGAGATAGGAAAGGAAGAGAAAGAGAAAGACAGACAGACAAACAAAATGAGATGTATTATTTTCGACAGGTAATTTTTGCTGTCGTTTCGAATTTATGTTTGCTTCGGCACGCTCGCAAATCGTATCACCGTTTTTGCTATACGCCTCGCGAATATCCGTAAGAGAAAAGGGAGAAGAAAGAAAAAGAAAGATGAAAGAAGAAAGAAGGAGAAAATAGCACAAGAAAAAGTTGCCAGCTGTCTTCGTTTCGATGTATTCACCTTGAAGAATAAACAAAACTCAAAATTCAATTTCTATCGTGGTATCAGCGAATTTCTATCGTCCGACAGAAATGTTTTGCCGTTAAATAACGGCAAGTAAATAAGAAAGTATTACTCGTGTCATCGCATATTATTTATAACTTATATGTTATTACTTTATACACCAATTCACGTATGTAGTGAACGTTTATTGATTCTTATTAAATCTTATAGATATTTTAAACAATTTTATTTCGTTCTGTGAAATTTCTTAGAGTCGTTTATGTTGTGCGCGCGCGCGTGTATGCATATATTCATGAAAACGTAAAATAACATACTATATATAAGATAAAATACTGTAAGAGTGTGACACGATTTAAAAACTCTCTTTTACATTAATATTTAATTTAATATGTTATATAATGTTATTGTAATATGAGATATAATATTACAAAAATATTAGATAAATAATTGTTGTATACGATAAGAAGAAGTTCATGATTAATGACGTATTAATTTTTTCTCAAATATTGGAATTTCAATATTTAATCTGATATAATTTATCAAGGTCCTAATTACGTAAGATACATGATACATCTATATAGGTATCGTTCATCGTACTTGGACTACTGTTCGCAAACGTCGTTAGAGTATTGGTACGTTGCTTGAGAGCAAAGTGATTAGCGCGTTGTTGCAATTTGCTTGATATAGTCTCCCTAATGGATGCCCTATGGTACACTATCGTTCGTAATCGTGATACGCTAGATGTTACACAGGAAGACTATTTTATCGAAGAAAATAGCTATCCATCCTAAGCATGTTGTTCGATACTATTGGCCAATATACTAGCCAATGGCATTCGATCCCTTTCACTCTGTTCTATAACGTATTTCTTGTTTATCCTTTTGTACATTAGTTAGTCAAAGGATTTCTCTCCTAATCGATGAAGAACAATTGGCCGATGTATTCGCCACATAGGTATTTCATGTTTCTAATCATCATTGATAGAGAGTTCCGATCCATTTGTCGATTACAACTCTAATACCGTTGTCAGAATAAAGAGATGATATCGAATTTGGAAGGAGACAAGTTAGTTCTATCTTGTAAGAAAAATTATCGAGAAAAATCACGAATGGTTTCGTGCTCTTTTCGATCGGTTTCGTAACAGAAAGAGAAAGAAAGAATAGGAGAGACTACAGAAGGAAAAAAATAGAAAGGAGAAAGATATGATGAAAGATTTAGAAGGACGTTTCCATCTTCACAGATCCTAACCTTTTATCGAGATGCATCGATCTATCTATCATATCTTGGTATAATAACGAAGATAACAAAGAAGTGAAAGAGAGAGAGAGCTAGTTTGTCCGGACGTGTATCTTGCTCTTTGCAAGAAAAGGAAGAGAATGGGTGTAATGATAGAGCCGAAGAGACGCTGATAATAAAACGAAGCGAGAAAGAAATGAGATAGATAGTCCGAGCAAGAAAGCGTCTATGTGTGAAAGATAGAGAGAAAGAAAAAGAAAATGAGAAAGAAAAAAAGAAAGGAAGAAAGAAAGAAAGAGAGAGAGAGAGAGAGGAGTACATGTCCTACATGTACATACATAGATAGAACAAAATGGTGGAAAATTTTGGTCGGTAGTAAAACGTACACGCGGATCTGGCATTACGCCACGCAAACGAATATTGCCAATAAACTGCCAATCCAATTTACCTAGGCAGAAAATACTGGCGTTCACTTTTACGAGAACGAAGCGACTAGAAACGTTTCGCAAGCCGAACTCTTCTTTCACCTATCGATTGATCTTGCTCTTTTATTCTCTCTGTAGGGACTACGTCGTAGCCTCGTCCACCCTGAATCCTCTTCTTCGTACAACGTTCGTCTCTGATCCTGATCGTTCTTCCTCATCCTCTCTCTCTCTCTCTTTCTCTCTCTCTTTCTCCATCTATCTATCTATCTATCTATGTATGTATCTATCCCTATATCTCTCTCTTCTTGCGAGAAGAGATCTCGATTTGTATTCCCTAGATAACGATCCAATGAAATGCAAATACCATATCGACTTTCGTCGATGCTTTCGGACAGTGTTTCGGGAATGATTAATCAAATCGATTTTCAATGATCAAACGATGGTACGTTCCTCTCGAGAATATCGATACCTTCGTTCGTCCGTTCGTTCGTTCGTTCGTACATTCGTTCATTCGTTCGCTCGCTCGTTCGTTCGTTAGATGGAAATTACCTATCTAATCCGAGTCACGTTCATATGTGGACATTCAAAATTACGTTATCCTATTCGTTGTCACCGTAATTATACAGAGTGTCTTATAAAAAACTACTGAATATGAGAATGGACTATTCCTGATTGTAGAATGAAAATAAAGATTTCCTCTTGTCACGAGATTACTTCGCAATTTTAAAACGATATCATTAATAATGATTATTTAATTTAATTTTTTCGTTAACAGGCAAATCTATTAAATTCATTTGGATTATTACACTTTAATCGTTTTTTTTTTTTTTAATTAATAAAGGATTTTAATTTATATCGCACGAGTATCATCGATCGACTTTAATGTATAATCGCCCTAATCAACAAGTTTCGAGAAGAAGAATGTCGAAGTGATGTTGTTCATTTTATTCTTGAATTTTGTTACAACATAATGTTTCTAAACTCGGTGGATCCATGGTACCATTCTTGCGGTAGGTCCGGTATACTTTCATGAGCCTTTGCCCTGGGAACGATGAAGAAGACCTCAATGCTCGATAAGAATCCATGTGAGAGAGAACACTGTTGAGGAAACTATGCATCTCGAATGTATATACTGCGGGGAAGAGCAAGCCCTGAGGATGGATCTACTGTAAAACGACAGCATTACGGAGACGTTCTCGTGCTCCCAAAGGAAAAACGGAGGGAGAGAGAAAGAGAAAATTCACGAGTTTCGAAGAGGAAATCCTTTTGACGTTGACGCGTGCCTTTTGCTTCTCCTTTGAAATTTATTGCCGATTACAGTGTAAAATGGAAAGAGATATTGTATCTTAGAAAGTATGAAGTATGAGTGATACGTTAGTAGTTGAGCTAATGTCGGATGGAAAGTTAAAGATGACGTCAGTTAATTTTTTGTATTCTGTAATTAAGGTCAACAAGATTTCACACAAGCTTTGAATACTCCATTTTCCACGATGTTCCTTAAACCTTAATAAAGGAATAAGCTTCTTAAAATATTTTTTTAAAGGACACAGAACAATTTTTAAAAACGTGTAGTTCAGGGGAGAAAGAGTGTAGCTTTATGACATAAACCGGACGTTATGGAATACTTCAACGTGGTTCGTATTAATTATTATAAAGATCGCAGAAAATCGGTGAAAATGGCGTTACGGTAAGATTTTTTTTCCTTTTATTTTACAAAAGAAAACGTAGAGAGAGAGAGAGAGAGAGAGAGAGAGAGAGAGAGAGAGAGAGAGAAAAGAAGGAACAATCATCTTGCTAAGATTAGAGACAACTATACAAACAACACAACGATTACCTTCTTTTTATCTGCTAGTCAAATGAAACTTCTTCTTAACGATCTTTGAAATCCCAAGACGACGAGAAAAATTGTCTTCCACGGCAAACGAACTTTTCTATTCTGATCATTCGCATTGTCTTAAAATTTTTTAGATCGTTTAGCATGAATTGTTTTTTCTTCTTTCTCTCTCTCTCTCTCCCTCTCTCTCTTTTTCTTCATCAACACGCTCTTCTCATATCGACAACTTTGAATAGTCCCAATCTGGATTTGCGTACAAATATCTTTTAAAAGGGAGGAAAATGGGGAAAAAATGCACAGATAATAAAAGTTTTATACCAGTAGGATTATTTGTTCTGTTTACTTACCGTACAATCTCTTTTCGTTCGTTTTCATCTTCGTTTCTATTCTCTCCTTCTTCTCTCTCTCTCTCTCTCTCTCTCTCTCTCTCTCTCTCTCTCTCTCTCTCTCTATTCTTTTTTTCACTCATTCTTCTTTATTGTCGACGTTTTTTCTTCTCTTCCTTTTTTTTTTTTCTTTTCTATGAGACCATTTTAGATTAATTAAGACTTTTCTTTCCGTCGATTGAGCAGTGTGATAACTTTTGAAACTGATGAATCGGCATTGTGATTACTTTTTCGATTTATTTAACGTCTGGCCAACTTACCTCCGAATTCATTCCCTCTTAGCCTTTGTATTGTGTATTTGATTGGTCGGTATTCATCATCTTCGTCTTTTTACCTTTCCTTCTCTCTCTTCCTTTCTCTCTCTCTCTCTCTCTCTCTCTCTCTCTCTCTCTCTCTCTCTCTCTCTCTTTCTTTCTTCCTTTTAGAGTTTCGGAACGGTAGGAATTATAGAGAATTATTTCCCGTCAGTCTTATAATCACCAAAGATATTTTGCTTGAAAATATGATCGCGAGTTTATGAATAATACAAATGGAACGAACTATCACGAACCAATGCCATTTGAAATATCTATGATTGTTCTATGCTCTTTTCTTATCGTCGTCAAATGACTCCTTTTATTTACTTGTCTTTTCGAAAATGAGAGAGAGAGAGAGCGAGAGAGAGAGAGAGAGAGAGAGAGAGAGAGAGAGAGACGAAGAAAAAAGGAAAGGGTTAAGGAAGAAAAGAGAGAGGAGGGGGAAAGAAGAAGATAACTTCGATTTTCGAGATTCGGCTTGGGAATCCTTTCTTACGTAACGAGAAACGGTTTACTTTAACCAGAAGAGCTTGGCACTACCGAAACCTTTTCCGCTTTCTACCCTAATTCCGAGTTAGAATTCTCTTTGAAGTGGTCCGTCGCCTATGGATATCCTCTACTCCTTCTTTTCCATTTTCCATAGTACCTCCTCCCCTCTTCTTTTCTACCATAGGACTACTTTATCTTTCCTTCTTGCAATAGAACTTGTTATTCCACCTAGCTAGATTCCTCTTAGGAAAGGATTCGAAGGGAATTACGTATCGTAAAAAAAAAAAAAGAATAAAAAGACATTTCGCGCATGACCGAATTTAAAATTCTTTTTCTTTCTCACATGGGACGAGTAAATTTAGTATATAATAATATAGATATGTAATATATCCTACCTATTATAATGTATTATCTATATATATATATATATATATATATATATATATATATATATTTATTGTTCGTTGAAATTTATTTTACAATATAAAATAATAATACATATTTTTGTCTTTGTTTTTGTAATTATGAATGTTTACAAATTATCTTCGCTGTATATATGTTTAATACATATCAAAGAAAACGAACGCGGCGTTCAATTTTTTCAGTCTTCTTTGTTTTTTATGTTTTATTTTTTTCATCACTTTATGTAAGTGCAATTAAGTAAGTGTGATTAATTGTACGCAACGATCAGAAAAACAAAATTGAATAACTTAAGTATGAGAAAAGAAGAAACTTTTTATACGTATCATATTTGTAATAATTTTTTACGCCTAGTCAAGAATCTTCATTATATTTTAAAAATGTTTCTCATAGCTCACAAATATCTGGGTAATAAAATTAATAAATAAAAATTTTAGACGATGCTTAATCAATTGATATTTATTTCGTTGGATTGATTAAGGTATAATCACGTGGCTCAATACTTCGTGTTAATAAGGAACATACTTACAAAAGGTGATCGATGAAAGAGAAACAGAAAGAACAGGATCGTGTAAGACAAAGATAAAAATAATAGGTGGTATTAGTTTAGTTTATAACAGCTTCTAACATGTCGTCTATTCATTGTTCAGATATAAGATATTTGTGGGATCGACCAAATAGTTCTCACTGCACGAACTACTTTCAAAGTAATTCGCAAGACCTCTCTGTCTCTCTTTCTCTCTTGTATTCATAGACATTCAATCAAGCGCTATTCCGTACGTCGCAGGAATTGAAAACGATTATACTTGGCGGTTGAGTGAACATCTTCTCGAAATTCGGAACCACTCTTACATAAGTTACGCGACCAAGAGACTCGGATACTCGCTTACTTGGATATTATTTGGAGAATATCGTAAGATCTCTATCGCTCCTCTGGCATTTCCTATAACGTCTAATGTCAGTCGGTAGCTCCAATTTTCAATCACGATTGATGAATTTCATAATACGAAATATCTACTATAGTATCAATCGTTTAAGAGTTTTGACAAGTCATAATATTTCGTATATTTAACTCGTGTGAATAAAATTGAACGAAATAATATTTGATCAATATAAAGGGGAGAAGAATTCTTATCGTTCTTTCTTTCTTTAACTAAGAAATTTTCTTGATTCGAAAACATATAATCAGTATTAAAAGTATTTTGAAATATAATTCTTGTTCGATCAAAAAATATACATGTATGTGTGTATATATATAAGATAATCCTTCTTGATATTATATATATATACACACGCATATATAAGACAGAGCGTGTGTATATGCGATTGGTATCGTTACGGTTATGTTTATAGATTCTGTCTAACTCGTGGACGTTTTCACGGCGGACGAGTTAAGCATACTGATGGAAACCATCAAGTGCGGTATTATAGAAGATTTTAAAGAAAGGCATTAGAAGGAATGACGCTTTTACGGAAGCTTCTTGGATCCTGGATGATGAATACGCCGCAGTAGCAGCTGCGTTGAAATTAGTTTTGTTTTCGGAGAAGGATAACGTCCCTCAAAGCTTGCGCTAAAGTAAAGGGCAGATGCGTTCATTTTCCAACCTAAAATAAAAAACCCAAACTCGTTACGAGGTAAAAACAGTAACTTCGAAATAGTGATTAGTGGAGTATAAAGAAATGTTTGAATTCATTATAAATTTCTACCATTTTCTTCGTATCGTTATAGGTATATTTTTGTTACTGACTTTTCATTCTCTAACTAAAATTCATTTTTGAGCGAACGCAAAATTAATGAGTCAATTCAAAATTTGACGGGAAAATCAATTATCAGAAATAAAGGGTTTATGTCAATTTACTTTCACATTTATATTCTACTATGAAAAATCAATCGTGCGTGCTTTTTGTCTGAAAAAAAGAAAAATATCGAATAGTACCGATATCGAAGCTGTGTGTACATATGCACGAATTTTCCATAAGACTCAAATTATAGAAGTAAATTGTAAATACATTCATAATTAAAAAAAAAATATTTATTATTATTTTTTACTGTAAAATAAATTCCAACAAACGATATCTATTTTTAGTTTTTATATGTACAATTCATAGCCAATTGAGGACAGTCACATTTTTTGAAAAAGAATATCTGAAATATGGATAAATGAAAGAATTGGATAATAATTTGATTCGTTAATCTGAATACAAAAAATGTTTTTGAAAAAGACGTGAAATATAAATGAAACAATCGTGTAATAATTTGATCTTTTTAATTTAAATACAAAAACAATATTTTTGAAAATATCAATTAACAGCCTAACGTAAAATTAAGCTATTTTAAATAGCATAGTCGTATGTAAATAGAAAAAAAAAACATCTTTGAAAGCATCAGATGACATACAATTAAATTATTTTCAATAGTATAGTTGTATCTTATATGCTGCCATAGAAGCTATGACAATGCTAGACGACATAGGCAAATGCACGTATATAGGCATCTTGCGTTTCTCATATATTTCCCGAAATACTCAAACGAAAAGCGTTGGCGGTGCACAGAAATTACATGCAAATTGGTAGAACATTGCGAGACAGTGCGTACTAACAAAACCATAACAACGAGAGTCGTCCTAATAAATAGTTAAATATACTTATATGCATACATGCTGCATGCATTCGCAAACAACCACATATAAATAAATAAATATATTCTCAGTTGGACGTTGAATAAAAGAAGATTATTTACAAGAATTTTTTTTTGTTTTAATTTTCTCGAAATTTTAATTTTATCTTCGTTTGTCACAAAAAAAAACATCGAGAAATATCACAGTTATATTGATATTTGTTATCATTTTTTTTCGAAATAAAAGAAACATCGTTGTTTAATTGATATCTTGAAGGAAGCTAACGTGAATATGACTTCATTCATTTCTAATCTACTTCTTTAAAAATAGTGAGACATTTAGAGAAATATATACATAATAATCAATGATATAATATTAGACCGGGAAGACAGAAGAGAGAACATTTTATTAACAGAAGTCAGGAAGAGATGATTTAAGATTCCAGTATTTTATCACTTCACAGTGTCTAATTACATTTTCGTGACGAGTTCCTTAATTAACTGATTAAAAGCGATGAAGATCAACGAGAAGAATGGCTTGTTAAAGATATAATTAATTTGCTATGTATATATATTATGTATACAACGAAAAATAAAATATTATGGATTTTCGTAACTTGTTGTTAAAAGTTATATCGATCGGCTTTTTCATTGTTACGAACGATATACGGGAAATCACGTAATGAAATATCATGTTCGAAAAAGTTAGTTTCTCGACTTGCGAGCTATTGTCACTGAGCTTTTCATTCTTCTCATTCAATTTTTATACCCCTAGACAAAAAATTTACGTGAACTTTATAGTAATAAGTTTCCAACATTGGAAATTATATAATCACGTCGATAATAATCAACCATTGGAAAAGGTACATATGATATTTGCTCTTGAATAGAGACCGTGATACTATTTTAATCGAGAACATTTGATCAAATGCACGTTTGTACATATTAATACATATGTATTCGTTCGTCCAACGAATTCTATCCAATACTGAATACTATACCTTCTTTTTATTTTATTTCCAAACGATGTTATTAATTATAATGCCTACCTATAGAGAAAATTCAATTAATTTCGATAAATAGGAACCAATAAATTATTAATACACAATTCTCATACATACTTATACTTGCTTTAGGTGTATCTTATTAAATAATTTATGTAACGACTGTTTATGGAATATGTTAAAATTATATTCCTGGTGTTAAGCGGTAATATTTTAGTCGGTCGTTTTTCTTCTTATTATTAAATATTTAATAGTATCGCCAATAGTACATTTTACAAATGTATATTATATATATATATATATATATATATATATATATATATATAAATGTATAAACATGGTATATTATATTTACGTTTAATAATTTATCAAATGAAATTGATCATTATAAGATCTATTCATAGTACATACACGTGTATTTAAACACAAAGTCGCAGTGTTCAATTTTTCTTTTTTTTTCCTTTTTCTTTTGTTAAGAAACATTGTTTTGTTTAATCAGAAAAACAAAGAATCGTCTAATCGGTTTTCCCTTTGATATATCTGTGCTCGTAGAGAGAGAAGGGTCTATATCTGATGCCCATGAGGCATCATCCGTTAATGATTATCCAAGCAATCGTAATAATCGATGTGGTATGCGTTTATGACATAGACACCGAGCAATGCCGATCATTGGCCAGTGTTAATCATGACGATATCGAATTGATCGATTCGTCAGGAATAATAATTATTATTATTTTTTTTTTTTTTATGTGTTTATACATATATCATCTTCATTTCACTTTCGTGTTGAATCTCAATCGGAATAGTAATGGAGATATATACATATACGTATGTGTAAAATTACAGGTAAAATATACGAGATATAATGTGATATATATAATTACGTTACAATAGATTTTATCTTGTATATAATTTATTTTTCGATTAAATCTTCAAGATTTACAGAATTCACCGAAATTCTCTGTGAAGAAATGAGAAGAGAAATTTACGGCCTCTTTCAGCACTTAAGTTGAATAGCTTGTTGGATCTTCGAAAGATTTATCGTTCCACGTTTAAACACGTCGGTACTTTCCGCCCTTTATGTTGTTATTTACATCCGTGGCTTTGCTGCTCCTCGAGGTCGCCCGTTTACTTATGAGCGACACGCATTAGTTGCCAGTAGGTCAACCGACATCGCTCGAAAAGGATCTTCGAGGTAAAAGAGAGAGCTCTACTTTCTTAGACAGGAATTTCTTGTTCATTTTTATATTTTTCAGTAAGTTTATCTGTTATATAATACTGATTCAAAAGATCTGTTCAATGAAGTCTCTCCACTGTTCGAAATAATGTACTATTAAAAAGATTTTTTTATAACTTCTTTTCAGAGACAATTTTTATCATATTTTTTCTTGATTTATGAGACACCATAGCGTTTATCTTTATTTATTTTTTTGTTTATATCATATAATTTCTATTTGTTTAATTTTGTTAATTTGCTTTTAAGATGAACATTTATGCGGTGTAACTACGTCAGGTTATCAAATTCGACGATCGTAGTATATTTATGTAATTAAAGGGTATCGATTAGAATGAATTTTAAACGATGACCAGATCGATCGATCGTTATTGATCGTTATCGATCGAACGATAATTGCTAGAAGATCTATCAAACGGCTACCGAGTTCCAACAGGGACTTCTCAAATATCCACAACGTAGAATCCTATGGACGCTTTTGATCACATATATTGGATTCACTTAACGGTTCTAGAAGCTTGCATAAGGAACTCAATTTCCAACGTGACATTCATGGTCAATCGATGAGGATCGTAGCCTGGTAGGAGCGATCAATCCGTTTGATACAAGCCGCTTGCTACTCTCGCTCGTTTAGATTAGCATTACTGGTGCTGAACTCCGAGTTCTCGTGCTCTCTCTCTCTCTCTCTCTCTCTCTCTCTCTCTCTCTCTCTCTCTCTCTCTCTTCTATTTTGCGGTGCTGGATTCTGCGATGCTGGAATTAGCCTGTGGCCGTTTGTACAACGCGAAATCACACGCCAGACCGTTCGTTAGAGCTTCACAGAGTTCATTAAAATCTAGACGATTTTTCCTCAGTATTTCATTTGTTCTTGTTTTGAATAGTCACAAAGTCATATTAATGTCATTATAAAGTTTATTACATCAACGAATAATAAAGCGTTATAGATCCGTTCAATATCGATCGTTGTTTACAGTTGTTTACAGTGAAAAAGAGGCATCTTGATTATTTCAATCATGCTTCATTCTAATTACTTCAGTTTTGTTAAAATTAATTGAAATAGTTTATTTAACTCGGATATATTACGTTTGCTTTTCAAACTAGCTTACTTGTGTGTTTTGCGGAAAAAGCATATTTATTACAATTACATGCGTATATATTGTATATTTGAACAACAGAGGTATAAGTTTCATATCAAATTATTTTCAAATTTCGACATATTTTTATTCTTAATGGAAAAGTCACTTTTATATTTATACATATATAAATGTTATTTGAAACTATTTATGTATCTCAGTATGCGTGTAAAAATATATATGTATATTGTGGAGGTATCTTTCAAAATGTTAGAAAAGAAAAGAAAAGAAAGAAAATGTTCGATGTTGTCTAGTTTGACATACGTTCACTGCACAGGTATCCTGGATGCGGAAAAGGGATATGCATATCCTTAGCGCCGGAATCCTTATGTATACCTCAGATCTGAGGTTTCTAGTAATCCATCCGGAAAACTCTGAGAACTGGACGTTGCAGATCAAATCGCCTCAAGAACGAGACTCCGGGGTTTACGAGTGCCAGGTCAGCACCGAGCCAAAGATGTCATTGAACTATACTCTCAACGTCGTCGGTGAGTGAATTTTGAATTATTCAACAAAGTTAACTCTTGATCAGAATGAACATTCCGTTGATTTTTCGCGACCCAATTATCCTAATCAATTTTATCAAATTTCACGTTGACTTCTCCGTAATCGTGGATCATCGAACGACGATAGTCGATTAATATTTTTATTACTACATCAATGCTTTTCAAGGAAAGATACATTCTTAATACGCGTCAGTTTATATCGATTTAGGTATACGAATTTTTTATTTTCGTTCGGATGATAATTAAAGATAATAAATTATCGTCATAATCTTATCGTTATAATAATAGGAAGAAGTAATAATATTTGCTGTAATAATAGGAAGAATTAAAATTTATATAGAATATTTTAGTCGGCAAATATACTTTAGATTTAAACTTATTCGAGTAATTTTCCGAGGAAGTTCAATATGTCGTTTTATTTATAATACGTATCAAAATCAGCAGGAAATTTTTTCGTTCGTATTAATTAAACATTCTACGTATATTTTCGAACAAATTAAACATTTTAATATTTCATATTTTATATTTCATAAGACCTAGTATATTTACCATGACTCATGGTATAAAGGATAATGCTTTTTCCTGTGTGCTATTAATATCATCCGATATAATACATAAACGCGCTACACGCATTTTACGTTCATTTCATACGCGGAAGTAAAGTGGAGAGGCGGAAATAGAAAAATAGAGCTCGTAAATTTATTTTCTTACCGTTCACGAGTGCGAGAAGATCTTTGAGAAGACGACGAGCATTGACATTAAAATCTCGTTGAGATATAGAGCTTGTAGCAAAAGAAAAAAGAGTGGAGGAAGCGGTGTGGATGGGTTCGCAGGGGAGAGAGAAAAGGGTGGGAAGGAGATTGATAAGAGAGAGAGAGAGAGAGGAACAGAATCCAAAGAAGATAAAAAAAAAGAAGAAGAAAGAAGAAAGGTACGAGTCCGTGAATTTCGAAGAGAAGAGTAAGAGAATGGTGGATTGGGTGGAACTTCGGGGGAGAGGGAGAAATAGAAGGGGTAGGGGATGGTCGTCGATAAGAGGCTTGAGGAAAACAGGTTGGTGAACTAGTCTTCTCCTTTCGTATCGTTCGGCGGATGTACGCGGAACGTCCGTGGCGTTTAGTCGAGAAAGAAAGAGTAAAAAAAGGGGGGAGGAGAGAGAGGAAAAAGAGGATGGAGAAGAGAAAAGAGAAAAAAGCTGACGCGAAATAAATCGTCTTTCTTTTCCTCGGGCCACGGCTTGTCGTTCGTGCAACGGGCGACGTCGTAAACACGGACTCGATGGTGGAATCAATTTTACAAATCCGACGTACAAAAAGCTCTCTCTCTCTCTCTCTCTCTCTCTCTTTCTCTTGTTTACCGTACAAATCTCGAGCGCAAAGGTTCTTCCGTTTTCCTTCCCCTTTCTCGCGGCTTTACGTTATTTTCACCGTAACGTCACTCTTATTCTCTTCAAAAGTACTCTTTGATAAGATAAGAAGAGAAAAAAGTTGGCTTGAAAAACGTCGAGAAATTTTCGAATTTCGATCGTTTACATATACGGTCATATAGTGTCGATCTAACATATTATAAACGAAATATTCCATTACTTTTTTATCGATAATAATTTTTCATAGAATAACGCTATCTTATATATTTCTATACGTTCGTACGTATGCATATACGTATTTATATATGTATGTATGTATAATTAATATTTTGTTTGGTTTATTTATTTATTTATTTCTATATGTCAGGATCGTGAAACGTTTTCGGTAATATTTTTAAATGGGAAAAGCAGAAGCGTTTCGTATCGATTAGAAATGCAACCGGGTTCGCGTTTATGGTCGTTCAAAAGATATTTATTTTACATTGGGAATGCTCGTTTTCCTTGCAGACGAAATTCAAAGTTTTAACTTGAATGAAATGGGTTTCGACTTTAGAGCGACCGTGAACCGCTACATGTATACATTGCGACTAAAAGCATCTCCCAAACTCGCTTTTATGGCTATCGGAGACGATTCGAATGTATTTCGTTTAATCGCATCGATGTTATTTCTCGCTCTTTGCCCTTTCGAACTTCGTTATTTTCACGAGTGCGTCGGTGTTTTTTGTCCTTTTTTCTTTTTCTTTTTTGTCTTTTTTCTCTTTTGTTTTTACATGTACCCAATGCAGAAATTATGTTTGAATCAGTTGCATGTGAAAAACAAAAAAGAAAAGAAAAGAAAAGAATTGTTTCGTGAACGCCAAAAACTTCGGATCCTGTAGAAAGTCATACGATTTATTTTAATAAAATTCTTCAGATTAAATTAAAATGTTTAAGAATTCATATTAACCAGTAGCAGCAAGCTTTTGGATGTTTTTTAACGATTCTGTATATTTGCTCGAAAGTAATTAGAGCTTTGAACGGTGTTAGAGTCGAGTATCTGAAAAGTACCTCTCAATGTTATAACACTTATTATCTTGCTTTCCTATTTTTTCTTCTCTCTTTTTATTTCTTTCGCTTTTATTTTAGTTTTCTTTTTTTTTTTTTATGTAGGATTATCTCAACGTTTCTTATTGATACCTTTGGAGTATCTCGAATCGTTAAGATATATTGCTAACACGTTTTATAATTATTGATATTAATATATTTGTACTTACATCCGTGTGTGCTTAATTTTATTTTGTTTTTTTTTTCCAAATGTTAGCAATGTTATTATAATTTTGTATTTATTACTCAAGTATCTATAGCATCATACATGGACTTAGTTTCTTTTTGAATATTAAATGTTAACGAAAAAAGTAAATAAATAAAAGTTGCGAATGATCATCTTGAAGAATCATTCCGTGCAGTGTACAAAATAGAAAGTAAATAAAAATATTTCGATAATTTTCTATAAAAAAAAATAAAAATAAAAATTCGTAGGTAATGTAAAATAGAGCAAGTAAATAAATAAATAAATAAATTTTACGTGCACGTATTTTGGATGAAATAAAACAATAATCGATATAGATGAGTTTTCTCCTCAAAGTAAAATTTGTGTTAAACATTAATACTATTTGGTATGTACATATATATTCTTCGACATTTCCTCATATATCGATTTCTAATTGTCTATCAAAGATCGTTTTTCTCACCTATGTACCGTAAATAGAGGATGGTTATGCTACCGTTCTTTTTGTTATCTCGTATTAATATCTAGAGAAAAACGAGAAAGCATCGGTACGTCGTTACTTTATTCTCTGCTGTTAATGTTCACCAAGTTTATCGATAGATCGTATATACCCAGGCGTGCTACTGTTTTGAAAAATCATGCGTAAATCTCGTTCATCTCTTTGCTAGAAGCTATTGTTGTTCATTAATTAATCTCCGAATAGAAGAAAGATCCAATTTTCGATCAAAAACTCGTCCCTTCGCTCGTTAAAAATATCCAATAGTGACCAGAGATATATATTGGATTTACTGAAAATTTATGTGTTCGTTTTATCTTTTATTATTTTTTTTTTATATTTATTTATTTATTTTTCTTTAATTTTTTAAATTTTTTCTTCAAAATAATTTGTTACTAAGAGGACAGAACTTTTTTGATCGATCTAATAAAAATTTAGAAACAATCGAAAATGTTTTTCCGTACGAAATTTCTGTTTCAATAAAGAAGAATACGCTTACGTAAGAAATATTTTATTTCATTATATAATTGATGGACCATCTGAAACAAGTCACTCGAATATTTATCAAAGTTTTGCTGATATATATATATATGATAAAGTAAATGGACATTAGTAGATCTTAAACTTTCTGTCGATAAAGATTATATTCGATTAATTTTATATTCGATCGAAGAGTAAAATCGAACGTTGGTTTTTCCTTAAAGGAAGAAACTTACAGATGTAGAGATAAAAATCGTTTAAAAAGAATCTAAGAGGATCGAGTCCGTCGACTGGTAGAAAGTCAGCGAACTGCCGTTCGTTTGCGATATCTCGATGTCGAGTTAAAAGTAGAAATATCGAAGACGATATTCACGGTTTCGGAAGCTTCTCGACTTCGAGTAAAACGACTTATTTTCATCGATATTCTTTAAGTCTTCCTAGAGAGAGAATATTTTATCCGGTTTGATATATTTTTTCTTTTTGTTTTTTTGCATCATTTAATTTAATTTATCAATTATAATATAATACGTGGATATTAGCGCTATCTTTTTAATTATATCAAAATCATTAAATAATTTATTTTCTAGGAAAGATGTTACTGTATATTTGCAAATGTTTCATGTAATTATTTTTCTTTCGTATGTAAAAATAAAACGCTCTTATTGTTTGTACGGAAACATATAACATGTATTTTATTCCGTGCTTATTATAGGATGGAAAGTTTTTATTTTTATTCGTTAGTTCAAATATTTTGTGAAAGTAAACGGAACTCCGAATGACCAGGCATTAAAACGATTTGGATACTTTGTTTTATTATCTGTGTTTGTGTTTATAACTACAATATGAGCACATTGGTCAACTCATCAGGATATCAAGCGAACGTGTCGTATTGAAACGATTAAGTTAAATTATAAGGAGGTCCGAATTACATTTTTGTCAAAAATTGTATTTTCTTTAAGTAATTTCTTTTCGGTCGCTCAGTAAAAAAATTATTACAATTATTGGAGATGAAAAATCCGTAAACAATTCTGACCAATGAAGGATCGTTCCTTATTTTTTTCTTGACTTTTTATGTAAATTCCGTTTGAATTTCTTCCCTTTCCTTCCCTTTTTTTCTTTTCATTTTTAAAATTATCAGATGTTCGTGTTGGATTATAAGTAAAGACTGTATTACTCGGTCTCAAGACACTTTTGGTCACGTACGAATACGATCTTGATTCAATTTCACTAGGATATTCGTTCGCATAGACAGACTTTTGATTCAACCTGAAATATATTCGACATGGACGTACATACATACACGCAAATACAGGTATTGACTTGCACTCAGGATAGTATTCGGTCGTGCACACTCTCAATCTTGATATAAACTCATGACAGCATTCGGTTTGTGACAACCTCCTTCGTCGTATTGCTGCTAGGTTTTGCGACTTCAGCATTTCGGATAATCTCTCAAACATCAAGCGATAAGAAATTATAGGTTCCGAAAAAAAGGGCTAAGGGTAGGTTCCGTTCGTCAGTTAATAGACTGACAAATTCCCTAATGGGATCCCATGGACGAAACATTATTGTAGCATCATCTCAGGTGTAAGATAACAGATTGTATCAATATGTATTCGAATTAATGTGTTCGTCTTCGGGATTGAAATAGGCGCCAGCATTGATCGAACTTAATTTTTTTATTATGGGTAATCTTACTATTACAAACATTATTTTCAAACCTTCGGAAAATCTTCATTGAACAATAAGCGCCAATACTTACTTCACATGACAGTTTTTAAATAATCATTGTGTATACATTTTTTATATTTAAAAACTTCATTAAAATCAAAAAGTCAAACGATATTGCGTTCTGTTAACAAAAGCATTCTAACTCTTTAAAATATATCATGGTTGTAATGAGCCGACGTATAAATACGAGCCGGATTAGTTCGTAATGCGTTTTTTGTTCTGTATTCATTTGTAAAGCATCTTGCGGATAGGAGAACGGTTAGATACCCCAACGTTCTTGAAGTAAATCCGTAGCCATTTCTCTAACCCCGTGGAATTGTGGATATCTTAATGCAAGCGACGGTTGAATCTACATCGGTGTTAACCAACGACAACCGAGTATTCTTAAAGGAGAACTACTTTGTTGGATACTGCTAAAGCTTTTAAGAATGATAGGAAGAGAGAATGATATAAAAGAAGACGAGATAAGCGATGAATCGGAAAAAGAATGATATCATGAAGATTGTTATCGATTATGCGAAAATAGCACGAGAAAACTCAATCGAACGAACGCTTCCACTTCGGTTATAATGGAGTAGACCTTTACGCGCTTTTATCAAGTGCCACGATATCGAGATTTAACGGGATACATACAGATTATCGTTATTATTTCTGTTTCAACGGAGATATTACAATTACGATTGGACACGTAAAATTTTTACAGGATCTATATACACGAATATGAATGAATTATATTGTTATTCTTAATCTTCATATGAAACTTTTAATTAATTGAAATGATTCTTTCAATTTCGATTGATTAAAACAAACTTTCAATTAATTTTCAACGAATCGGTGTTTGATAATTGCTAATGAATTCAATATTTAACACTAGAACTACCACACCAGTCAAAATGACCTGTTTTACAATTTCATTGTAAAATTCCTATTTCGTGTTACATTTTTTTTTTCGAAATGATGCAATGACTTTTGCAGGGTTAAGTAAAAGTTTTATAAAATGAATTTTATTTTTAAATAACTTACACAGAATTCGAGTAATTTTTTGTCCTACCTACTTCTACTAAAACCAGTCAAAAATTTTTTTATTTATTAAATTATTACTATCTTATAAAAAGTATTTAACGTTATGAAATCATAACTATTTAATGGCAACTATAAAAAATACGATATAATTATGATAATAACATCTATAATAATACTAACAAGTATAACTGGTACTTTTCGAAGTGAAAAAAATTCTTACAATCTGTTTCATGAAATCGATACCGTTGATTAGATATTTAGATGAATCTTCTGGCTTTTTGTTACAATATTTTCTCTTATGCCACGACTTATCTGGCGATAAAACATAGAGATAGAAACATGCCATAGGTAACGTAACTACTGGCTCATTTTTACGATATTTTCTTTTATGCCACAACTTAAAGCATAAAACATAAAGAATCGTAGCCGTAGGTAATATAATAATACTAATCGATGCCGTTTCACGCGATCATTCTGTGTACCACAGTCGTTGGAAGAGGATCTAATTTTTTGTAACATAACGATATTTTATAAGTCCAAAAAATGGCAAAACGTATAAAAACTTCGGAACTTTTGCTGAAACTAAACAATATTCCAATGGAATGTTCTGATATCAAGGATGAAGATAGTGAATTGGAAGAAAATGAAATACTTTATAGTGAGAATAATGATAATGAGATTGTAGACCATGAAAAAACAAGTTGAGGAGTTCTCGGACAGTGAATTATAAAGTATTATTATAGATGTTATTATCATAATTATATTGTATATTTTATAGTTGCCATTAAATAGTTGTAATTCCATAATCTTAAATACTTTTTATAGGATAGTAATAATTTAATAAATAAAAAAAATATTCTGTTTTTACGTTTTTTTTTTTTTTTTAGACCAGTCATTTTGACTGGTTTTGGTAGAAGTAGGTAGATTTTTTCGGTAGTTCTAGCGTTAACGTGTTATCTATTAATAGAAATTTACCAGAAAGACCAAGATATACGGATGAAAAGAGGAACTCTGCGTTATAACGAGAAAAAATATGAGAAAATTAAGGAAACAAAAAAGAAAAAAGAAACCGAAAAAATTATCAAAGGGATTTTTTCTCATTGGCGTTCTCTAGATGCAGATTTCGTTCTTACATGAGAGAATGACATTAACCGCAATGTCCATCGTACCGGATGTCGTTGGTATGTAGACGCGCGCGCGCACGCGTGGGTGTTTGCATGTCCTCTGTACGTGCGTGTACGTATATAGGTGTATGTGCATATACGTGTATATGTGTTCTGAAACCTAATCGATATGCTTTCGGAGGTTTGTGCCAGGGAAACGTTACTGCTGCCACTACTGCTGATGCTGATGCTGATGTTGATGCTGATGCTGATGCTGATGCTGCTTCTATTCTAGCTACTTGACGTGTAGCGTATACTTATGTTACATGTACGTATATGGTACGCATATCTACATACATATGTACGTAGACACGTGTTCGATGAAAATGTTAATTAAGCGGCGTGAGTTTTCGAAACAGCATAGAGGCGCCGACGTTCAAGGATAATACGCAACGTCAAAACGGATCTGGTCAGTCACGCAACGTGTTATCACGTTACGTAACTCAGTGAGGTTAGTCGTGATACGATATAATCAAATGAAATTAATATTTTTATACTTATCCCGGTGAAAACTTTTCTTGAAACGGTTCGATTTGAACTAGACGATAATTGTATATATAGTCTCGATATATCTTATATTAGAAATTCTATTTAATACGATCGTTAAGATCAGGGGTGTTATGCTTTCAAGGAAAAAATTTGATTTGATACGATATTTTCTGCTTAAATGGGACGGCGAAAATGATTTTATTCGTTATTCGGTTCATATGTATCTATTTCGGTATCTTCTGTTATCTGTTATTAGTTAAAATTTCGGTGACTTTCCCATATAGCTCGCGATTGACAACCACTGTCTTCATACGTCATTCGCTATTGGCAGTCGAGGTTTACAATTCAAGAAAAAAAATATACGGTGATATTTGCACAGTACTCTCCTCGTTGAAAAGGAAGGATGGATCTTTCTTGTATTCGCTATTGAAAAGAAGTGAAGGAAATATACACCTCCCGAGAATTTCAACAAACATTAGATATACATATATTTGAACTACGCGTTCGTTCATGCATTTTATTTTATATTAAAAAAATGTAACGAGATTAATTCAAAGGTCAACATAAATCGAAAATGCGAGTACCGGAAAGATAAAAAACTCGCTCGTTGGTTTTATTAAAAAGAGAAAAAGAAAGAAAGCAAGAACGCAAGAAAGAAAAATGAACGGTAAAGTAAATAATGAAATTTAAAAATTGTACGATTTGTTTGCTTCTTTCTCTTTTTCTTCGACCTTTGACGCTCGAATTCACGATTGAACGATTCGGATTACATTTGCTAGATATTTTTAATTAGATTTAAATACTACGATAACGATGAAAATCAAGAACGTCTAAAACTCGAAGAAGGTTGAAAAATAAAAAGAAAGAAGTCGAAACGATCGATAAAACGATGGAATACAGAAAGCAGAAAGATAGATATATCGGAGCATACATACATATATATGTGTATATACATGAATATACGTATATATACGCAATATTGTATGTATGTATATATATGTGTGTGTGCGCGTGTGTGTGTATATATATATATATATATATATATATATATATATATATATATATATGTATGTAAATACATGTATAAGAGCTTAACATGAACAAGGAGGACGGGTGTGGTTTAGTACATGCGTGTCTGGGCAATACCGGATGCTGATATTGAAAAATTCTGAAGGAAATGAAAAAAATATGATGTGAATCCAGCGTCAGCTTCGAGAACAATGAAGGTGTAATCAAAACGTCATCGTGAATGTTGAATGTAGCATGTAAGCACTTAGAAAGGACGCTTGTAGTACCTACGTCTCGAGCAAAGATGTTTCCTTTTGTCATTAACAAGAAACAGGTGCACAGTATAGAAATAATAATAACTTTTTCTTACTTTCTTTTATTAAGATTTTTTTTTTCTATATGTATAGAAAAATATCGAAATGATAGAAAATAATAATAATAATAATAATAATGTATATATTTAAGAGTCATGCTTTATTTCAGAAATTAATACTCAATCTTTATGTTATTCTAAATTTTAACAATAATTTCACCTACGTTTCTTTATTCTTACGAATTTCGATACTTTTACTCGATTTTGATAATTCGAAATTATTATAGGATCATTCCAAATCAAATGTTTTAGATTTGTACTTTGCAATATGATTTGATTTTCAGATATTTTTGTACAACTATAAATAAAACTCATGAACAGTTTTTCTCTTTGTTTTGTGTCAGATTTCTCTTTTCAATCAAGAAATTAGATAGATTATTTGTTATGTAGAAATTAAATACTCTCAAAATTTTTTTGCCAGTTCTTTAAATTATAATTTATTAACAACTTGTCAAACATTAATGACATTTTTTGGTATACAGTATTTAATGAATATAGTATTTAAAGTTTATGTTTATATTCGTACAAGATATATTACGAGATGTGAGATATCGTTGTAGCATTATTAAAAAATCTAGTGAATTGTTACTGTCTGACTTTCGGATTAGATAGTTCGGTTTTTACGTGGGTAATTGACCCATC
Organism: Dolichovespula sylvestris; assembly: GCA_918808275.2. NCBI lineage: Eukaryota > Metazoa > Arthropoda > Insecta > Hymenoptera > Vespidae > Dolichovespula > Dolichovespula sylvestris. Next base: position 3,024,917 of record OU964970.1, on the reverse strand, counting down.
ATAAAATTATATATTGTTATGCCCTTACGACATTAACCGCAAACAATTAATAAATAGACTTTCATAATTAATGGCTAAATAAAATTAATCCGATCCATGTTACGTCGTTGGACATAGTTTCTAACAAATTAGAAAACATTGGAGGCATTTCAAGCGACAAAAGTATCAAAACATTCTAAAAATTCAGGCAAACCCAAACGGAAAATAGGTTACGGAAGATTCATCTTCGGAT
>OU964970.1:2922185-3019685 GCA_918808275.2 Dolichovespula sylvestris | reverse complement strand
TTTGCTTTTTTTTTCTCTCGGTGCATTCTAATTTAAAGCTATTCGAGTGAATATATTCTGCTTTCATTAATGATTCACGATTACTCTGGTGTCGAATTAATGCTCGATTTGCCGCGGAGGATTTTATGCGGCATTTTAAAATGATTACTTCCGCAGAACGCGACCGTTTTTCGGCTTTTCAATGGAACAAAGATAAGAATTCCATTTCCTCCTTCGATTTTCTCTCTCTCTCTCTCTCTCTCTCTCTCTCTCTTTCTCTTTTCTTTTTTTCCCTCACTTTATTTTTCCATTCCTTACGATATCCCCGTATCCACGAATTGTTAAACTCGCACATTTCCGCATAAATCACGAATCTAATTTACGTTGTCACAATGACGGGACATTAGTTTCCCGCATTCGTGAATCGCTCAATTTAGTCAACGGCCGCGATCCTTTAAGTTTCTCCCTCCTCCTATTCCACTCAACTCAGTCCGCTCAGCTTTCCTCCTTCCAGAAACTTGCTAATTTACGCCAGAGTATTTATCTGCCATTGAAATCGACGAAGTTCCAGTTCCACTTGAAGATCTCAATCATCGAAGCGAAGAGGAACTTAAATGTTAATTTCGGCCACCTTTGACACGTTCATCTTATATTTCTCATTCTCATTCTCTCTCTCTCTCTCTCTCTCTCTCTCTCTCTCTCTCTCTCTCTCTCCGTCTTTCTCTTTAATTTCTTTTTCTTTCTTTTTTTCTCTTTGTACCTTTTCACTATTTGCTGCGTCATAATTTTCGCAAAGTCAAAGTTTCTGAAGTGTCCGCACGGAAGCAGAAATGCATTTAATAGCTATTCGTTTAGTAGATATTAAGATTTTAAATTGCCTTCGTGAAGATATTATTTGCAAAATTTTACGCAAAGTATATCAAAAATAGTTCTGTGTAGATCGTGAATATCATTAATTATTTTCTCGTTGAAAAGTGAAATTCTCGATTGTGATGGATCGAATTCAAGGAGAAACAGAGAGAAAGTTACTTGTATAACAAGAAGATTATCGTACGAAAGGTAATGTACTTATCGCTGGTAGTGAGTTTTCAACAACTAGAACAGCTGTTCACTGACGAAGTTATCTCCGATCACTGCTCACAAGTGTGTTCGCTATGGGGAAAGAGTAAAGTCTGTAATTAAATAATTCTGCACGCCAGATGTCGAGGTACCATCGATCATCCGGCTCTCTCTCTCTCTCTCTCTCTCTCTCTTTCTTTTTCTCTCTTTCTATCTCTATCTCTCATTTTCTCTTCACACAAATCTGCTGCCTCCAATCCGAGCAATAATGAGGTCCTTTACAACGGTCATTGAACCGATCTCGATTTTTTTCAACTTACTAACCACGAATCAATATTCTAACTTTCGATTAGTTTCAATATTATGAATAACGAAATAATAATTATTGTCGCTTAATTAAACTTGTGCAATTTCCGCTTCTAGTATTACCTAATTGTGATATAATACAAATTATTATTGCGTTTTGTAATTTAATTTAAGTCCACCGGAAAATTGCCATGTGCAGAGAAGTATATTATAACGCGTGGTTATTCACGTTTCCTATGTGCAACCATTAGAAAATGTTAACAAACAGTAGAACTTCAGTTAGTTCTACTAACTTTTAGTAACGTCGACTAGTCGCCAATGATCGATGGCGATGGTCGACGAACGATCAAATAATCGAACGATCAAACTCGCTTTGAATAAAAATTTGTCAATATCGTAATATTTGATCTCCAATGTCGAATTTACGTATAAACAGTGAAAACGCTCGTCTCGAGTTCCTTGAAAGCTACATTCTCCAGTATCTAGTCCCCGAGGTAGTTACTTGCAGTCCGGATGTATACATTTGATTCAATATATAATATCACTGGTCACGGCTACTTACCCGTTGGTGAACTAAAATGAATTAACAAGTGACCCATATTTTTGATGGATGAACATCCAAGAATATGGGTCGCAATCATTCTCGTTTCATCTTCGAAATACGTCGATAGACTATCTCTCGATATATTTATTACTTTTATTTTGTTAATATAATTTCAATATTTTCCCAAATAATTACCGATAAGAATTTATTCCGTTTCATATATTCAAGCAAGCGTCTGTTTGTTTTCGACCATCACGAAATACGAGCAAAATACTCGTAGTAGAATATTAAAGTCCATTGCCGGCGGGTAAAACGTTAAGCTGGGATTGGAATAGGAAGGATGAACGAAAGCTTGTCGTTGTAGTGTTGCATTTTATTGATTTTCTTCGGAGATCATCTCTTTGTAAACAACGTTGCCAATTTGGAGGAAAATTTCTAGTTAAAATTTCAAACACTAAATTCCAGATTATGATTTCTCTTCTAATAAATTCTACCATCTCTCTCTCTCTCTTTTCCCCCTTTCTCTCTTTCCTTCCCCCTTCACCCTTTTGGCATCTATTCTTCTATTTGAATAGCATTGTTTGAAACGTAATTGCTGAGAAGAACAGAAAGTTAACGTGAAATAATCTATAAAGGTTCTAATAACAAGAATCTCCTATAGGGGTTAACAAGTTTATATTCAACGAGAAGAGTCATGATAGAGGTTTCTGTGAAAATGAATGTTCTCACTCGTGGATCTTGTTCGGTAGATACTGGATAACTTCAAGATAGGGAATGAGTGTGTGAGAGAGAGAGAGAGAGAGAGAGAGAGAAATTCCGTGAACATGTAAAGCAAAGATAGCAAAAGCGTGTATCCTGAAACGATCTAGGAACGAGACACGATGCCTTCTCGACCTGCTTGCACAGGTCGAATTTTCAAACGGGCGTCGTTTAGTTTCTCAATATGCTTTCACAGAGTATATACCTATGTATATGTGGATACATATAGATATTATACATAAGAACAGCTGTTTCATCTTGCAAAGGCAATGACGACGGGATTAGCGAATATTTTCTGTCTCCTTCGAGATATTTCGATGAAAGTGTATTTATGTAATTTGTGTAAGATAAGTAAATGGCGTGACGCGAGCACTGAAACGTATTTAATCCTTTGAGCAATACGAAGTTACCTTTACATTATACCTTAACCGGTCTACTGTACTAAAAGCTTGCATGTATACTGCCGAAGTAGTAATATCGTTAATTTAACAAATCTTCCTTCCTTCAAACGACGAAGTGAAACTACTTGTGATCTGATTTGAAATAAAAAAGAAAAACTAAATAAATAAAACTGCAAATACATAACAAACTCACTCCAGGTGGTTGACTAGTACTATGAAAACTCAGTGCTCAAAGGATTAACGTCACGAGTGAATGAACGAGATTCAAAAGTAGGAGTTTAAAATTTATTCGTAGATTACACTTGACATAATCAAAAGCGGATGTATAATATGTACACTTTTCATTTTTATCTTTAATCATATTCAAACGACAAAGAAAATATTCTATGCTTATAATTATTGGTATTTTCTGAAAAGAGAACGAAAAAATGGCTAGCAAGATAGACAAACGTGTATTGTTTATATCGAAAATGTCTGAACACAAAGAGGAACATAAATTTCGACCATTTACGGGATAATTAGAGTGGTTGGATAGCGGCTGGGTAGGGAGGGGGGTATTGCTCGTGTTACTCATTGAATTATGCGCGATCACGGTGATATATAGAGATCGTATTCATTATAGAGAACGACTTGCGGGCTGCTCTGTGACCCGTTCAGCCAGCATTAACGGCATAACCGACGATGTAAATATATGATAATAATCGAGCTATCGCGTGTGTACAAGGGAATTCAATTCTCAGGAGTCAGGTTTAATGCGCGAGATACTTCCTAACCGGAAGTACCATAACGCCCTATACTTGCCATTATTTCGCGTATACGATGTGGCTTGTACATCGTGACTCACAATCAATATATCGAAAGATACTATCTTTTTATCTTCATTCCAGTTTAATTCGAATGATTTAAAAATTTTTCAAATATTGTCAATATTTAAATCGAATAACTAAAGTTTAAATTTAATGTTTAACCTAATATTTAATACTGACTCGATATTAAGCTTAATGTTTGAATTTCAGCTTCATTTATTTATTATTTTGTCGTCTTCCCTCTTTTATTTTTATTATATGTACTTATTTTACGTTATACGTATAGTGCGTAATTGATTTTTACGAGACAGATAGTTCTTTGTTTCTTTTTTCTGTTTTATACTTAGAAAGCAAAACCTGGTATAATAAATCTTCTCTCTCTCTCTCTCTCTCTCTCTCTCTCTCTCTCTTTTAGTTTGTAATTTAATTCTAAGTTTGTTATATCATTTTTTATTTCGGTTATTTTCTGTTGTTTTCTCTCTCTTTTTTTTCTTTTTACTATAATTAATAATTTTTTCCTTTTTTTTGTCTAAGACTTTTTCTTCTCCTTTTCTCTATTAGATCTCACAATTCATTTCTTTTGATATTACTTCATTTAAATTCTAATTTCTTGTAGACTTATCTATATATTAATAATTCACGTTTCATTTGAACCATAACAGCCACTATCAAGGCATGTCTTTGCATATCTTTGTATATATATGGTTTCAACTTAACCGGGATCGTTATAGGCATTTGAATAAATATCATCAGCTTATCTCTATCTGTTTCTCCTCTTTTCTGTCAATTCTTTCACCCATGTTATATACCATCTAAATGAGTCCGTTTTCCTTTGTTTTCCTTTTCGTAACGTACCATAATTCTTCGAGAAGTCATCGAGAAACGGAAAGTTTTAAAGATCTTTGAAAAATTCGCAAGATTCGTTCGTTGCCGGGAACAAGATTACGTCGAGAACGATGAAAAACAAGAGAACTTTGGAAAGAAATAGTTTTTATACGATGGCTGCAAATATAATAAAAAAAGAAAAGAATTAAGGAAAGAAAGAAAGGAAGGAAGGAAAAAAAGAAAAAAAAAGTCCATCTGCGAAATCGATTCTAAGAAGCTGAGTAAAGAGTAAGGAGAAAGAGATAGATAGATAGATAGATAGAGAGAGAGAGAGAGAGAGAGAGAGAGAGAGAGAGAGAGAGAGAGAGAGAGAGAGAGAGAGAAAGAGATAAAGAGAGAAAGAATGAAAAAAAGAAAAAGCGTAAGGAACAGCGATTTTCCGTCCGCGAAAAGTCTCCTCGTCTTCTTTTCCTTTTTCCCCTTTCTTCTTCTTCTTCTCCTTCTCCTCCACCTCCTCCTTCTTCTCTTTCTCCTCCTCCTCTACCTCCTTTTCTCAAGCACACGATGGAAATCTCCGCGTTGAAAATTTTACAGACGGCGATCTCTCGGCTACTTTCTTACGTTTCGCGTTACGGGCAGTAAACTTTGAAGTACGAACAGCGTAATCAAATTCTTTTCCCTCCTCTTTTTCTTTCTCTCTGTTTCCTCCTTTCTCTCTCTCTCTCTCTCTCTCTCTCTCTCTCTCTCTCTCTCTCTCTCTCTCTCTCTTTCTCCCTCTCCCTCTGTCTCTCTCTCTCTCTCTCTTTCTTTCTTTCTTTCTTTCTTTTTCCTTCTTTCTTCTCCTTTCTCCTTTACTTCATCTTTCCACATCGAGAAACATGAAGTTTCACCGATCAAGCTTTTCCCTGTGAACGAAAATACGTAAACTTTCGGTTGAAGTCGAAACGTCTCGCGCGAATTCTACGGCCATAATCTTTGTTCTACTTATCGAGTTTCGAACATCAAAACTGGTAAGTCCAGATCGCGAGGAAGTGAATTGCGTTCTCATGTATATATAGTATCTATATAGAGATGTATTACTCGTGTGTGTGTGTGTGTGTGTGTGTGTGTGTGTGTGTGTGTGTGTGTGTGTGTGTGTGTGTGTGTGTGTGTGTGTGTGTGTGCGCGCGCGCGTGTGTGGAAAGAGAGAGGGATCATAATGTATGCTGGCGTGTATATATGTGTGTGTGCGTACTGTATATCTCTTTCTCTCGTTCTACTTTCTTCGATGAATCTTCTGGACTGTGTTCGACTTTGTGTGAAATAGAAGCATGATCGATCCCAAAAGTATTGTCATAAATTTGTCGAAAAACGTCAATTGCCTTTCGACAAATTGATTAAGCGAAAATACTCTTCTTCGCTTTAACGAGAATTATTATATATTATCCGATTTTAGATCGAGATTTTAGAATTACAACGACGTTGTTATTTTTGCGCGTTTACTTTTATGTAGTAGTTTGTTTTAAATCTATTCATTTGTTGGGAGCTTTCAAAGCAATCTTGAAATTTTTATTCAAATCTTTAATAATTGATGAAAAATATTTTCGATAAAATAAATAGAGCGAATGTATCTATTTAAATATATATAAATATATAATATTCTACATGATATTTTACATTTTGCGAAATCGTCCTCGAGGGTCAGTTATGTTTAAAAACAAGGAAAATTCGTAAAAATATAACAAACGATACTTCGCTCGAGTTAAATACAATATATTTCTAATCTCTAGATTCCGTGAAAAGTTACTACAACTCGCTTCGATAGCTTGCATATCGATCTGAATAATTTTCATTAAAGCCCGGAATAGTTGATTGCACGATCCGGCACGGTCGCATTTTGCGGTTATTGACTGAACTGTTTGGTTGCTCTGTGCTGTATAGAGCATGAGAGAACTAGAGAGAGAAGAAGAAAGGGAGAGAGAGAGAGAGAGAGAGAGAGAAAACCGCGTTGCTTTCAACAAGCTTACGAAGGAATTTATATGCGATGGTATAAGCGTGCATCATCTTGCATCTACGCATCGAAAGTCGAACACTTTGAACTTCAAATGAATTTTGCCTGGAAGCTAGAAATCAAGTGCAACTACCTATGCATAACATATCTTTGTGGTCTTCGTACGTTAGCCGGAGTTTTTATCGGGAGAAAACCTATATTCGATACTGTAACTATTACAAATATGTAGAAAAAAATGAGTATTTGCGAAACGCATAGAATACGATGAAAAAATACGTTTAGAAAGAATTGGTCAATATAAATAGGTCAAAAAAAAACCAATAGGTCAGTTCTCAAAAATTTTGAGAAATATTACAAATTATAATTTATTTAGGATCTATTATGGTCGTATAAACCAATAGACATACGATACATCTTTTTAATTTTCCCTTAATTTTAATCGAAAACATTCGATTAAACGTACCTCAGATTGGAAACCTTTCGTTAGAGCTATATTTTACATTTCTTTAATATTCTGTTTTCTTTTCTTTTTTCTTTTTTTTTTTTACTTTTACACGAAGCAACAAAATAATAGTTCGCCAAATTATAGCACGGCTTTGTCTATGATTAAATAGATTCCACGAAGAGAAGATACTATGTCTAATCTAAGATTAATTAACAAATATATGGTTTCCACCATAAGACGTTATCTTTAAGCCAAGCATTTTGAAGAAAATTATTGGTTTCTAGGAATAACCTAATCCGGGCACATATGCCTCTCCCCTCCCCCTTCATATTACTCTCTCACTCTTCGGTTAAGTCATTAAATTTCGACGGTTAAGGATGGAAGAAGAGTAAGAGAAGTTTCAGTTTGCAGGTTAGCCTACACGTGAATCCTTCATTTACGACAATGTGTACAAATCCTGTGCGCTTGAAAAGCACGCTTCGTTACACGCGTGCTGCGGATTATTGGAAATAATCGGACAGTCACTGCGGAAATCGGATTAATCTCGATGCCATCGATCAACTTCCCCCACTACTGTTCGTTTTCCTCCCACACTCCAGAGTTCCTATTTCCTCTCGTTGTAGGACTACTTTCGCTTTTCCTCTTTTTTTTTCTATTCTGTTTTTTTTTTCATCCTCTTTCCCTCTTTTTTTATGAATATAACGAAGTTTTCCGATCTTTATGATATGTCGAGACAATCGTGACGTCATGAATTGAAGTATTTAGATACTTAATCAAATAACTACGACTATATGTGTATTTGATATCGATATGAAATTTTACAATTACAAGCTCATTGTACAAACTTCAAATATTACATCGATTTCATATTACAACGGATGACATGAGATGCGTGTATTCAAATTAGTAACTTGTCTATTCAATTTGTTATTATATAGATAGTTGCATGATATTAAAGGGATATTGTTTTATGATAAAATTTATTAACTTGAAAATCGAAAATTTTATGAATACAACAATATTTAGTTAATAGTATTTACCAATGCATGTAATTTTACTAGAAGCTCTTCTACTTTAGAGTATACAACGATTTTTTCGTAAAATGTATAATTTAAAAGTTACTTAAAGCGTGCATGTTAGATGTCTTATATTCTGTATAGACAATATTTCATAATATATACTAAACAATCTCGTATTGAAATATTCTGAATGTACAAATTGTAGAAAAATTTGGAGATAATTAAATAATTGAGAGAATTTACAGCAAATGTTTACAGCTAATTTATAGCAAATGCATTAAGAAAAGGCAATCGAAGAGGAAGAAGAAAAGAGAGATAAAGATGAAAAGTTTAAACTTATGGCAAAAAGTGAATTAATGAGATTTTAACTAATACCGGACGTTATGTTCACCTTAGTGCAAATTGCAACTGCCGTCTCTCTCCCATGAGAACCAACGTTATTAGCTTCCTGAATGCGGTCTAGCGTATTTCGCATAATGAGAGCGTTAATACTAACAATAACCAAGCTGTTTCGTGTACGTTCACTCGCTTGTTCGCTAACTCGCTTCACAGATTCTATAGCTAAATCCGATCTTGTTTCTTGGTGCCGTTCTATCTAAACGTCAAGTTCAACGGCTCGAATGATCTCGACATTTTAACTACGATAGATTATTGCAATGAAATCTGGATCGATGAACGTTGATCGTTCCCACGATAAATTATTAAATATTGATTGATACGATTATGTATGTGAAGTTTAATTATGTTTTATAATCGTTTATGCGATAGCTATAAACATAAAATATCTACGAGTGATTTATTTTTCATAAAAATGTTTTCCTGGAGACAGACATTTGAGAACCCTCATATGGGAAACCTGGGAGAGATATATTTTTATATTGGGATATACGACGGAGCAATAAATATATAATATCTAAATATTAAACGTTTAAATTGGCGATCAATTTTCACAACATAATAACAATAACTAGAAATCTTTGTATTTTCTTATGTCATAGAGATCAACGAGATTTACTAAACAAATTTATTGAATTCGTCTGATGCGATTCGATATAATATTCGTATTGGAAATTCTCAAAACAAACGGTCAATTTTTATTACTCTCTTCATAAATTCAGAACAAATCGTTCATTGGGTAAAAGAAATTATTCAGATATTGATTACGTAGTAATATTCTCTCCGTAGCCTACACAAATCAAGTGTATTGTATTTATTTATTATAAATTAAATCCAAAGTTATACATTGGTAACCTGCAAATTGGAATCTTTGCGAATTGCATTTGCGTAACAGCCAAGTAAAATGTTCCGAGTTACAAAGTAAACGGAGAGTGAACTCGAGACGTGACAAATGATCAAAAAGAGATATAGAGAGATAAAGATAGAGAGAGAGAGAGAGAGAGAGAGAGAGAGAGAGAGAGAGAGAGAGAGAGAGAGAAAGAAATAGTGGGTGGTCCATGTTGTAGGAGAAAGAAGGCACGACGTGGAAGCGTTTCGTGAAATATTACATAAAGTACTTAGAGTGCGCGCATCGTAAAATAGACAGGGACAAAACTCGTCCGTTTTATTCTCCAAAGATTATTGCCTTGTAAAAGTTTTATCATCGCTACACGAATCGCAACGCTGTTGGATATTTGATCGCTAAACCTTCCTTCACCCACTCCTGTAACTCTTACACCGTTCTTTCTTTTTTTACCGAACATTTATTATCCGTAATTCGAAAGTTTCTCCCGCTAAAACTAGTACCGTCGTAGTCGTCACCCGCAAGAGTTGATTTTTTGTTTTTAAACGAGAACGTCCGCTGTTCCACGACTACGCATACAAAAATTTTTCTACATTGAAATAACTCGGCGATTAACTTTTAAAAGCTACGCGTTGGATTTTTCTTCTTCTCTTTTCTTCATTTTCTTTTTTTATTTATTTAGTGTAATATAATTTAATCTAATTTTCTTTTATTTTATTTCTATTTTTGTTATTATCGCGAGAGAAGAGAGAAACGTCGAGACTAATCACAATTAAAGGATTGAAATTTAATTATTATACAATTTTTTATTCGTTATTTATTTGACTCATTAATATTTGGTAATGTGAACGTGCATCATGCTAATAAATAAATATTTATCAAAAATGAATATTATCTACTACGTAGGAGAAGTAATGTTGTAATAATTGACACTTTGCAGGTGGGAGTCCGTGATCACGATCCGGAAAAAAAAACAAACGGTGAAAACGGGATTTTTTTATTTTGACAAAAGTGACAAATAAAATTATATATAATTAGTCAATCTCTTATTTACAAAGTAAAGTTCCTTTAAATTAATAACATTAGTAAATTATCAAGTTGACTGGCACACTAGAATATTGGATTTCCCCGCTACGTGTTCTTAAACGTGGAAAATCGTTTTCCCGCTTTCAAAATGTTAAGAATAAATTAGAATAAAAGTCGACAAATATTTTATTCAAAAACAATTTTAAACTTCAGTTCCATACTAATCGTCAGACATCTGAAGGAATCTTTATATTATCGTGTCGATAAAGAAATTTATCGAACGAATTCATTTATAAAAATACGTATTAATTGTTATTAACGACGTATCTTAAACGAAATTAAATGGATAAAATATTAAATGTCCTTCTATACGTACAAATATCCCCGGTTATTACTATCATAACTGTTCAACTGAAACAAAAGACGTTCACGTAAAGTACGACAATCCCTTTTATTCTGTCCAAGAAAATATCGCTCAGCCAGCTTGCTCTCGACTTTGCGTGTAAGAGAAGTCACATTATCTCGAAACGAGTCTCAGTATCGGTTTCTTCGTTATCTTTCTCTCTCTCTCTCTCTCTCTCTCTCTCTCTCTCTCTCTCTCTTTCTCTCTCTCACAGTACATTCTCGAATGCGATTTCGCACAAAAAGTATCTCTTTTTCTTCTTGAGCTTACTTTTCTCTCTTCCTTTTTCATCGTTAGGAACTTTATCGTTCGTTGTACGTTTTGCGAAGTTACTGAGTTCGTTCTCTCTCTCTCTCTCTCTCTCTCTCTCTCTCTCTCTCTCTCTTTCTTTCTCTTTCTCTCTTTCTCTCTCTCGTGCAATAAGAAAAGGTTGTGTACAACGGCGATAAGCAGTATTCCGTTCGATAAACTCGAATATTTAACGATCTACCTAATGGTGACTTCCGTTTGTTTGATACACGCGATTAGGAAATGTTATCCTATAGAAGGACATCTATTTCTCTACACCGCACCTGCGTTCTCTGTTTTTCCAATGTACTGCAGAGTCCAAGAAAAGACGAAACAACCGCAATAATATCCTTTTCTCTCATGGAAAGGGAGAAAGCATTCGACGTCGTTTCGAATCGATTTTCGATGCACATCCGTTACTCGCACGACGACTTTCTTATCCTTTCTCTCTCTCTCTCTCTCTCTCTCTCTCTCTCTCTCTCTCTTCTTCTTCTTCTCCTCCTTCTCGGTCTTTCTTCTGATCCCTTTTCAATGTCGAAGACATAAGCATTGTATGCACCTACTACCCTTCCTTTCTTCGACAGACTTCCCCATAACATCGAAACGTCGTTCGCGGTTGTCTTTCAAACTTCTCTCTCTCTCTCTCTCTCCCCTCTCTCCCCTTCCGTGTTTCTCTTTCTCTTGTTCTCTCTCTCTCTCTCTCTCTCTCTCTCTCTCTCTCTCTCTCTCTCTCTCTCTCTCTCTCTATCTTTCTCTTTGATCGACAATACCAATCCACTTGGAATATCACAGAAGTCGACGTACACATACCGAAGCCATCGCCAAGCTAAATCTCCTACATTAAAAATCTTTCCGTGACACTATCAAGTTCAGTTAGATGCTACGAAGGAGGTTCTTTGTTTCTAGATTATAAAATCATGACGTGTGTGAATTCGTAAGATCTTTCACGTAAATATAGATACTTGTGCGTGCGTGCGTGCGTGCGTGTGTGTGTGTGGTGTGTGTGCGCGTGCGTGCGTGTGTGTGTGTGTGTGATGCCGAGAGAAATATTACGAGGGGTAAAATCGTTATTTCGAAAATATTACGAGATCGTGACTCGTCGTTGCAACGATCGAAATTGCTTTAACGTATTCGAACGTTCATCTTGATTTGTTTTTAAATCGTTGATCGGATAAATAGAGGAATTATTTTTGAAACATTTTAGAAAATTGTGGAAAACTTTTTAAAATGAAAAAAGTTAATGAATCATGGAATATCTTTTCTTTTTTTTTTTTTTTGTAGCGGCGATAAAGAAAAGAAAAGGAAATAGAAAATATTCCTTCTTTAATAATATAATATCATTCCAACAGTCTAACAAACAAAAGTTATTTTATTTCAAGAAGGCATTCAACTATTTTTCCAGCGCTACGTACACAGACATATATATATATATATATATATATATATATATATATATATATATATATATATATATATATATATATAGTTGGAGAAGTCAAACGTACATCTTCGTATTCTCGTAGAAATGTATTCGTTGGTGCACTTACTTGGAACGACGTAGCGATCTACGAAGTCAAGTAATGCTCTCTCTTTCTCTCTATCCCTCTCTCCCTTCCCTATTTTCTTCCTCTCCTCTTTCAGTGACAAATGATCAAAGGGAAGAGAGTTCGTTGCAAGACGTAGTACGAAATATAACGTACAAAGTTAAAATAGGACGTTACTCGTGTCGGCTTGTGATGTCTACCGGATAAGATTATCCTTAAAAATGTGAATCTTCTGAAAGGAAGGAAACCAAGAAAAGGAAGATGAAAAAAAAAAGAAACAGAAAAGAAGAAGAAAGAAGTAGAAAAGAAAATCGTACTTTAGTAATAGTGAAATTAATTCCGAAAGTGGAAGAGAGAAAAGTGATGATACGAGAAAAAAAAGAAAAGGGAAAGAAAAAAGAATAAGGGAAAGAACGAAAGCAAAAGGAAACATTTGAGGAAAAAGAGGATGAAAAGAAAAAAGACAAAAAAATAGAGGAGAAAAGAGGATATAAATCCTTGAAGGCAAGCGACCTCGAACCATCTCCTGTAACGGCAACATGGTCGCCTGTCGGAAGGTCCTACTACTCTACTAGATATAATCCATAAACAGAATATTGATTTATGTCAATAACAGTCAGTTTAGCTCAATTAAGGATACGATTGACTCACGAGGTTATCTTCTTCGTGAATTTTATTTAAGTATCTCATCGTTTAAAGGGTGAAAAAAGGTATCATCCATTACTCTTATCCGGTCAACTTTTAGGGATCTTCGGTTGAAGAGCTTAAGAGGATAATACTACTCACCATGATGTCATCCGTACATACTTACTAAACATACTATTTATTAAAGAAGTCAAGAGGACAGGAGAAGGAAAGATAAGATGGCTCTTGTGAATAAGAGGAGGTCTCTTTCTATCTCACTCTCACTCTCTCATTCTCTGAACTCTTTTTGAATTATTTCTCTCGGTAAACGGCTCCTAGTCCTCGTTCATACGTAATACGTTTCCTCTCGACGTTTTCTTTTCTTCTTATAGTTTCTCTCCTTTCCCTTCCGTTTTTACTCTTTCTCTTCCACTCGACATCCGACTGGAGCCATCCTCGCCGTCGTAATTTCCGACGTTGTTCCTCCATCTCCTCTCCTATCCGTTAACTCCTACGGTCTTCTCATTTTCGCAAGCTCTACGACAAGACTTTTATGAGGAAAGCCAGAGAACACACCGATAGTGACGGCAAATTGCGTCGTTCTCGATTCTCGATTTTCTGAAATGTCGCTTGGAAAGAGGTTAATTCTACTTCCATTCGCTCTCAAAACTCCCCTATATATTTAGTAAAGAACAAAATTTCTAACAACCCCTTGGTTTATGCATATTACGAATATTTATCTAGTAATGTAATCGAGTGATATTAGAATAACGAGTTTAATGGCGAGTGAAGGTTCGACCGCCATTGAAGTACTTCGTTAACCGGATATACGTTCGAAGTGATGGCCATTAACATCGATTACAAGTTCGTAATTACAAGTTGCAACCGATGGGGCAATGAACGAATGGCAACGCCGTACCTTCCGCATAATTATCTCTTTAATGTAGCGAGTATTTGGTAATGTCTCGCTCGTTCATCGACTAATCGGATTTTCAATGTTCACGATGCTTTAAAAATACATATATACTACGTAATAACTTTACTAAAATCAAGTGATGGCTAAATCCGGACGATTTTACTCTTTGACCTTTCCCTATGCTATATCATTTCTAATGTCTGGTTTTAGATTTAGATTTATCGTTAAATCTAGATTTATTAGATGGATACAAAAAAAAAGAGAAAAATAAAGAATATTTAAAAAATCGTTCAACCTACACGTACCATACCATTTTTAATTTCATAATTCATTTTTTTAGCAAAATGATGAATAAAAAATATAGATAAATAGATAAGATATGTTTGAAAGAGAGAGAAAGAGAGAGAGAGAGTATGAATATTTACCATTTACTAAAAATATTAATATGTTGATGACATGTTAATGGAATCGAGTGACCGAGAAGAGAACGATAGGAAACATTTTTTGCATAATTACAACTGATCATACGTAAACCTGCCTGAACTGTGTTACAACGACTATAATACATGTCTTAATTATGCTTGCCACAGCCCAAAGCTCATCGTCAAGAGTACGAACGAGTTTCTCCATCTGCTTTCTCTGTCCTTTCTTCGATAACAATCTTCGTCCCTCTCCTCTCATAACCCCTTTTACTATCTTCGCAATTATTTTAATCAGCGTGTCATTATTAAAACGAAAAGAGTAACGAACTTCGTCTAGACTTTTATTTCGTCTTTCGTATGTATTTAATTTAACACTAAAGGACTTAATTTTTTTACCCGTCTTTTTGTTGTTGTAATTTTTTTTTCTTTTTCTTCTTCTTCTTTCTTCTCCTCCTCCTCCTCCTCCTCCTCCTCCTCCTCCTTCTTCTTCTTCTTCTTCTTTCATTCAAAGAAACATTCTTTAATTAGAGTAGATGTTTTTGACGCCGTTGAAATACGTTCTCGGACGAACGAACAAATACGCTGATATTTGTTTCTTTCTCTTATTGCGTCACGTTCATTGTATTAAAAATGAGAAGATGAGGAACAACGAGAAAGAAATAAAAAGAAAAATGGAAAGAAACGTCGACTTGTTTTATTGGTATTTTAATGTACAAGTCTGCGTCCGCCCAGCCCTCTTTACTTTTGGCTCACAAGCTCGTTCGCTCTCATTTTTCATGTTAATTCGCTCTTATATAGTTCCTCGCTTATCGTTCCTAGTAGGCGACTAGTTAGCTTCTCGTTAAAGAGAATTGTAATCGGAATGGTTATACGAGTTTTATCGCGTTGTCCATGATACAAGAAAGAAACTTTGCCTAAGGGCTATACACTTTTTATAGAGTAATAGAACCACGAAAACTGCTGAAATTACTGTTGGTTACGCGTGTACTTTACGAGCGTCCCGTTGCTTATTTTCTTGTTAAACAGTCAATGAAAAATTTCCGGTAAAACGTTGCATTCTACAGAAGACCAAAGTGAGAGAGGGAGAGAGAGAGAGAGAGAGAGAGAGAGAGAGAGAGAGAGAGAGAGAGAGAGAGAGAGAGTAATCGTAGTTACAAAATAAATAAGTGTCTATTTCATTTGAGATAATACCAAAATCATAGGGGAAATGTTGTTTTTTCGTGATACAATACATCCTTCTTTTCAAGAAAACCTTTTATTCATTTAGTCGACTTATAAACTTGCTTTAATATCATAAAAATTAACAATGATATATCTAGACAAAAATACATGGACGATAACAATTGACATACATATAATATATATTTTCAAGAATAACCACTTTCTTCTTACCACTTTTTACTCTCAGTATTTATTTATTTGACACCTGTATATCATTTAATATTCTAAATACGCCATGATATAAAGATTAAGAAATAATTTAGAAAATATTGGTTAAGAAATAATTTAGAAAATATCGAAGTGAAGGATATCACTTTTCTTTCTTTTTTTTTTTCTCGAAAAAATATCAGCTTCTTTATCTTTCATCTCGTGTACATTCACAAAACCGTTTTTTATATTTCAATCTCGTATTAATTGACTAATTCTCTTCCCGATTAAGGAATTTCAATTATCGACCCTAGGTCGTTATACTTGACTACGATAGTATCTCGATAAGTCGAAACGTACTTTCCAAGAAACACTTCACTATTTCCTTCGATTCTATCTTCCTCCAGTAGTAGCGGAAGCGGAAAACCAATACATTCTCTTTGGATTGATAGCTCTTTTAATCACTTAAAGGCAGACTTATTTTCCATCGGTTCTCCGAGCTTTCTTCTCGGATTGTCACGCGAAAGCTAACGAAAGCGTCATTTTTTTTTTTTTGTATTCCGCACCTTCCGAGAAAGGAAGAAAAATATTCGTAGTTTGAGATATTCAGAATAAATAATAGAAAAAAAAAAACGATTATTCGATAATTAAAGCGAACAATTTTCCAATAACATTGTTCTCGATTCGTATCCATCGTTACAAATTTCAATGAAAATCCGACAAGTTTCAATGAATGAATTCATTCTGACGACGATAAATTTTGTAAAATTCATGTTCACTAGTTACATACGAATGTATATATCCGATAAGAATAGCTCAGATCTCTCTAAGAGAAACGGGAAAGAGGAAACGATATCGTTCAGTTTTATGCACGAAGACTCCGTACCAATAGACTATTGTCTCCGTTCAAGATCGAAATCTTTAATATACTCGCGCTCAGTGCATACCAAAGCACTTATTCTAAAGAGTATTTGAATATGCGATGAAAAAATCGATATCACGGATTCGACCCAATGATTCGATGATGTCACGTAGCGAGCATCCTTTTAAATTTTATGTTATTCAATAATTGGTATATTCAAGTTTTTGAAAAGAAGTGAAACTTTTTTGATTCGTCACGCGCTTCGATATTGGCTAAATTTTATAACGTAATTAGTATAACCATGAATCTTCATTTTCAATAAACATCATAAATATTTAACGAAAATATATGATTAAAAATGTATCGACTCTTTAACCTTCCTTAATAAAATGAAATACATTTTTTAATATCCATGAAACGAGCGATAAAATTATTTTCATACGTTGGCAAATACATGAATAATATATTCTCGTTATTTTACGTCAGTGATTATTGCTTTAAATAACAAAATATAATCTCAAACAATTATCGTTATTAACTTATCGAAACGCATAGGAAATTTGCGAAAATGTATGAGGAATAATACATGTTTTGTTTGATTTTTCCTTTTTTTCTTTCTTTTTTCTTTTCTCTTTTTATCGTACGAATGTGTATCGGATATATGCATATACGTATTCTAGCCGTAAAATGGCCGTTGAGAAGAGAAAACTGTGTCGTAGGTTATTTCGAAGCGTACCACGTAAAGTCCTCTTATGGCAATCCATTTTGCAAATGTTTTCCATTTATACAAACGTAGAAAAAAGAAAAAGAAAAAGAAGGAAAAGAAGAAGAAGAGGTATGCGGTAGTTTTCACGCTACTGCGAGTATAGTGAAAGAGCGTGAAAGTAGAACCGCAATAAATTCCATGCTTTCAACGTAGAAAATATTAGAATGGATTCTCGTGAGAGGAGTGAAAGGTTTCTCTCCGATGATCGAAGAAAATTTTGACTGGCTCGAGCAGTTCATTGTATCATTGCCATTTTCTTTATTGCACTCGATCTATAACGCGTCACGTGATATTTAGTTAATATAGCAATGATTGTTCTTGTTTTTTTTCTTCCTTTCTTTTTTTTTATAAAATTTATAACGTTTCCTTTGGTTCTTTCTTCCCATTTTATTATACATCCATGTTCCTTCCTTTAATCTTATCTTTCACGATAGAGAAATTCACGATTCTCGAACGGTTTCCAATCGTTTCAATTGTCGATTATATGTGATTACATTGGATGAAGCAACGAGAAGTTCGTGCCAAATAAGAAACGAAGGAATCGTGTGCACAAAATGAAAGCTATTTCGAAAATCGTTTGTGAAATTATCAGCCGTGATGTTATCTGGCAATATTTTTTTTCTTTTTTTAATTAACAATCGAACGTTAAAATAGTCGTTCTATGGATATCCTGAAATCGGCCAATCGTGGTAATTAAAAAGTGCAAACAATGTAATTAAACGAAAGAAATTAAGAACATAAAAATTCTTTCAAATTAATCCTTTCTTCGATTCTTACGTCTTAATGAGAAATCTGTTTACTTAGAGAGAACAAATGATTGGTATTTGTTAAAACTATATGATTTCACTGTTATTGATTATATGTCCATTTCTTCGAGGATTCGATTGAGTTTAATAGTGAATTAGATGGTATATTACCATCGGATAATATATTGGTTAGACTCTTGCTAACGTTAACATTGCATACAAGGGAATTGGATTAATAATTCACGAGGGTAAACTTTACACGCCGATGAAGGCAAAGGCAACTCGGAAACGAAGCTATACGAGATCGGAAATCTTCAATTAATTCAAACACATCTCATTTTAATAAGTAAGATTTTATATAGGGAATTAGAAATATTTTACATTTTTATTAAACGAAATTTAAGCATTTCATAAAATTATTTATCGAGTAAAATACGATTAGAACATTATAAATTTCTTCACGCGATATTCCAATATGACTAAAATAACATAAATGTATTTTATAATTATGGATTATTTATCTTTCCAATAATTTTCACATGACGTTTCGTTTACTTGTAACATTACTATCACGATATGTTAGTGATATATTCTGCAATCAATTTCAACGTAATCTCGTATACATTTATTCAATTTGTTTATATGAAATGATTATAACAACGTTTAATATTCGAAGGAAATTCAATATTTACGAACATATTTCTATATACGTGCATAATAATAGCTTTTGATTATTAGAGAAAGTATATGAAATTATTTGAATCGACACGTGTGTGTATGTGTGTAGTACAGGAGTAGAAAAAAAGGGAAAAAAGGAAAAAAAAAACGACAAGAGAAATGTTACAATGCTACAACATGTCTGTTACAATATTAAGTAATTCTACCGCCTCGAAAGTCTCCGGAGAAATTCCTTTGCGACGAATTGCTTCGTGTAAATAACAGGAAGGAGGTTTTCCCTGAAACAAGTAAAGGACGATTGTAAATTTGGATTTAGAAATCACGTTGGAGCCACAAGTGGAATAGATTTTTTATTATCCTGAAGAATAAGAAAATATCTTGTGTAAAATGTTGAAAATGAATATATAAGAAGAAAAGGAATAATATTTTTCTAATCTCTAATTTTATTGAATTGTAATAATATTTCAAAATTTCTCAATATATTACAGTATTATATAAAAGTGTACTAAAAGATAACACAGTGGAATATAAACGTTTCTTTTTTGAGAGAATAGCTTATGTTTATTTCACCGTGTCGTTTCATCACATCCTTCTCCTTTCGTCCCTTTTTTACATGGATTACGTAAAAAAGGGCTACGTATTTTCATGCATTTGTAAGTCAAGGGTCTTCTGTCAACCTGCGTACGTTTTTTATATAAGAATACTCGTAGCGAGAATATACGTTTATCATTGTGAGAAGAAAAAAAAATAGGACGCTTATATGTGTCGTAGTCGGTTTATATAAGAATGAAAAATGATAGCATTCGAAGTACATTTCGAATGATGGACAAGGGATGTGAATATACCCTTGGAACGATTTACTTGACAATTGGAAAAACGCCAAACCAAACGTGACTAGGTACGATATTTGGCTGGAAACAATGTCTCTAAAGATAATAGAATGTTGATGTGTAAAAGATAAAATGAAAGAAAAGAGAAATAACATATGAAGAAGATAAAATAAGATTTATCACAATAGTCGAGCTTTGTAAAAGATTAAAACGTATAATTATGTATTATTATAACGAAACCTGAGTTCAATTTCGGCTTGACTGATAATTTTTTTTATGACATGACAATTAAAAAGATGATAAACTCAAAATTGCAAAAGGTATTGCGAAATTTTCTCTTCTCTTACTTTTTCTTTCCATAGAAATTATTTATTTCTCCATTTCATAAATTAAAGGATTATCACAGAATCGAATAACGATCGAATCAATTGATTAATTTGAACAATTAACGAAGTTCTTTTAGATATTAGTCTTATATATTTAAAACATATATATATATATATATATATATATATATATATATATATATATATATATATATAACTTTTTACTTACGTACGTCTCTATATAACATATCTATATAACTTTGAATTCGGCCGAACACATTATTTTAAAATAATGGTGTCAAAGTCTTTGAGATATATCTAGGTCGGTACCTAAGCTTGAAAACTTCTCAGAGACATAAACTTCCTAAAGTTCCGAACTAGTCGTAATGAACGTTCTCTAGCTGATGGAATTTCGAGAAGGTAAAACGTGATTGCGTTCGATCTTAGAAAAAAGAAAGAATCCAAAGAAAGTATAGTAAAACGTAGTAAAAGAGTAAAATCAACTTAAACTGGTTTGAACTTAAGTAACATGTTGAATTATTTCGATTTTTTTACGGTAATTTAAGATGATATTAATATAACGAAAGAATAAATAGGATTATTAAAGTTCTAATGACCGATCTTTAAAAGAGAATAACCTTTATCCGATCTTTTGAAAAAATTGAATACCGAATCTTATAGCTTTCGACATGATATAAAACGAAGAACGTATAAATTTCAAAAGTGTTGAAATCACACAATTGAAATCACGAGCCAATAAAATTCTTTCGGAAAAGTTGTATTGTTTAATTATACACGAGAACATCAGAATTAAATTTCAGACCCGTTCGATTACATGGGCACAAGTATTCGAAATTTAATACCGTTAATGCAATACAATTTCATGATCGAATCACCTGCTTACATTTTCCGACTGGTCTCCGAACAAGCACATCATCGTAATTATAAATATTAATTTATTATGTTTTTTGTCCCGTTTGGTTATTTCTGTTTTATTCTCTTTTTTTATTATTATTTTTTATTTTCTTATTATTAAGTATACAATTCTTAAAAAGTAAATCACGTTGGATTATACACTATTTAGACTTAAACTTTACATAATTCATTTTACCCTTCGATTACGTGTCAGTATAAAACTCGTTGGCACAAATTTTTAACTTCAAGTATTACAAAGAAATAAGTACGGCATGATAAATCACTATGTACATGGTACTACCAAGAACTCTCAATTACCATAATAACATTTCAAAAGCTCGTTACTATCCGTTGACTCATTTTATATATATGAATGAGTACATATGTACATATATTAAAACATTTCTGCCATGTGATAATATTAACATAGGCGAAATTATCAATTAATTACAAAAATATAATTGAATATGATCGAATTAATATACATATCATATTGAAGAATTATCGATTATCATTTAATATTAAATTGAAACGAATGAGAGAGAAAGAGATATACATGTATACACGCACGCACGCACGTTCACACACAAATAGTATATATTGGGTTGGCAACTAAGTGATTGCAGATTTTGCCGATAGATTCTTATTTAAAATCTGCAATCACTTAGTTGCCAGCCCAATATAACGAGGATAAATATTAGATTGAATATCTGTTTGAAACCTCTGAAAGTGTAAAAGAAACGAAAAAGACATAGAGAGAGAGAGAGAGAGAGAGAGAGAGAGAGAGAGAGAGAGAGAGAGAGAGAGAGAGAGAGTGAGAGAGAAGGAAATAATAATTGTGAAATTTAATCTGTCACTTCGGTACGAAAAGAATCACCTAAAGCCAAAGTAAATTACGTCGATCAAAGAACAAATGTAATTCCATCCTCAGACGTGTCTCGTTCGGTGAAGCTTTGAGCATACACCACCTTGTCACCACCCTTTCTCTCTCCTTCACCATGTTCTAACCTTTTACCTGCTCCATTAACGGAGGATGCATGCACAAAGAAATTCCTGCAAGTTAATCGACTTCCTTAATATACTTGCCATAAAAGCCACGGACGTGAAATTTCATAATCGCCTGAGCAATAGGGACGATCGTTCGATCGTTTTGCCTACATATGCGCACCTTACCTTCATATATATATATAGAATGTATCTATATTTGTATCTAGAAATATCTATATCTAGAAATATATATAAATATAAGAATCTACATATATAAATACATATATAGAACACACAGTGAGTTACGGAAATATTCAGACACTTTTTGAAATTGAATTAAGAGCAAAGAGCAGTCTAA
Organism: Dolichovespula sylvestris; assembly: GCA_918808275.2. Classification (NCBI taxonomy): domain Eukaryota; kingdom Metazoa; phylum Arthropoda; class Insecta; order Hymenoptera; family Vespidae; genus Dolichovespula; species Dolichovespula sylvestris. The sequence goes on along the minus strand of OU964970.1, from coordinate 2,997,253 downwards.
TATTTTCAACAAGTACAGGGAAATTAAATCTGTCGAATTTGATATAAGTATCCAGAATTATTTATAATAAAATTTATTTTACAATTTTCATTGCTGTTACAGAAAGTACAAATTTTTTTTTTGATTCGTCAAATAATTCAAATAAAAATAATTTAAAAAGAATTTATTCAATTTTCAAAAGTGTTTGAACATTCTTTGTAGATATAACGTTATGTTCCATTTTGTACGGAATTATCGTTGCTACTTGCTGATATTTTTCAAGCTACTATCGTCCGTTCGCGTGTTGAGGTACTTATTAAAAAACGAGTGATTAATAACGTCAAAACGCATATTTTCGTCGTTTCCTTAACGTTTTTCAATATCGTTTGAAATTTTAACCGTCGTTCTGGCATTTGTTGAAAACAAAGAAGAAAATAAAGAAGGTGGAAGAAGAAGAAGAGATAAAAGAAACTGACGAGATCATCGGTTGGAAGAGAGACGGGCATATTCATCTGCTTCTGTACGAAGTAAAAAATGAAGGATGGAAAAGTTAATATCTTCTTCGGGATGAAGGATTAAATTCCATTCTGGCGAGATCAAGCGAACTAACTCCAGTAGCAGTGGTTCTCTATCGTACTTATGGCTTAAAAAATAAAACAATAAAAATACGCACCCACGCAGTACACAAGAATAAATAAAAAAAAGAAGAAGAAGAAACACCTTGTTCGAGTACGAGAGTGGTATAAAATGACGATGAAAAAATATTCTTAGAAAGGACACCATTCCTCTTAGAGAAAATACTTTCGGAGAGAGAGAGAGAGATAGAGAGAGAAAAAAAGTTGTTCGATATATTGGAAGTAACACCCATTCTCAATCGTTTTCGACATCGAATTTTGTCGACGATGTTCCGTCCGAATTGACGCAATTGACGCTGATGAAATCAACAGGCGTATTCGCGTTTCACCTTCCGTCGTTGGAAGGCCCGATGTCCCGAATCGTACGGTAACGTGGAATTCTATTTGCGAACAAACGTCACGCTTGCTAATAAACTCAAATTTACGAATCGAACGAACAATGCGCGTGCGCCCACTACGAGAACGACGCGACACGTTTGGCAACGGCATAATTTCAATTCTCACAGTTACGAAGTTTCCATGGTAGAATTACCCTTCTATGTGCTCATAAATACGTAAACATAATATATAGATATTTTCCTTTGAAAATATTTATTCCGATAAATCTCTGATAATGTTTATTTATGGGTTATGCGGGAAATAACTTTAATGTAGAAATCATTAAAATTATACATTATCGTATGTACGGTCGGAATCGTATATTACCGTATACATATGGTATGAAAAGACAATCAACAAAAATTTTCAAATACTTACTAGCTCGCAAAATCTTTTCATTTCAATTATATAAAATATCTTATCGCATAAACGTATTATTATTATACATCTGTTAATCATGATAATTTAAATAATCAACGATAAACTTTAAAATCGTACACCTATCATTTTGATATAACAGTAACATGTTCTATTCCTTTATAAATCTAATGTTTGTATAAATATCGTATAAATCTTTTTAATACTTCACGAATTTCTTATTCTAATTCCAAATCGTCTTTCAAATAAATGTGCACGTTCGATGAAGGCTTAGCCGAGCATAAAGCGTGTCAAAATATAGATACATAAAAATAAACAACTGAGTTTGTTCGTTCGAATAGAGTACTGAGAGAAGGGATGCGAATAGGGGCGGAGGAAAGATAGGAAGAAAGAGGAAGAGGGAGTGGCGCGCTCGGGAGAGGGGAATGGGTGAGACTCTCGTAAAGCAGCTCGTTCACAGGCCAGCGATCGCGTATAGATGAAGGAACGACTCGAATAACGGATGATAAAGTTACGGTTTTCACATAAGAATCGAATGCTAGTCGGAAACGTGTTGTACGTATGAAATTCTCTCGTTGATGAACTTACGTCTGTGGAACGTGAAATGAAAGAAGCAAAACATGGAAATACTTTGGAGTATTCTTCGAATATTCAACGATAATACATATACTATCGAATCTAATGAAATCTGCGAGATAGAAACTCGTATCGACCATTCTGACAACAAGTACAATATGATTTATTCCTATCTCCCTATTCTTCTCTCTCTCTCTCTCTCTCTCTCTCTCTCTCTCTCTCTCTTGTTTTCTCTTTTTCTTTTCTCTTTAACTATTTTAAATCTCATTTTGGAGCGATAGTGTCTAGTTTGGATATACGAATTAAGTTGAATTGTTCTATCCGTATATCGTCTGAGCTTTCGGTATATTCTTGAAAAATATTCCAAATATCGCATTGAAGAAAACTTTTCCCCTTGTTTTTATGACATTCGGTTATATCATGTTGTCGAATCTCATTTCGCGCCGTACTCTTTATTTCGACTTTTTTCTTTTTATATCTTTTTGTCTCTTTTTTATTTTTCGCAACTCTGCCGAAACAAAGAGAGAAAACGTTTTGTGAACGCAATGAGATAGAGAGATAACGTACACGATATTTGTGTTCACAAAGGCATTCGAAATGGAATTTGCCGATCGGCATGGATATTTCACTATGTGGGTGGCTTGCGTCAAAGCGCGTTATAGATATAAATATAAGAGCCAAGCGATGTGCTTTAAAATTGTCAGAAGGAAATATAGGGATTGGTGTTATATGTATATTATCAAATATAAAAGGGCAAATCATTGTCGCAGTTGTCTCGTAGTCATCAACGGAAATGTAATAAACCAAGTGTACGCGTTTAGGAGGCGTTTCCGTATCTATCTCTTTCTGTCTCTCTCTCTCTCTCTCTCTCTCTCTCTCTCTGCCGACAAAATTTATCTCCCCAGGATAATTCCATTATAGCCCATCGTCCAGCCTACAAAGTGTTATCGCGGTAAACACGTGCAGCGATTGATCAAGCGTTTATACTCAGCAACGGCCAGGTGAATTTATTGGTAGGTGGGACTCTCGTTGCTCCGCTGCCTACCAACACCCCTTGTCATGCATCATCCCCCAATCTCCCCATTGATAAAAGCCCGGGAACGGCGTTGACCGATAGTACGACACGCTTTTCTTATCTCCAAGAGAATGAGAACGAATTGCTTCGGTGGATCGTCCTCCCCATTTTGAACGACTATTCACTTTCAAACATGAACTATCAGTTTAAGTATATGATATATTTTATATAATAGTTTCTTCTTATTTTAAAATGTTTCAAACAGGAAAAATGTCAAATACGGTTAATAATATAGATGGATATTTACAAAATTATTCGAAGCTTCGAACGATTTAATGATTCGGTGACTTCGAATTTCTTAAAAAATTCTCTTTTAGATTGGATATCATTGAATTATTGTAACATACTCGGAAGAAGAAAGAAACGTGTCTGCTTATGCATATTTTTAACCGTTTCTTTTCTCTAATGATAAATTTAAAAATGAATAGAACTCTCGCTGAACAAGGATACGAAAGACAGGTGAACTTTTTCCTCTGGTTTATTTATACCGTATAGAACGCGGGAAAGCAGATGGATATATAGAAGCGGAAATAGATAGAATATATTTACAGAAATGAAAAACATTCTAAATAAATGAAAAATTTTTTCAGTGAAAAATAAAGTCCAGCGTAGAGAAAGAGAGAAAAAGAGAGAGAGAGAGAGAGAGAGAGAGAGAGAGAGAGAAGCGTCGCATTCACATTTAAACGACTCCGAAGTTATAAACGTTATAACGTCAGAGTGTAGGATTTATTCGAGAAGCGAGATAAAATTTTTTGTGATGAAAGAAAGGAAAGAATACGATAGACGAGTCAAAGTTTTTTCGCCTAAGTATTCACGATTGTCATGCGATGTGAATTTAACCAGGATCCGTAGTCACGCGTTTACTGACTGCCACAAATACAGACGCACACGCGCACGCGCATACAGAGAGAGCACGCACATTTATATATACATGTAAACATTGTATAGAGCACGAATGCGTTCGTCCGGTATCGTCGCAAAACGAAATCCTCCAAATAATGAGATTGCCGCGTAAGAGCCGAGTAAATATCATCCGTGTTTAGTGACTCGTCATGGAATCTCGTCGAAAGCTTGCCTATGTATCCAACGATTTTGCTGACGTAACGTAGGCAATGCCGAAAGTAATTTACGATTGCTTTTAATACGCTTTCCGAGAATAATACGGTATTCACAGTGACGAGTGAGTATATACGATTATCTCAAACGTTAAACGAATCGTATCTACGTAAAAAAAAAAAAGTTAATTATGTCGATCTCATTTTAATTAACGTTTTCGGAGATACTCCAAGTCCGTTATTTGCTTAATGTGGCTTCTCGACGAGTGAGGAATGAAAGATAAAAGAATAATCTTAAGCTAAAGTAATCAGATAAATGATTAAAACCCACAACAAGTAAATTATAATTTGAAATACATCCATTCCTTTGATGAAATTTTTATTTGGATAAAACGTTTCCACGTTATTCCAATATGAAAAAGATAATATGTAAAATATTTTGTTAATATTTTCTTATATAATATACGTTATAGTTCCCCTCATTTATCACTTTCATAATTTTAGGAAAGATTAATTAAGTAGATTGATTAAGTTACAGCTGTCAAAGTAAGAAAACTTTATGCATCATTATATTAAAATAATATACTTACTTAATATACGTAGCTAAAATATGAATTACATACGCTTATATATATATTATATATTATATATTATATATTATATATATATATTATATCTAAAAGGTTAGATTTATTAGGACATATAAAAAAATTCTTAAAATAGCAATACTTATATTTGCTGTTAACAAATCGAATCGAATACGTAATTATATTTTGCTATTCGCTCTATTTTTAAATTTAGTCGCGATCAATTATCGTTCATTTATAAAACTTTAAACGCATTTTGCAATGACGAAATAAATTTTTCATAAAAATACGTTTTTATTTAAAAACATTCAAAAAATAATTATATGCTTAAAAGTTATCTACTAAAAGAATTAACCAGCTATAGTACGAATTTTCTCTTTCATAGAATTATCAAAGGAAAATTGATTAAAATCAAAGATAATATAAATTTTAAGTATATTTAAAATTTTATTTGATGAATGCTTCATCGCCAAATAAAAAATTTATACGTGTTTTTATCTGTTAATGAGATAAAATAATAGATACTGAAATATACTGTATATAGTATATTTACAGAAAATTATATTCATGCATTTGAAAATAGTCCTCCGAAAGGAACACAGATTAGATCGCAGATATCATAACGAAGAAGGTAAACTTCCTGCTTGTGTGTGTGTGTTTTTGTATTATTGTATAAAATCGAAATGTTTCTCTTGGGTAGCAACCACGATTCGTATCTCTCTCAATCTGCACGCGTTCATCGAGCTTGAAAATTTATGAGAATGTATAATCCGGAATAGTCAAAGCGATCGAAGAAGCGTGCATTCTTTATGGTCTCGATCTATGAAAACATGGACCTGGCAAATTCAAAATTTATTGCCGAAGACGGGACATGGTAGAGAACTTTTATTCTGGATGGTCTCACGTTGAAACGTAAGAATCGACTTTTTGATATTTATGACCGAGTTTCGACGTTTAACGGTATACAGTCATCTATTCTACGAATGTTCAAAGACTAAAAATATAAATAAATATACGAGGAAACATTTTTGTTTTTAACTCTTTCTCTCTTCGTGATTATAAGTATTATAGTTTGTCTTCCTATGACATAATAGAAACGAATAAAAGAAGAGAGGATAATCCTCCTTTTAATACTGAAGTTAATCAAATAATTTTCCATACAAATAGGGATCGTAAAGAGGTATTAGTTTAAATCTATGATAAGATCTTTTTTCTCTCGAAAAAAAAAATCAAAATTTTGTCAAAAGTTTCCTCGGTGGAATATGTATAAGCTTTTCTTTCCCTTCAGTCATCGTGAACACATACATACATACGTGGATATCTACATACATGCATACGTATAACATGTCGAGTAGTTGGTACTTTCGCGTTAGTAAATCCGCACGTAGATACGTTTTATCTCTTAGACACGATTCGCTATAAATGCATGAAAGCGTATACTTTAATGCCGTAAACGTGTTCTTTCTCTCGTTTACCTTATGCATTCTTAAATTCTGTCTGCTATAGGTCTTGCACAAAGCTATTTGTTTCCAAAAGAATTTTCTTTCGAAATCCATTCAACAAATAATCAATAGATATTTATATTCATTTTTATAAACATTTATTATTATACCTGTTAAATCTGATATTTGTGCAAAAAATTGAAAGAAAGAAAAAGAAAGAAAAAAAAATAAAAAGAGAGATTAATAATAATTGGCGGATAATTTTCGCTGCAAAGGAAATATAAATTGAAATTGAATCTTTTGTACTGTTAAATTCATTAAACTCGTTAGCGCGATAACGATTCAAACGGAAGTAGGTACTGTATCGGTACGGGTTTAATTCATTGGAAATCTCATTGAAATGTAGAGCGAATACAAAGGACGAAATCTCACGAAAGAATACAAGAAACTCGCGAAAGACGTTAAAGCATCTGTTCTGTCGTTTCTTACCAAAGAACTCGGCGATGAAAAAAGTCGTGAACTTTGTCTTTCATTTCGATTAGAAATAAGGTAATGAGATTCAACGAGGTGAAAAAGGAACGTTCTTGCATTTTCTTGATAGTTTAATTAAAAGTTGAAGTTTCGACGTACGTAAAAATTCTTTCATTTTTTAAATTGACGTCGGAATCATAGCTCAAATACATAAATATAAAAAGTACTTAGTATTATTTAAGTTTATTAATATCGAATATGTTCATAAAATAAGGTAATATCGTGAAAATAGCATTTTAATGCAAACATATTGCAAGTATGTTAATAAACAATTACATTTAAATTATTAATTGTTTATTTAATACATTGAAATACACAAACAAACATTTACATAAACGTACGTATTTCGATATAATTGAATATTATTACACATTATCACGTAAATATAGAAATATAATAAGAAATTAGATATTTCATTATAAGTAACAAAATATCAGGTTCGTAATGTACAATATTAATAATGAATAATTGTTATTATAAAAGAAATTGTTATTTTTTAAATATTATATATTTTAAAATAAATTATTTATAATCATTTTTAGTAGTTATATACATGGTGGGACAATAACTTTGATTACCTAGAATATCTTCGTTCTTTTTAAAAATATGGCGAAACTTTACTTATAAAAGTTAAACTGTATGGACTGAGCAATAATATAACAGTAATCACTTTTTTTATAGGTAGACGCGTAACGGACGTATCAAGATTAAATGTGTTTTTTTTTTTTTTCAATAAAATCATATATTTTTGATTGCATATCTTGGCATTTGTTTATAAAAAAAATATTAACTCGTGTATATCGAAAAATTATTAGTTTAGGAGATATTTTAATTTTACATATTTTTAAGAAATCATGTTGATTTGCAACTAAAATGTCGTAAGAGTAATAGTAAGAGAGTGATGGTTTCATAACTTAACTTACACTATTATTATGCATAAAAGCAGAATAAGCGCAAGGTAAACAAAGAGATTATCGAAAATCTATCGAATTTTTGATCATTCAGTAACGTATATTATCGACTATTAATGGATTTTTTATTTCTTATTTTAAATAAACAAAATAAAATGTATACCATTGCAGTAAAAATTTAAATAATTTCATCATAATTATGTTCTTATTAGGAAAAAAAAGTTTCTCGACTATTCAATCTTTCAATTTTATACATTGGCGACACTCAATGTATCTTCTTCAAATAAACAAAATAAAATTTTCATAAATATCTAACTGTAATATTGAATAATTTCCAAAAATAATTATAATACAAATTTAATTGATTTCATTAGAATTATGTCTTTATTACGAAAAAAAGAGAAAAAACAATTTGAAAAGTTATTAACAAAATCGATTTTATTATATTGATATTATTGCAATATTTAAATAAATGAAGATAAAAATACCTTTGAAAACGATGTTTGTCTCAAGTCTCTACGATTTTTCATTTGGAAGATATCGTCTTCTAAAGATTTTCATTCATAATTCGTGTAGTACAGTTGTTTACAGTAATAGTAGTAGTAGTAGTAGTAGTAGTAGTAGTAGTAGTAGTAGTAGTAGTAATAGTAGTAGTAGTAAGGCCACGTAAGTTCTCAAAATTTATATAGGTCATTGTGTCACCAAGCCAATTCTAATAAAATTATATAGGTCAGTAGATCAACATAAATATATTTCATTTGAGTAAGAATATTTTCGGAACTAAACATCGTAGAGATTTGAATCAGCTATCATTTTAAAGGGCAGAATTTTCTATATTTTTTCATATTATTAATAATTAATAAACAATTTGTTATAAATAATTTTTATAAACAAAATCTTTCGAACTAAATTCATCTTATTTTACCAAAACAAGAAAATCACATATTGTAACCGTTTTATAAAATTGCATAAATTAATATGTAGTTAATAAAGAAATTATTTATTTAGCAAATAAACAATTGTTTTTATATTATTAATATTCACACCTTTCATTAAATGGGAATATCTCAGGAACAAAACATCGTAGAGACTTGAATCAACTAACATTTTAAAGGATAGAATTTTCTTAATTTTTTTTTGCAACGGGTTGTTAATAATGAATTAACAATTTGTTTTAAACGATTTTTATTAAAAAATGTTTACGAACTGAATTCACCTTACTTTGGCAAAAAAAGTCATCGAGAAATCCTTGCTATCTATTTCTACTGAGGCACGGAATTCTTCCAACGTCATACTCGTGCTTACGGCGAACCCATTGACTGTGACCTTTTCCTCTTTCAAAGATGACAAACCCATCCTGATATGCTGGCTTTAACTCATGATGATATCACTGGCCGTGTCTACTACGGCTGATATGAGATGACTCACGATGCTGAGCTGTTTCCGGATATTCGATCCTTCTACTGTCACTTTCCTCGTTGGCACATACGCATCACGTCATCTCTTTTCGACACTGGAACGCACAATGCCGCCATGTTCGTTGCAGCGAAACACTTTAGTCCTTCCTCTTTCGAAAGGCACTCAGCGCCAATGTGATTCGCCCCACCACAATTATAGCATCGACGCTCCATCTTTGTCTTCCTTACGGGTGCCTCTTGAGTTAGTTCCGTAGTAATCGAGCTAGTGTTCCATACCGCGCTTCATTTTTCCCATCATCTCCAGTAATTGCTGCTGCATGGCTTGCAACTCTTTCACTTGTGCTTCGGTGTCGAAACGCCAAAATGTCGCTTCATTTTTCACTGCTAGTGTCGCGGCTCCTTCTTCGTCGGTACGAACGCGGTTCTCGACGCTTACCATCTCTGTTGTCTAGTCGCCAGACGGATCTGCTTTATGAAACCTAGCGATGAACTCTGACTTCTTTCCTTGTGTAGGCAAATTCCATCGCCCCAGAGTCGCCTTTATCTCTTCAATTTTAAAATCTTTCGGTGAACGATTCATGTTACTTTTATGATTAACGGTTCACCTTATACACTTTTCACTGCACAGCATTTTATACTCAGTTTCATGCGTTCATATCTGTCTCTCTCTCTCTATCCTGGCTGAACCATCAAAATATGTAGGAAATTTTTTGAAAGTTTTCTCCCGGGAAGATATGAACTGACTAATTCGGATCACTAATTTATGGTTAATACGTACTTTATCAATACAGATACTACGATTAAGGTGTTACAACTTCAGATATTACAACTCCTCTTTCCCTGACCTGCTCAAGGCCTTACTCGTTACTCTTTGTTGATCCACTCAGGACTATACTCGATACACTTAGCTCTGATCCTTTTCTTCTCGTTGATCTACTCAAGACTGTCCCTCCGTTAGTTTTTTTCGACACGTACCCTCCATAGCCTTTCACATCCCCACTTACATTCGTGCATACACATTCGGTAACTCTTATAGTGCTCTCTCTCTCTCTCTCTCTCTCTCTCTCTCTCTCGCTCTATCTATCTATCTATCTATCTATCTATCTATTTATCTCAGCCTCTCCTCTTTCTCTCGTAAATATACTCCTCACAAAAAACAGACCACGCTCTGTTCAACCGCCGACCAATTTGTCTCATATACTTAACCCGCACACAATTAACTTATGCTAGAACCTTCCATCTTTTTGTTGAGTGTCGATAGAGTTATTTATTTCGTGCACGCATACACACAGTTAACTGTAGAACCTTCTAACAATCCCCCCGCCCCGCGCACACACACATATAGGGTGTATACAACCGGAACAAGTTGTATCTCCTAAACTGATGAAAATAGACAAAAATATTATAGATCAAAGATAATTGATATGAGACGGTGCATAATCTGCAAGTAATTTTATACACTTTTGCATATAACGCATCAGAAATGCAACTGCATCTTTTTTTACGAAACCTATATCTTTGACTGCACCAGTTGATGCATTTTCTTATACTCTATATAAAAGTATCAACATACTTATGTCTTAAACTTATACATTGGGAAGTTATCGTAGTTAAATTTTTCTGAATTGTTTGTAAGTCTGTTTCCAAATGTTAATGAACGTCAAAATGTTAATTTATCAAGGATAACGAATACTTACTAATGAGAATCTTTATTTTACATTAATATTAATGTTTAATATTAGTACATTTTAATCGCATCTCCACATGGTTTCTTAACAATATTTTAATTAAAATATCTTCTAAATTAATAATTTTTCGATATACATGGATTAATATTTGTTTGTTAAATAATGCCAAGCTGCAGTGATCAATGCTATCAAAAACATATATTTAAAAAATACTATCAATAAAAATATATTTTTAAAAAAATATAGATGATCTTCATACATACTGTACACGTTCACCTATATAAAAAAATATCACATTCTTATTATGAGAATAATATCGTTCTTTCATATCGTTCGACTTTTGTAAACAAAGTTTCTCCATACCTTCATAAAGAATAGAAATATTCAAGGTGACCAAAGTAATTGCCCCCCCCCCCCTGTATATATACTCCTGTAAGAATATATTATTAATCTTACACTTGATACAACGATCGTAAAAGTACGAAGATTTTTCGTATATTAGAAATGAGAGATATAGTCTCGATGTTTAGAAGATCAAAGGGCGAGTCTCATCAAAAAACGCGAAGTATTAAGCGTAAAGAATTAAGGACGATGTTCACATAAGAGAGAATCTCGACATCGAAATGATTTCGGTTGACGTAGAGTAAGAGCCAACGTTTCTTTTTATTTCTTTTAGAAACTATCTCTGCTTCGTCCTGACACATTTTTTCCTCATTTTTTCCCTGTCCTTCCTTTCTTCTTCTTTCTATCGATTCCTCTCTCTCTCTCTCTCTCTCTCCCCTCTCTCTCTCTTTCTCTTTGTTTCTCTTTCTATCTCTATTTTTCTTCTCTGTCTATTCGTAGCTTTGTCTCTTCTCGCTTACTCGTATTCGAGTATTTCCTGAGAGGAAAGCATCTCAAAGTATCGTTGCCAGTTTTCTTAACCTTTCTCACGAAAATGTCGACGAGCCAAAGACGTTTCCTTCTTTTTCGAAGATCTCGGAGATCTTACGGTTAAATCGCTCCGAGCACACTAGGGCGCATCGTTTTGTCGAAAAGAGTTTGCTCTATGATCGACATCGTTAAATCGATTCGACGAAGCTTTTCTTTTTTTGTTTTCTTTTTTGTGATCCGTAAATCTTAGAGAGAAAGAGTGTGATAAAAAATGTTTGGATAGTGCGAGGTATCTTTAACAATTTTCTAGGAAGATCAACATCGATCTATTTGGCCCTTTAACAAACTCTCTTTTAATTCGTATTCTATTATACGAGCTTTCTTATCTGTTATTATTAATTTATTTATCAATCCTATCCATTCCTATTTAATCCTCCTTTGTATTTGATCGGATAGTATAAATTTTCTATGTCTCAACTAGCGTAATATCTGGTACCTATATTGAACGTGAGTGCATTTAGGTTTATATATGAGTACGTTTATATATATATATATATATATATATATATATATATATATATACGTGTATGTGTGCGCGCGCATATCCGGCAACCATTAGATCGCAACTATGCGGAAACTGGTACACGATACCACGAGAGACGGGAGGCGTAGAGACGCTTAGATGTTTTCGGACGATTGTGTTAGAGCCATAAAACACGAAGCAAGTTTCGTACCGAAGCCGTACAAATGATGAAAATGGAGGAGATTGCCCTTAATTGCGACTGTATTAGTTGACAATTTCTCCAAACCCGGTATACATATTTTCAATGAAACAATTTTGAAAATTGCGTACAGTTGTAGTGATGAAATAATCAAAGGAATACAATCTTGTATTATTTCTTAAAAAATGCTTTTTGAAATTTTAAACATTCTCTTAATATAATCTTTCAATAAACTATATAATTCCCAATTATTATGTATGTATTCAGAATAACGTCTCATATGTATTCTAACTGACGGTTTAAAATAATTACAATTTATATAAAATAATTGAATGTCGATTTTATTCTCGATGCATTTGGGTTGAGAGAATGCGATCGAGAACTCATTAAATTCTCATTAAATGCGCAAATTATGGGTAATCGTATGTATTTAAATTTCCCGCGAAAGATGTCGTATAGAAGGAAGAGAGAGAGAGAGAGAGAGAGAGAGGGACGAACTTTAAATCGAAATTGTCATTCGATTCGACATTTGTACGTCAATGAAGTTGGTCAGTTTATTTGCTAAGTCGAATCGAATCAGACTTTACATTGTCAAGATTATATTGGTTAGAAGTATCCTATTTGTTGAGTAAATTGAACGCCATTGACCTCTTTCGTAATCGTATTTGCCCTATCATTGCACCTCGATGTACCCGAGTCAGGCATTCGTGACTTTTTTCCAAAATGTTGAGGATTTCAAGAGAATAGGCACGGTGATTTGCAAAGGACTAATCGAAACTGTTCGAAGGACATCGTATCATTCGTAGGAAATTTCATCCGACAAATCTCGTTGAAATTCATGTACTTCATGCTTTTCATACCATCATAATTTTTCTCTAATCAATTATAATGATTACTGCATTCATTGTATCCATTAAATTGTTTGCTTCCGTTGATTATTTGTTAATTAAGTTAATAAAGTAACGCTAATGTAATAAACATGATAATTCTCTTTTTTTTTTCTTTCTTTTAAGAAGAAAATAAAGTAACGAAGAGACCGTAAAAAATTCCTGTAAGCGTGTTAAAGAATAAATCTGTTGAGACACAAAAAGAAAGAAACTTTTTCAAGAGGATCGAGTTTTTCAGTAAGACGAGATCCCTGAATTCTTAATATTCATTAATACTTTGTTAATAGCATATCGCGGAATATTTCAACTGCTTTCTTTCAAATTTCACAATAAGAACTGTGGCGGAAGGTGATAAGATAAAAATCGATATTGCTTTAGGAATAACTGGAAAGTAAAAAATTTTGTTACATCAAAGATTTCTTGCAAGACATATAGAACTAATTGGAATAAAGGGAAAACTTTTTATTTTGTAAGACAAGTTTTGCATTCAATTTAATCATTATCATCGATCGATCAAACTCGTTAAGAAAGGATTCTCGTGTAATTACTGTACAAAATGAATGCTTGGATTTATGTTAAGAGAAAATTAATATCATTGAAATAAACTTTATTAAAATATGAAAAGATACTTTCATATAAACGACATAAATACATTAAATTTTTTTTGTAAATAATAGAGATAATTTCACGGTAAATATAAACCCCAGAGATAATCATAACGAATTAAATGAACTTTAACCAAGGTTATTTATTTTTATTTAATTTTAGTAAATTACTTAGTTGTATTGACCTTCATTAATATTTCCAATATGTCGGAGATCATCTGATTAATTATATAATAATTAATATAAAATAATAATTAATTAGATAATAACGCGTGATTTAACATTTATTAAATCATTTTATTAACATGAATTTTCTGCAGATTAAAATTTTATTATATTAAAAAATATGTTGACGATGTATATTTACATAGAAATTTAACAAATTAAAGAACGATGTTGTAAGATACTAATATAAAAAGATATTACTGCATGATGGAGGATAGTACCTGCGGAGAGAAGTCAGAAAAATCAAAATAAAAATATGAGAAAACAAAACGTTTTTGGGAAAAACTTTAAGACGGCAAAGAGTGCAACGAAGCGAACAGAAACGTTGAGGTAAAATATGTAGAGACTTTTATCTCTTTACGAGTTATTTTACCCAAGTGGATTCTCTGTACTATATAATTTGTCAAGCGAACCAGAGACCAATGGTCGAAATGGTTGCGTACCCCTTTAATATCCTTTCACGTTGGTCATTTCCGTTTCTCGTCGTCAACTTTCTTTCTCTTTCATACACAGAGAGAGAGAGAGAGAGAGAGAGAGAGGAGAGAGAGAGAGAGAAAAAAAAACTTGCGACAAAACTGTTGAACAAATTTCCGTACCTTTCGGTAAGTATCTTGTATCTCATCCACGTAATTACCCAAAGCTGAGCTTCGTAAGCACAGTAGAGAATAGAGAGAAAAAAAATAAGAGAAAAAGAGAGAGAAAATGAGAGAGGAAGAGAAAGGAGTGGGGAAGGTCGGAATACGGTTATTGCTTCCTCTCCGACGCCCACGCAAGATATACCGTTAAACTCAGAGTGAAATTCCCCGAGAGAAAGAAAATATTCTACCAGGCGACAATATTACGGATGAAGAAAGTTTCCGCTCGGGCGCACCAAGCCGAGCCAAGATTGTTAAAGGAGGAACACCGCAATCGCAACGCGATGCGTTGCGTGTACCAAAACCGTCTTCTTTCTCCTTTCATTTTATTCTCCCTCACTTCGGAAACATATCATGTCGATTTTCCATAAATTATAAACTAGTGAAACTAAGTCGAGCGTGTATTGCATAAGTCAAGATCCATTTGATGATTTAAATAAAAAAAGGAAACATCTCTGATAAAATTAAAAAAGTGAGTACAACAGGTGTAAGATATTGATACCTTCTTCTTATCTTTTTATCTATACCTGTATTTAAGTTCATACAAAACGTTCTTCACAATTAATAATAGAATAATAAACATTTAACACTACTTTTAATGTAATTTATATATTATTATATATTTATATTTAATATAATTTATATATATATATATATTTATATATTATAATTTATTATATTTAACATAATAATATAATTTATATAGTAAATTGAACAGTAATAAATATTATAATTTGTAAGATCTTCGTTCGTGATAACGGCCAATTGCTGAAGTGCTAATTTTTATAAATTCGATCGAATTTCTTCCTTTATAGCACTTTTTATTTATTTATTTTCCTTTTCCTTGTTTTTTCTTTTTTTTTTGTTTTATTGCTGCTCCTTCTCTTTCGTTTATTCGAACGAAATGTCGGTCGGAAGTAAAACAATGAGGAGTTTAAAGGAGCAAGATCCTGAAGATAGTCGTACTTCTTCTTTTATCATTTGATCTCTCTCTCTCTCTCTCTCTCTCTCTCTCTCATTCTTTTACTCTTTTTAGGACGTCCTTAGAGAAATTCCAACTTCCTTCGAAAACGATGCTACTCGGAAAACGCAATCCGTATTTGCCGTCATTAACAAATACTCTTCTCTCTTTCTCTCCTTCACTCTCCTTCTCTCTCTCTCTCTCTCTCTCTCTCTCTCTCTCTCTCTCTCTCTCTCTCCCCCTTTCTTTTCCTTTCTTTCTCTCTCTTTCTCTGACAAAGTTATTTCACGTAGATATAACAAAGATAAAACATACTAGAAATCTTTAAGATGATAACAAATTTTAGGTAGAATCTGTAGGGTAAAAAATAAAACGAGAAGCAAAGAGACAATTAAGTTCTCGACTTGATCGTTGTTTTGTTATAATTATACATATTAGAGAAAGGAATAATTTTGAAAATCCGTGAGAAATAAAAAAAAAAAAAGAAATGTAACAAGACAAAAAATTATCTTACAAATATTCAAAATCGTTTGTGTATTTTCGAAAGATAAATTTCCATAATTTAAAATATTTTCGTAATTTATAAGGAATTCTATTAAATTGAAAAATTATAACGAAAAATCGATATTACATGTTGTTACGTGTAATTCTTCATCGACGAAGGTCTTGTAACATCGTGAGCTCAAAATCGAGGAGATTGAAAGAATGGCCCTCGTTTAAAAGTGATGATAAAAAAGGATAGAAGAAAAAGTGACGGAAGGAAGGTAGGAAGGTAGGGAGAAAGGAATGTAGAAGAGTATAGAAGAGGTAAAAGAAAGCAAAGCGATAATAGTTCGTATCTTTTTTGTAACGTCAAGGGCCTCTCTGAGAAGTTATAAATCGTATTAATGAAAGTGTCATTAATTATCGCGAGGATAATTAATATTAAAGGGTAGAGATGCGCTGACAAGGCCTCTCCGTTCACGACCAGCTCTGACATGGAAAACCGTGTTCGTTAAATATCCATGTATTATCTATAACGTCGTCTACTAATATAGCCATCTACTAGCCTGATAGCACGTATAGTATATATGCATGTAATATATATAGAATATATAAGTATATGTGCGTATGTGCACGTGTACATTGTCGAAATTGGGTGAGAAGAGAGAGAGAGAGAGAGAGAGAGAGAGAGAGAGAATCTGGATAGAAAAGGGGGTAGAGATGGAATGGAGAGGGTAGAGTGAAAATATCACGACAAAGCTGCATCATTAATTGCGGCGCATCCGTCCGAGCGTGGGGAACAAAATTTTCATCTACTTGTTTACCTCGAAACGCACGTATGTACATGCATATACGATATACATAGATATACTATACGTTCAGATATTTTACGAAACCACAGTGACCACGTATGATTTTATTTTATGTAGTAGGTATGTACGTATATAGGTATATACATATATACATATATACATACATACACACACACACACACACACACACACACACACACACACACACACACATATATATATATATATATATATATATATATAGCATAGAAATCGTAGATAGAATCGTGACAATCTGACGTGACGTAAAGCCCGACCAGAAGATCTCTTTTCTAAAATTGCCGGGACGGTTAATTGTTCCGCTTATCTTCTCGGGCAAACATCGAAAAGCCCAAACGATAAAGTTAATCAAACGTTGAGATCGATCGCGATATGAGCCTCGGCCGTGTTCCATTGCGTATGAAGTCACGTTTTCATTTTATCGCGCTCTCAACAACGCCGAGGCGACGAACGAAAAAGCGCCCGATGAAAATCGCCATTCCAATTGGAACGAGGAAAATAATTCCGCCAAATGTTACTGCTCTCCTACCTTTCAAGTGTGTAAATAGAGAAAGAGAGAGAGAGAGAGGAAGAGAGGCAAAACGTACCTGCGAAATTGGCATTTAAACGTGGCGGTCAAATTAATGGCGCGTACTTTTTATTGGTCAATCGAACTCTCATTAACGAATCAAGACGAAGGGTAAAAGAGACGCAAGCATATATCTATATAGATGATCATGTGTGCAATCCCGCACCTACACATTCATTTATCGTTACTCCACGATTATTACTCGCTAACGAGTATAACTAATAATATTAACGGCTACCGATTGCGTTTCGTAACTGTATCGTTGACGTCGATTTAATGTCGATGACCAGCGTATAATGCCATCCGTGTATATATCATGTGTATTCATACGTATCCACGTATAATACGCATACAATCATGTATTACGATAATAATAATCGTCGAGCTATGTTTAAAGTTCGATAAAACCGATTTGTTACCATCGATTTTCTTTCTCCCTCTCTCTCTCTCTCTCTCTCTCTCTCTCTCAATTTCCCGATTTTGTTTTATTCCAAGAAATATAGCGTGTAATAAATTCCTCCTTTCATCCAATTCGTTGCTCGCGAGATTAAAATCTGGGAAATGCACTGGTAAACGTCGATATGTCGAAAATGGCGGTACCATTTAAATTAGATCGTTCACGAAGAGCACACCAGTAAGTACGATTTTCACGTACGTATTATTCGAAAGTCGAGAGTTAAGACGCGTCGACAATGGAGAGCTTTTCTCGACCTTTCGCTTCTCTCTCCCTCCCTCCCTCTCCCCCCCCCCTCTCTCTCTCTTTCTCTCTCTTTCTCACTCTCCCTTTCTTCCTCTCTCCGTTTCTTTCTCTACTGTGTACTCTTCTGTCTCGTCTGCAAGTAGCGCGAGAGAATGGAAATTAGCGAGTCGACGAGGACGCGCGGGTAATTAGAAAGCCACTGCTGTCTACTTCCCTTCTCTGTCTATCTCACTCTCTTTCTATATTCTCGTAGACCCTCTCTCTCTCTCTCTCTCTCTCTCTCTCTCTCTCTCTTTCTATCTTACATTCACTTCCAGCGGCTTCCATTACGCCGACGAAACTATTATAGCAAAGCAATAAGCGAGATTCGTTGCAACTACAATCGAACGTGAGATGCTCATCAGAACTCTTCTCAACTCCTTTGAGATAATCAATCATTAATTTATGTGTTATTTTATACGTTAACGATAATGAATATTGAATGACTTAAAAGAGAAAAAGAAGAAATGAGCTCTCTCTCTCTCTCTCTCTCTCTCTCTCTCTCTCTCTCTCTCTCTCTCTCTCTCTCTCTCTCTCTCTCTCTCGTTCTGTCTCTCTGAGCTTTCTCTGAAAACTTTTTTTTATACATATATACATAATTCTATGAAAATATAATAGTGAACGATCCGTCATTTGTTTTCCCAAAGACATGGTATCTACTCAATATTCATTAATAATTATTGTCATTTTTTTGCAATCTTTTCGTGGTAAAATTTCAGCTTGTTTTCCTAGCATCATTCGTACTGAAGGAAGAAGGACAGACGAATAGGGATAGAAATGTCGATAAATGATGTTTCATCGAGATAAGTAAATCGGCTTTTCTTCGAGGAAAAATAAGAAAGAGAAATTGTACGACGGAAGAGCAAAATTTATGGAAAGAGAAATAGACAGAGAGAGAGAGAGAGAGAGAGAAAGAGAGAGAGACCTATGTAAGCGTCAAAAAGTAAATGACATTAGCAAATATGCACAAACGCAACCTTACACTCACTCACACACACGCGCGCGCGCGCGCAAACACACAGAGCGTTTCATTTTGTGTATTCATACTTTTGTCGACAACTTTAAACAGGAGGTATAAAGTTAGTAGAAAGATGGGTGATAGTGCGAGAGAGACAAAAAGAAGGAGAAAGAGGAGGAATAAGAGAAGAAGGAGAAAACCGAAAAGTAGCTCGTGAAGAGGACAAAAACTTCTTCCCGAAGTTTTGTTGTTGCGTAATGAGAAGTATGTATGTTGTATATATATGTAGGAGATGCACTTTGTACCACTTCGAAAGATCGTGCCGCGTAACTCGAACCGTTCTACTTAACATTTTACGCAAGTAGAAGCGCGACGATCGCGAAGTAAATAAAACGAGAGAAGTGTGAGAGAGAGAGAGAGAAAGAGAGAAAGAGGGAGGTAGGGAGGAAAGGGATATCAAAAGGAAGAGAAAAAAACTCTGGGAGAAGTTCGAAAAGATGGGCAGAAAGTGGAACGCGTGAGAAAAAAAAAAGAAAAAGGAAAAAAAGATAGAAAGAACGAACGAAAAATGAATAAGAAAATGAAAAAGAAAAGTTATTGCGAACAGCAAAATCCTTTCGAGTAACGATCTTCCTATCTCTCTTTCTCTCTCTCTCTCTCTCTCTCTCTCTCTCTCTCTCTCTCTCTCTCTCTCTCTTTGTCTTTGTCTCTCTTTTTCGAAAAAAAGTGAACGGCTTGTTCTATTTTACTGCAGCCCTACAAAGGGTTCGCTGCGCTTATAGCTGGCGAGAAAAGCGACGACAGTATAAATTCATTGGTCCTTCGAAAAAGCAACGCTTAATGAACAAAAGGGAAACGAGATATATTGAAATTCTTTTTGTTTGATTCCACCCTACGTATCTTCTGTTTTTCATCGGGGGTTGACTTGCCTCGCTATTTCGTTCTTTTCCTTCTCTTTTTCTTCCGCTTCTTCTTCTGTTTCTCCTTTTCTTTAACTTTCCATTCTTTGTTATTTATTTTCTTTCTGTTTTCAAAGGCAATGCGCGAGAATGAATTTACTCTCTCGTCGAAGAAAATTATGTTGGCTTTACCAGGACGCGACCGTTTTTTCGTTATTCCTTTCTCTTGTCGCGATAAGAAGTGCTTCTTTATTTTACTTTCCTCTTTTTCCTTCTTTTTTTTTTCTAAAAAAAAAAGAGCTACGATGACAACGAAGTGCAACGCCGAGGTATCTTTCACTTTTTCCCCAACGTGATCGTAATTCAAGCGGATGTACAGCGTAGGCTTTATATCCTTTCGGATATATAATTTCGTTCATGTCATCCTATACGTAGGATTAAATTGCTTTACTTTTCCACACGATTTCTCATAAAATACTCGTCTATTTCTTTTCCCTTTAATTTATGGATACTATACACATATACGAAACATCAACGAGATTTTTCGTTTTAACGTATTATGCACAAATACATATGTATGATATAAATGTATGATATATATATATATATATATATATATATATATATATATATATCATATACGTTTAATCAATATCAAGTAAAAGATTGACATTGACTATGGAAACCATCCAACATTACTTCAATTATCACTTATTATCCTGGCCGATATATTTTATTGCAGTTTGCATAAATATTTTACGTACGACATTGTCAATATCAATCCTGATACCGATTAACTGGAATATCTTCTCCAGCGTGGAATAATTTTAACGATTTCAAAAATCAAAGTAGAGAAAAGAATAAAATAATTTCTCGTTGAAGCTGAATAATCAAAAATTATTCCTCCGAGTTTTATATGGTTTTCTTTATTAACAATCGAGAGCTACGAATTTAGAGTAAAGTCGATAAATGATTCATCTCTCGCGGCAAATCATTGAAGGAAAAAAGGAAAGAAAAGAAACACCTGCACGTATAGTCACGTTTACATATTCTACGTTTACACGAACACATAGAGACACCCACACGAGTTTTGAATTAATGCGCTTTTCCTGTGTCGAGGAAAAGAGACCTTCCTCCTCCCTTGTCCGGCATTTTTTCTTTTTTTTTTCTTCTTCTTTTTTTCACACGAAGTACAAGCTTCCGCAAATGAATGCGAGCTTTTTATTTATTTTCCGTCTGAGTAACATTTTTCATCGCTAGGACAATCGTTCGTTTTTTATTTATATCGACTATATGCGCATGCGCGAATCGATATTATATTTCGATGTGCTTTTGAGACGGATAAACGGCTCATATATTCTGATAAATGTTAATCGTCCTACTCGCTTGATCTCTCTCTCTCTCTCTCTCTCTCTCTCTCTCTCTCTCGCTCTTTCTTCTTATTCTACTCGATCTATCTTTTCCCCTTCTTTGCACGTAACTGCAAGTATAATCGAATACTAGAAACTGTACCCTTTACACAAGTGGACCAACTGTGCGAGTGGCAGTAAAAATCTATAACGAGCATTACGATAAGATGGGAGTCGTAGAAACGGAGAAAACGATGTCCATCGACCAGAGAAAACGAGAGAAAGAGTGAGAGAGAGAGAGAAAGAGAGAGAGAGAGAGAGAGAGAGAAGAAGAAACGATATGATATCAACTGCAAAAATAAGAAACATCGTCGTTCGATATGAAATAAAAACCGTTTTGGGAATATACATGTCCTAGATTACGATATGAAATGCAATCGCAGTAAAATTCAAATAGATAATGGGTAGTAAGTAAGTATCTGCATACTTACATATTTCGTAGCAATCATTACAAAAAAAATGCGATACAGATTCTACTCTCCATTTTTGATCACTTACATCGTCCTTATCGATGTCATTTTTATCATCGTCTTTATAAGATTTAAATCCTTTTCGAAAAAATCCTATTGTTGAATTCAATTTTTGAATGTTTCCCCGTAAGTTTTATCAAATCATTAGAATTTACGTGTTTCGCATAATGCATTTTGTTGCCAAGCTGCTTAACGTATTTGCGATTTACGAGCGCTTTCATATAAGGCGGATCATCAGTAAAAAAAATTATTAACCGTAATGAACTTTCTCTATCTTCCTTTCTCTTCCTCTCTCTCTCTCTCTCTCTCTCTCTCTCTCTCTCTCTCTCTGTCTCTTTATCTTTCTTTTTTATCTATCTTTATCCTTTTATTCGTATTCATATTCGTATTCACATTTGCATTCGCATTTATTTCGTTTAAATCCTTTCTTTGTCGGTCGACGTGTTTCTTTTTCGACGGAATAATTGAAATAGAAAGAAAAATAAAAATAAAAAAGAAATAATAACGTAATGCATATGCATGAAGGAAGACTTATTTTGATAAAGCTCTCTTTTTGTTACTTTCTTGTAATTAATATTTATGTACCCGCGTTACTTTACTACGTTCCAACTAAATCGGCCGATTTTCATCGTCGACATGTTAACTGCGCAATTCGTACGGGCACAACGAGCAAGTCAAAAAATACATTCGTTGAGTAGTACTTTTTATCACATAAGCAGATACTAATTTCGACGCATTATTATTATCGTCATAGTTAAGAAGAAAATGCAGTTTCCTAACTACCTTCGCACTCGGATATAATTAAACTCCAGTCTCTATCTCTCTATCTCTCTCTCTCTCTCTCTCTCTCTCTCTCTCTCTCTCTCTCTCTCTCTCTCTCTCTCTCTACCTCTCTACCACTCTATTTCTCTATTTCTCTTTCTCCTTCTCTCTCTTTCTCCCCCCTTCCCCCTTTCTTCCTCACCCTCTCTAATCCACGAATATTTACGCCGACTCTTTGACAGTTATACGGAAATACACGAAAAAATTTTTTTTCTCCGCATTTATTTCGCCATCCTTCTCTGCTTTTCAACGTACTCTTTCTACAGTCCACGGTGCGTACACCAGTACACCAGTAACCCTTCTTTTTCTTCCTCCCCCCCCTCCCCCATCTGTCTCTCTCTCTCTCTCTCTGTCTCGCTCTCTCTCTCTCTCTCTCTCTCTGTCTCTCTCTCTCTCTCTCTCTCTCTTTGTCGACATCTAAAGCGCGAAATAAACCTGTGCGTTTCTCAAAAGCGCGCGTACAAATCAACGAGACGTGTTTAATACGCGCCTCGCGAGTAATTTAAAAGGCCCTCGAGCGTTCGCAAACTCGCCGCCAAATTAGATCGTATTATATGAATTTACTACTTTATTTAATAATTTCCCTTTATTCTTCGTTTTGTCATTCTCCTTCACTCTTTTTTCTTTTTCTTTTTTTTCTTTTTTCTTTCCTTTTCTTCTGCCGTTCAATCGTCACAAGCAATAATAAGTTCTCCCCTTTTCCTTTTTCTTCATATCGTCGAAAGAAACGTTCAACGAAAACTGTTGGAATCGGTAGAAAAATCGAAGCGTATTGCGCCGTTGGCACGGCGTTATGACAACACACGCTCTTCCGGTTTTACATATAAACGGAGAAAAGTTCCGTGCGATTGCACGGCCATTACGTTACGTAAAGCGCAATATATCTATGTGTGCGGATGACGGCGAAGAGTGAAGGGTAGTCACGCCACGTCGTGATATGCATAAATGAATTATTGATAAATTTTATGCGAAGTCACATGCGCTAGATCACCATCGGAGTGCCATGTCTATGTAAGGAAAATCTTAGAGTCTACGATGGTAACAGCTCGTTCGTCGTTACCGTGCATCTTCGCAAAATACTTAAGATGTTCCACTTCAAAGCCTCTTAAATTGCTAAGCTTTACATATCGATAAGATCGTAAAATTTTAAACGTTCTTACGTTTTTACGCGTTTCACTTTTTATTTCATCGTCATACTTCTTTCCCGTTCGAAGTACGACCATTTATTTTCTAACGACAGCCATCTTGAATTTCTTCCTTGCAACTACGAACGCTTCAAAAAGTCAACGGATTCGTATAAATTGACCGCGAAATGCATCTCTTCTTTAACACTTAAATCTACATTGGTCGGTGAAACGTAATCGAGGAAACGGTCAGCATGGATGGCCATTTCACCATTTCCTCTCAACGATGTTTCCGGCATTGTCCGATGGCCCGAGCAAATCGCAGCTCCATTTTCAAGACTCTATTTTCTCAAAAGAGAACTATTCTTTTAAAAATGTACTTTTCAAAGCTACGAGAACCGATTATGGTTGAAAACGTTTCTTATGGGTTAAGAAATATATATATATATATATATATATATATATATATATTTATATATTTGTAAATCAAATACTATCTTTGTGAAAGAAAATTAGATTCGAAAAAAATTCGAAAAAAATAGGTCTTCTTTTTATTCTTCTTACACATTTTTATCGTCCTTACTTTAAAATGGAAACGATTAATTTCTATAGATTCTCACAGAATCTCGATAAAATTGGAACTAAGTAAAGGAACTTTTACACATACATTTTACGCGCGTACGCATTCACGCGCGCGCGCGTGCGCACGCGCGCACACACACACACACACACACAGAGGGAGAAGGTTGAAAATATTTCGCCGCATCACTTTCGGTAATACATCGTCTCTTCTCTCACTCTCGTTTTCCTAAAAATCACATGTAGCTTTTGATCGATTACTCGGATTCAAGAATTTTTCTTTCCTCCCTACCTTTTTACCCAACCCTTCCTTCCTTCCTTCCTTTTCCCCCCTTTGCTTCGTTTTTTTTTTTCTTTTTTCCCTCGATCGTATTGAGGACAATTTTAGTGTGGCGTAGAAAGTAAATTCTTGGTGTACGTGTATCGCCACGAAGTGACCCAATGTCGATAGATTCCATTTACAGGCGTATTGACGTAAAGTCATTCGGCAGGATTCGATACGCGCCATTGTTGCCGCCAAATTCCAGAGATTATTCTACGAGTGGCCAACGGCATTCCATGCTACCGTCAGATTCGAAATACGATGCCGACCCTCTCTTCTTCGCGTCATCTTCCTCCCCTTCTCCATCTCTCTTCCTTTTTATTCGTACTTAGTTCGTGAAAGAATTTCCTCGACCGAATAATGTCACAGTGAGAGATCCTCAAACGATTTCGAAATAAATTACATGTTATCTTGATCATTTATCTTGATTAACGACGTATTTGTTTTTAAATGAAATTAATTAATTGCAAATAAAACTCGTTGCTACCTGTATACTTACAAATGTTCCCACTGAATACTTCATTTTTTCATTATATTGGTATATTTATTTGCGTACGCTTTCATTTTATTTTATGATTATAAAATACTAAGTTTGATCAACTAACAATATCAGCTTTATTGACACGATTGCTTAAGAGAATATCGGCAAATTATATTGATCTTACCGTGTTGTTTTATCAATTATAATTTGTTTGATTTTGTTGGAAAAATACATTTTAGCATCGGTGATAAGTTTGAATTCATATCCTATATTTGTCCAATTAAAAAATCAATTTGAAGAAAATATTACCATCGCTTTCAAAATACCAATTATTTTTTTCAATATAAGAAAAAGTTGAAACGCTCAAAAGGGAAACAATCGATTCGAATTTATAACAATATTATAATTTTCTTAATAATAGAGGTGTCAACAAGATATAAATTCGTCAATAAAAATAAATGGATTAACAATGCCTCAAACAAATCACGTTCTATACTATACATAGTATAGCATATTACTGACTTCCATATTATAATACACTCTTGTAAATTTATTACCGTCTTCATAAAATGCGGCATATAGACTTATTAACTAATTTTAATTCTTACAGAATACGAAATACAGGCTTATCAATTAATTACCGATTTCACCGAATGTTGAATACAGACTTAAGAGCTAATCATACACTTGTTAATTGTTACTTGTTATTTGATCGGGTTTACGGAATAATAAATATTGACAGACTATTAAACTGAATTTTAACTATCCCTTTTTGAATTTCCTTTCTTCAGAAGCTCCTAGATCATAAAATATCTGCTCCTACTTTTTTATTACATAAAAATGTTAATGCCTACGATTCTGATTGTTTGAATAAGGTTTTTATCTTATCAGGAAGCGAGATTCGTGTTGATGTATGATTAGAAGAGTTTAACGGAATACAATTTTAGAAACAATTTTATATACAAAGGTATTGGGGATATACTGAACTGTTTATGTCTCTGAAAATGTTAGATGAGTCAAAGTTAGGATAACAACAACAAAACGATCTTTTGGTAAATACTATGAAGGTATTCTATACTATCGGTTTACTTTCTACTCTAAATACTAATATTAAGTCACCCATTCTTAATTTTAAGTGAAGAAAATATTTAACGCGAATAAAAAGAGAAAGTAAACGTAGGCAAAGTAGAAAAATCTTAGAAGGAAATAGAGAAATCTTAGGAAAGACGAATTGTACAATATTCAAACGAGTATGATTGTTCTTCCCATGCAAATTACAGTAAATTGTTTATGATCTACGTAGTTATCTTCGTTCTTTTGTCATAAATTACAAAATTCTAATGAAAGACTTTCTCGAATTAATTCCTACCTACCTAACATAAAATACTTTTATTCATATTATTTAAAAGTTGATTTTAACGAACTGCATCATAATTATACTCGAGAACAAAGACTAATGGATGAATTTTCTATGAATATCGTACTTTTTCGAAGATTTAAGAAAAAAATAAATAAAAAACAAATTTTGACGAATTTTCGATCTCTTTGTTCTTGAATAATGTGTACTTACTTACGTAGATATCCTTTATATATTTTTGACGAAAGTGACGTCGACTTTTAAGTTCAATAACGAAGCGGGTAAAAGGAATTTGGAGGAAGCACTCGGATAGAATATCCCCAAATTTTCTTCTTCTTCTTCATAAGCCTTCTTATCGACTTACCGGTCGTTAATACTTTCTGACACTCGAGACGTTCGATACTATCGAGAATGGCACACCGAGGTTTCTGGAAGATTCGAAAAGTAAGTTCGCCAAACTTCATTTTTCTTTTCTTCTTTTTTTCTTCTTGTTTCCACTCTCGCCTACCTTACCGTCCCCCTCCCCTCTCCCCATCAAAGTCACACCCTTAGCTCCGTGTTTCGTGAATGATATCCACAAGTTACATCGCTATTAAACGTTTGAAACCATTTACGGGTAACTTTTCCTTTTTCTTCTATTTCTTTCTTTTCTTCTTCTTCTTCTTCTTCTTCTTCTTCTTCTTCTTCTTCTTCTTCTTCTAGCTCACTATTTTCCTTTATAAACCTATCTATCTTCTTTTTCTTCCACTCAAATCGAAAAACGATGGACGATCATTATTGTAGGTAGTGAACTTCGGATGAGAATTAAAAGTTACGGTGTTTCCTTTATTTATTTATTTTTTCTTTTCTTTTTTTTTTTTTTTTCTTTATTCTCTTTCATCTAACTCGTACGAAACGAAGTTTTTGTTCTTCTCTTTCCGTTATGTTTTCTAGTAAAGAGTTAATAATAGAAGTGTTCGAATTAGAAATATTTTAAAGATTGTTTTCAAGATTTATCAAATTGCTCTTGAGAATTCATCGAAAATCGAGAAAATGGATGTAGTTGGTGTGTAAAAGAAAAAAAAAAAAAACAAGAGAAAAAAAGTGAAAAAGAGATTACTAATAAGACTATGGAAGAAAAGATGCACAATATATGTGTGTACTGCTTAACATAGATTGCATTGAAAACTACACATTTATTGGATAACAACGAAGTATTTTTGTTTGTTCAGATAATACTGTTACGTTCTGTGACATAATTCAAGATGGTCAATTATTAATCAGGTTCGTGAAGCTTTTACGGGGAATTAAGTAACGCGAATTCGATGACGACCGAAGAAACAAGGAGACATAAGTCGATAAGTCGATAAGATAAAATAGAAGGAGATTTGATAGATAAATAGATAAAGGCTGGAAAACGAACGAGGCCGTAGATAGAGTATTAAAATGAAGATTTCAAATTTCTTATCTTCTCTATGAATGGTGTACAAGAATGGATTTTCATTTCAATGAGTTAATTGGACAACGTTTAGTAGGAGTTACGACAGTATACAGATTTTTCAACTGATTGCAAACTCATTGATTATAGAATACAATATTATAAATTTGTTAGCATCTTTATAAAATGCGAAACAAAGATTTGTTAAGTGATTATCGATCATATAAAATGCAGAATACAGAGTTAATCACCGACTTACTAGCCAATTAGCGATCGGTTTTACAGAACGACAAATACTGACTGATTTTTATGATGACTAAATTCAGATTTTTTCCTGAATACTGTCTGATAATAAAATACTGATGAAATTCTGACTGATTCTTTCTGATTTCTCTCTATTCAGACGTTCACCTAGTTCACTTACAAAACTTGCCGAGAAAAAGCATTTCCTTCCTATTGGATAATAATATTACTCCTACGATTTTGATTGGTACAAAATTTAATATAGAGTCTATTTTATTATGAAATATAAATCTGACTGGCGCAAAATTCGAAGAATTTGTCGAAATGGATTTTTATAAGCAAAGATATCGAAGATATAAATTTTGTTTATATCTCCGAGGGTATCTGACGCAACCCATGGCTGACTTAAGGTTCAAAAAATTATAGAATGACTAACCTTCGGCGATGCAAATATCGAGCGTAAATGAAAAAAGAAATAAATGTATGCAGAACGTGACGTTAGATTTCTTTCCTTTGCTTTTTAATCCCCTTTGTACCTTCCCTTTTTCTTTTATGTCTTGCAAATAAAATGAATTAAAATGAAATGAATGAAAACCAAAGTATTTCATATAAGTAAACATTAACGTACAATTATAATAATATACTCGTCGTATTCATTAAACAAATATTTCAATATCCAGATTCCAATTTTACATTTATAGCGAATACATTCGACGACCTACCCAAGAATTTCGAATAGAACATTTTTTTCTCACATTGTTTCAATATATAACAGAAAAATTATGCAAGCTTTCGTGCATCGTATTTTTCGACTGTCCCTGATAATGATGACTGTATCCATTAAAAATTCTGCCAAAAGAAAGGAAAGACAAAAGAGAGAAAAGAGAAAGAAAAATCGGACAAAAACTATAAAAGAGAGCTAGGTAAAGAGAATGAATAGACCGAGCCACCTGTGTGACTGCATACGTGTAATATATCTATGTACTACGTTCTCTCTCGTTTTTTGTTAAAATTTACTTTAGAAAATAATTTTAATGGGGAACGATATGGGAATAATTAAATTGATATACCGAAAAATACCGAACGTATATATGATAAAATCATAATGACGAAGTCAATCTCGACGAGTTATACGACGTCGATATGCTCTCAGCTTATTGTTAATCTTTACTATTTCGAAAAGCTTACGACGAGCTCGTTTAAAAGCCACGTTAACCGCGTATGTAACACTCATGATACGAGCCGAATACATTCGACCAGTCTCACAAATACGATGCATCAACACATCGACACCATTGATTCGCTTTCACACGAACCCGCCCCGAATTCGTGTTTAGTTTCGAAAGAATCGCAATAAGAGTCGTTCTTTTTTCTCCCCTTTCTACCTCCTTTTCCTCTTTTTAATGTATCCTTTCTTTTTCTACTTTTTCCTTTTTGTTATCTTTTTTCTTTTCATTTTAAAAATCTCCACTGGAATCTAAAAACCGAAATAGTTCGTGAAGGTCCTCACAATATCAATTGATCTTTATAATCGATAATCGATCTTCAAAGCGATGAAGTTATCAATTCTCCAAGTTATCAATTAACTTTACTTATCTTTCTCTTTTTTTTTTTTTCTTTTTATTGAAAGAAAACGTTTCGATCTAATTCATTTCGAACGGATATTTTATTATTATACATAGATACTGGAGAAAAAGAAACATTCGTTCGGATGAGAAACGTTGGGTTATCTCAAGAAGAGAATTTTTAAATTCATCGGCGAACATTGGTATAGCTCGTTAACTTTGTTTTAAAATAAGAGAAGTGAAAGAGATGGTAGGAGACTTTTGGGAGAAGACCTTTTTCAACGTTTTAACGCGAAGGGGTAGGAACACCCCTTGAGAGCCGACCTTGTCAGTCGTATCAGTACCTTTGAAAAATCACATTTCGTGGTGTCAGGCGCAAAAGCTCCTCAGACTTCTCTCAGAATCCTTAACGATTCCCGTCCTTTTCCCCCTTTCTATTTCCATTTCTTATCATCAAGTGTCACCTAATACATATTTCTACTTTCTCTTCTTCTTTTTCTTCTTCTTCTTTCCATTTCTTTTTTTTTAATAAAATTTTGTTGTTCTCCCCTCCTTTGAAAAAGAAATAAGAATTATGGCTATCGATACGAACGTCGAAAATCAAAACTATTTTGGGATTAACTCTATTGGATGGATTTATATTCTTTACCGATTTTTCGAACGCACAAATTCTTTCGAGGGTTAAAAATATTGGCACAGTTGCGATAGCAGTTCGCAACGATTCTATTACAAACCCTACCTCGCTCCTTCTCTTTCTCTCACTCCCTCTCGCTCTCTCTCTCTCTCCCCCTCTATCGCCCTCTCTTTTTCTAACAAACTTTCTCTTTCTTTGTCTCCTTCTCTCTCTCTCTCTCTCTCTCTCTCTCTCTCTCTCTCTCCCTCTCTCTCTCTCTCTCTCTCCTATTTTCACGCCAACGAAAATAAGAAAGAAAAGAAAAGAGTAAACGAGTTGTCGGACGAAAAGTACGGCAATCCATCGTTCGAATCGAATCGAAACTACTTTCGAATTAACTCGGACTTTCTATCACGGTGAATCGCTAGCGAGAAAAGTCGATGGTCCTAGCTAGTGAGAAAGAGAAAGAGAAAAACGTTTAAAAAGAGGGTGGTAGAGCGAGCGAATATAAAATAAGGAAGAAGAAGGGAAACTAAATTACAGAGAGATAAATAAGAGTAAGGTTATTGGAAGGAGAGATCGTCGATTTCTGCCGATCATCGACACCGCTAATCGAAACGATCCTTCGAAAATTTAAACTTATACGAATGCACTACGAGGAATCTACGAGAATTTTTTTACAAGTATTTTTCTACGATACAACAACCAACCGAGTTAGTTTACCTTTTACCCGACCGTTCAATATCCGCATTCGAACAAAAAAAAAAAAGAAAATTGGAGATCGTGCTTCGATTCGCCAGACGAGGGAGGACCGCTTTTATTTGCTCTCGGCTTTTGTTCACGCCTTCTACATATTCTTTCGGTGGATCACGGAGAGAGCGGGATAGAGATAGAGATAGAGATAGAGAGAGAGAGAGAGAGAGACATTCGACGGTGTATGCACGTACGTACAAATAATTCTACCGAAATACAAATAAATACCAATTTCCTCCCTTTTCTATTCCAACTTTTTTACTTTGTTTTGTTCCTTTCTCTTTTCCTCTCAAACTCGCATACGAGGTCAGATGTTAACGACATCAAAACCATTTTGAGTCGAACCGACACCTCGTCCAAATTCTCTCTATCTCTATTTCTATCTCTCTCACGCTTTCGCGTAAAAGTGATGAACGAGAATTGGTTTTTGATAAATTAAAAGGAAGCCCTGGCTTGAGTTATTTTATTTCGTGTTTCTCTCTCTCTCTCTCTCTCTCTCTCTCTCTCTCTCTCTCTTTCTCTCTCTCTCTATCTATCTATCTCTCCATTTTTTCGGGTCTCGTTATCGTACAGATTTATCCGTATCAACGCAAACGATTACGCAGACGATACATCTTACGTTGTCGTCCACAGTTGAACAACGCAGGTGTTATTAAAGAGAGTACATGCTCCGATATAGAAATTGAATTAAGATTTGTCGTTCAGCGCGGTACGATTTTCCATTGTGCAGGCAGTTTCGAAAGTGTAAAATAGTGAATCGATTATCGAGAGTCACACGCGCTATTTTCGCGACTCGCTAACTAGCTGCCGGAGTTGTTTTTTGCGTCCCTCGACGCTCGGAACGAACGCCCAAAGAAATTCGTCCGAATTTATTTCCGCTCGAATTTCGATCGTATAGCGCGACGAAATGGAAAAGTTTTTTCCGACGTATATATGCGTTTCGTATATTTCGCATTGCTCCATTCGATATCCAATATTATCGTGGAGGTTTGTCCGAGAAAAAGAAAATAAAGAAGAAATAAATAAATGTGAAATAATGATTGAAACTCTACCAATAAAGTCTAAAATTTGGAAGAAATAATAATTACGAAATGAATTCAATAATATTTCTTATATTTCTTACGAAATTCCACGTACGGAGTAAAGACGTTTAACTTATTGCCTTTACTCGGCATTATTATAATATTAATATTAATATCCCACGAAAGATCGATCAATAAAGAAGAAATAAATAAAATAAAGAAAAAAGAAAAAGGAACTTGGAAAGTGTAGTAGTCTAGTTAGTCCATTGTTCGAAGTTCCAAGCATAGATCCTGTTTTCTCGCCAATGTCCAAGGGTACACAGTGCAAACTAAGTTGTACGAACTCCAGCAGCTGCCCTCTAAACGTAGGGACATTGAGAATGAGAGAACAAGTGACACATACCTATTCCTTGGGGAAAGTAGCGGTGGGATTAGCACAGTTTCACGTTGCAGTTTCGCGAACGGCCGACTTCCTGTTGACCGAGGAACACCAACGTTCTATGTATTCACGTAGTGCATACATACATAGGTACCTATTTTCTCATAGATACGACGTACTTTCGTGACTTGCGGTGTAGTTTGACGCTTCACAGCCGAGAAATACGTCAAGCTATACACCCAAATTCACCCCTGTTCGCCTAAAATCAAAAGGAAATCTTTTGTGAAGACAACTAAACCATCGAGATTCATTCTTCCCCTTTTGAAAATACCATCACACCATCGTTATCGTAAATATCCCTTGCAAATATCGATCTTAACGCCGTGAAATTCAAATTCTCGCGATTCGAGCCACGATCGTCGCATATATTCTCCGATAATTATCTAGCTCGCACGAGGACCAAAGAAAAAGGAAAAAAGAAAAGAAAAAATGAAAAAATAGAAATGAATTTCAAGCTTCGTTACGAGAAAGTAGTATATCCCTATCTCTTTTAATATACGGATTACGACCTACTCGGAGAAGAAAATGATTATTACTGGTGCTAGCTCGGGTATACGCCTGGTCGGTTAAGCTTCCCGTTATTTTATTTCT
The DNA here is from genome assembly GCA_918808275.2 of Dolichovespula sylvestris. Taxonomy (NCBI): domain Eukaryota; kingdom Metazoa; phylum Arthropoda; class Insecta; order Hymenoptera; family Vespidae; genus Dolichovespula; species Dolichovespula sylvestris. The sequence goes on along the minus strand of OU964970.1, from coordinate 2,963,987 downwards.
CTCTCTCTCTCTCTCTCTCTCTCTCTCTCTCTCTCTCTCTTTCTCTCACCCCCTCCCTTTTTCTTTCTCACTTGTTGTTCTCCTTTTTTTTAGTGTTCTTTACTTTTTTCTAAAGTCGTAACTTTCGAAAAAGAAGGCTCCACAGTAATATCCACGAGTCATAACTCGACTCGGATAAGTTTGGCTCGGCAAGCATTTAGCAATGCCGCAGTTGTAACATCCTCTCTCTCTCTCTCTCTCTCTCTCTCTCTCTCTCTCTCTCTCTCTCTCTCAGCCTTTCCTATAGAACTTCGAGAAAAGCCTGAGTTATAACGAGTGCGAAACGCGCTAAGGTAATTGCACCGTGGGGAAGTAAGTAGATTACCTCTTACTATTTTACTGCGAAACGATTGCTCGACGCGCTTCCAACGAGATGCCTTTCTCTCCTCCTTCGAAGCTCGTCTGCGTTTTACTCTTTACGCCACGCGTTAATGTTAATGAATTAAAATTAGCTACACGACTGCTTGTTTGTATTTATAGGTATATTTTTGTACATACGTGTATATGTATATTTATATAGAGATATACAGTTTGTAAATACTATATATATATATATATATATATATATATATATATATGTATGTATGTATGTATGTATGTATACATGGTACCTACTTTATTTCGAATACTAGCACAGGAAATGCAAGAAGTTCTACTATTTAACAATATGGAAAATCTATATCCCTTTCGGCCGAGAAAGTTTAACGATGAATCGGTATTTGCAAGTTAATTTCAAAGTTCCAAGCGTATACCGCGAGCGTATGATGAATTACGATAGAAACGGGCACCTTTTACATGCATTAACTCAATAGGTTACTGGAAACAACGTCGCGCTACGTACGCTTTGAACGATAAACGACGTTACACTTGGTAAATTGATCGTTATTGGTATATTAATTTGTCTAGCAAAATTGAACAACACTTTCTAATAAATCGATCTTCTCGCTAACATCTTTCTGATAACTTTTAATATTGGCCTATCTGAAATTAAGACTCTTGTAGAGTTTTCTATGTACTAGATATATTGTATCATACCTGAAGTACTTCGTGAAATCTCATTAAAGCATAATAACAAGGTGCAACAAGTTTCGCATCGATCCATTTTCCTGTAAAAGAGAGAAAAGGAAAAATAAAAGGAAAATTACTAGACGAAATCGACGTCTATTCGACGGTTTGATAAAAGGCCGTTAAATCTTTTTTATTGATTGTTCGTTGTTAACGAATTTCATTGGAACTAGTGTTTATAATAAAGATTTCGTAAGTGGATTGAATTCGTAGGATTTTCCTATTATCGGAACGGCGTTATGCAAATCGCTAAGATTACAAATTAGTCGAAGACTCATCATTACTTTTTCCTCTCTCTCTCTCTCTTTCTCTCTCTCTCTCTCTCTCTCTCTCCTCTCTTTCTCTCTCACCAACGAAAATATCGAACATTTTCTTTAGAAATGAATTTCAATTCGAAGTAAGGTGAGGAAGAAGGTGTAAGGGGATTTTCATCTTCAATGAAAATCTCATTTTTATCGATAAATGTCGTAATTACGTATTCGTAATGATTTTAACGCATCATTTCCTCTCTTTCTTTCTTTTTCTCTCTCTTTTTCTTTCTCTTATGTTTCTTATTTCCCCTTGTTATCAACCCTATATATATATATATATATATATATATATAGGAAGTCGAAAGAAAAAGAACAAAACGACCGAAATAATATTTCTTAACCAGTGAAATTTCTCAGATATTGAATTCTAATGAATATCCAATTTAGTTTTCTCTTGCGAATCTATGAAACGTTTTTTCGAAAAAAATTTTTCCATCTATAACAGATATAATCGTTATCTACCTGCAACTTTCACTAAAAATTTTCAATCCTAATAGTAGATTGAACCCATAGATTGTGAAATGTGAAAAATTACGTTTCCTTGATTTTACTGGTGAAATTCGCAAAAAAAGAATTAAGGTCATATAGAATTGGTTTTTACTCGTTAGGGAGCATCCCTCTCTTTTTTTGAAAGAACTTTCTTTCCCTATATTACATTATCTGTCGACCCTTTTCGGTTTCACAGTAACCAAATACATTAACGCAGACTTTGCATTACAAATGAAAGGGGAGATATATAACTGGTCCTTTTAACGCATCGATTATTATATCTATCATTAGCATATTATTTATTATCTATATGAAACGAATCACGATCGTTACGTACAATGATGGTTTTTTTATACCGTCGATTTCGGTAGGAAATATTAACGGGAATAAACGAATGATCAACGAGACGAATCGATGAAATCATTCGCCTAACGAAATTTCGTTTTTGGATGCTATAATCGTTACATCTTTCACATATATCGAACTTTATGGGTCAGGAAACCATTCGTTATAAGCTAATAAGCATAACGCCGAAATTAATCGTTTTTGGTTAAGCTTTGAATAATGTTTTTGCCTTGCCCCTTGCACCATTGTGTGTAATTAACAAAAAACGCTATGTCCCCGATGTCGTTCCAAATACAGCGTATTTGATCGTGCAAAATCGTCGGTAATAGCTCGCGAGAGTCCGCAATGCGGGATGTTATCGTAACTCGACCGATTTTAAACGAGTTCTATCTCTTTACTCTCCTTATAATTTTTCATATTGTTATTAAGTATGACACATTGATATCGATTATTAAAAAATTGATTTATTAAAAATATAATAATAATAATAATAATAATAATAATAATAATAATAATAATAATAATATTAAAAATATTAATAATAATAATAATAATAATAATAATAATAATAATAATAATAATATATACACGCAGTATAAGTACGTATATATCGAAAACATATAAACATGGAAAGTTTATTATACCCATTGTATTTTTTTTTCGAGGAATAATATTTGTCTTAAAATAAACATAATTTTCTTTTTTAAAAGAGAAAGGAGATATACCCGTGCGTGTACAATATCCTTATATGTACGCCAACCACATATTGACTTTCGAAAACATCGACCCAGAAAATCCTTCCTTACCACTTTGTTTGGCGGTTCTTGAGAGCAGATATGCTGAAATGTTCAATAGATACGAACGATCTTGGTTGAACGGTGAATGTATAAAACGTACGACTCTATGTTGGATATCTTGGACGGACGACTGGAATATTTGGTTTGAGATGGGGTCGGTTGAAAGTTGTAGAAAAAGGAGAACCGTATAAATGTTTGGTACTGTAATCTGACTGGTGCAGCCACTCTATATAGAAATATATGATAGACGGATATGTGTGGACTTGAAAAAGCTCGCAGTATTTTCTTGGTGATGGTTTGAGAAAAATAAAGAGAAGAGATATAAGAGAAAGACGGACGCTTAAAATATTCGATTTCATTTTCCTAAACTTGTCCGCAGTAGATACGGCTGTTTTTGATCGACCGAATTTCACTGTCAGTATTTACGCGTGAAAAGAGAAACTTGGTAAAATTTTGTTCAACTTCCCTCTCTCTCTCTCTCTCTCTCTCTCTCTGTGTGTGTATGTGTGTGTGTGCGTGTGTTTTATTCTCACATATGATTTTCCTTTTTTTCTTAAATTTTCTTTTCTTCTCATATTCGACTATCGTCCCCTTAACATGATCCCGAGGTCACTCTATAGAAAACGTAAAGATAAGTATATATGTACAAATGTAATTGTCGTTAGATAATCGTAAACTCTATCTGAGACTCAAAACCCACAGGTTGATTCTTGAAAAGAAATTCGCAAGTCTCTAAAGATTAGAACCTGAATTTTTCTTCAGAGATAATTTCAATTACCCGTGGCATAATATTCTTGTATTCTACTGTTGTTCCGTGATACGTCCGCCACGTTACGCACGGGAAATGGAATTTGGAACGAAGTCGAATTATTCTTATGAAATTATGATGAAATCCAAATGGAACGCCGCATTTACGGATCGAATCGGAAATATCTTTCTTTGTTACAAGTTAGAATGAAAATTCGAGATAGAAAAATGTAAACTTTAACGTCTCGACAGAATTTGATTTCTCATTGAATTAAAAATGTTTCGATGAAAGTTTTGAATCGCTTTGCGCGTTACCAATAACGTCCGGACGGAAATTTTAGTAATACGATAAAAATATATGCCATCGAAAGGATAATTATATATATATATATATATATATATATATATATATATATATATATATATATATATAAACGACGTATCTATCTATATATCTTTAATTAGAGAAATAGAAAAAAAAAGCTTTTATATTAACAATATGCTTAGTAACCTACGAAGATTTTAACTGAGAACTTATTATTAATGCAAAATAACACTTCGACACTTTAATCTGTTAGCGGTTGACAAACAGAACCTTTAAGAACTTAGATGACTCGCGTCTCATGGGTCAGCGTAATATTCGTCTACAAAGTTTTTTAGTTTTCGACTGGATTTTCACGGGTGCGACGCTTTTCGCGAAAAACTTTGTCTGTGGTGCAGGCTCTCCCTATTTCTCTCCCTCTTTCTCTCTCTCTCTCTCTCTCTCTCTCTCTCTCTCTCTCTCTCTCTCTCTCTCTCTCTCTATCTATCTTCTTTTCCTTTTTCTTTCTCTCTCACCACATACTTTCTTCTCCTTCATTGTTCGACTTTGCGAATTCCGTCAAGATACGGTAGCAAGTTTAAAGATGTCGTGTACGAGGTTGGACAGCTAAATGAGACTTTTTAGAGCAGGCGGGAAGACCGTCGAGTGAGGGTCGCATTCTGTAGCCGTTAAAAAAGAAGAAGAGACGCGATAAACTTCTTGGCTTCGACTTTACACTCCTTTGCGTCACTGTAATGCATCGAACCGAGAAAGAGAGAGAGAGAAAGAGAGAGAGAGAAAGAGAGAGAGAGAGAGAGAGCGTTCAAAATTCAAAGTGTTGTATAGCGTAAAGTAAAGGAGAAAAAAAGAAGAACAAAAAAAAAGTCGTCGAGGAAGGAATCGAAACAACGAAAAAGAAAAGAATAAATAAATAAATAAATAGCGATACAACTAATACATACATAAATATAAAGTTCTGATTTAACGTAAACTCTTAATATTACAAAATTTCTAAAATCCCTCTACGACTTCAAGAATTTTCTTTAATCCCTGACTATTCGTATCGAAAGTGATTAAAGTTTCCTTTACAATAGCATCCGTCCGACGGATAGAGGAACGTAAAACCCATAAAAAAGAGCTATAACGTGTTCCCATTATTTGAACGATAGAGTACTTCAGAACGATGAACCTGCTAAATCTCATTGCGACGGGTTCTAAGAATGACCAGGGTTCGTTCTTTGATATTTCTCTCTCTCTCTCTCTCTCTCTCTCTCTCTCTCTTTCTCTCTTTATCTCCATTTCTTTCTTTCTCTCTTTCTCGATGCTTGAGAAGAGCAAGAGCACTTGTCCCATTGCCCTCGTTGCTTCCTGTACTGCTGAGAAACGAAGAAACGTATCCCGGCCGTATAATCTCGCTCAGTTCGCTCTTTACGAGCGTCGAACGGGTGGATGTGTGGGTCTGTGCGTGGTGGATATGCCCGCCTGTGCGCCTTTAAGTCCACACACGTATAGAAAAAGAGAGAGAGAAAGAGAGAAACATATATGCAACACACGTATACATATAACTATATGTATATACATATAAATATATACATATGTGTGTATAGATACATATATGCAGAAAGAGAGAAAGAAACAAGAGAAAAAAGAAAGAAAGAGAGAGAGAGAGAAGTAAGGGAAAGAAAAAAAGAAAGAGAAAGAGACAGAGAGTCGTATAAACGCGCTCAGCCGTCTATAGAAATAGGAGAAAGTAGGAGAGAGAATTATACAGCCTTCTTGATCTCCTCTTTGGTGGTGGCTCAAAGGGCAACGTTACGAGAGTAGATAGAGAGAGATGGCCTAACAGTCAGTTGTGCGAATGTAGAAGCTCTTCCTTCTCTGAATTGTACGACCTCGTCGTTCCTCTTTCAACCACCACTCACACTTGCTCACACACATACACATACACACACTTACCTCTCTCTCTCTCTCTCTCTCTCTCTCTCTCTCTCTCTCTCTCTCTCTCTCTCTCTCTCTCTCTTTCTCTCTCTTTCTGACTACTTCGATTTCTCGCAAAGCAGACCTTCTCGTGTCTGGCACTGCGGATGTTTCGCACGTTCCGAGTTCTAAGCGAGACCAAATATATGTCGCGCATGTGCCCTTGCCTCTCCTATGTATGTGCATATGTATATGTATGTGTGTGTGTGTGTGTGTGTGTGTGTGTGTTCGCGAGCTCGCAGATCAGTTAGCTTTTTAACCCGATGCTCATCCAACTAAATTACATGTGCCCTACTTCTCCTGCACACTGAATACTGCGGCCAAGGGAATATGGGATTAATTAAAAACGTATCAAATCCGTCGCTTCACACCCCGTTGCTCCCCTCCCCCTTCTATCCTTCTTCCTCCTTTCCTTTCCTATCCGTCACTTCTTTCTTGCATTCTTTTTCTCTCTTCTCTCTCTCTCTCTCTTTCTCTCTCTCTCCCTCTCTCTCTCTCTCTCTCTCTCTCTTTCTCTCTCTCTCTCGCACTCCATCTATCTCACTCTTTCTCTGATCTTAACTTGGCCCGTAAACGAGATAACTTCTTTAGCCGAATGACGAAGTACTTACTAACCTTCGAATCGATCGAACTACCAAAAACGTCCTGACTTTTTTCTCTGAAATAATTAATGTGAAAACCACAGAACCACGATTTTTAATTTTATTTATGAAGATTTTCTCGATCAGAACAGAAAGAAAGAAAGGGAGAGAGAGAGGAGAGAGATTCGAATGACGACAAAATTAATTGAAAATTTGGTTATGTCAAAAATTTATATTTAATATATGATCGGTTTTATTTGGTTACTTGCGATCAATGTGATTTATACTTAAATAATTTTGATAATTATTACGATCTATTGTTTAATAATTTTGATCGCGTGCAAAAAGAAAGATATATACCCATGTAAACAATTTTAAATATAAATTTCGTAGTAAAAATAAAATGTGTGTGTGTGTGTGTCAATTCCTTCTCGTCGTATTGTATAAACATCGAACAAAGAGGCAAATGGAAAATGAGAATAAAAGAATAAAAAGCAAATCGGTTAGTCTGAATTCCAACCGACAGCAAAAGAGAATTAGTTGATCTGTAAGAATGACAAGAAGCAATATCCATTAAAAGGACGATTCAAATAGTCTAGCCTTTTTTCCATTCAGAAAGAGTTTACCAAGTGCGATTCCACGTTCAAGAAATATTGAAGGATCTTACGAATAAGAGGAGATACGAAATAAAATGAAAAAGAAAAAAACTTTTATTGTTAGATCATCAGACTTTTGACTGGAAATCTTATATTAATATAAAAAAAGTTTAACTAAATATAAAAGTTTAACTAAAGATCTTACGTTATTATAAAAACAAAACAAAAATTAAAATATGAGAAATAGTAGAAAAACAATGGGAGAAATATTTCTGAAGATTTTACAAGGTCTTTCCGAATATAGAAAATAACTGTTTTGCGAAAGATTCGCTTACAGAACTTTTGTCCATTCGATATTTCGCGGTAAGAGGAAAAAGTTTAAACGATGTACCAGCTTAACGCTGGAGCGATGCCAATGAGGAACATGAGGAACAGAGAGCGGGGGGAAAGAGATGGAAGGAAAGAGAGAGAGAGAGAGAGAGAGAGAGTGAGTGAGTGAGTGAGGAAGAGAGAAAAAGAGAGAGCACGCAATTAGCGTGCAATGATAATTTTATCAAATACTAGGCATTAACCCACTTTCATAGCTTCGCGAAACTGCGCGCTTAACGAAGGGGAATATTTTCTTTGTTCTTCTTCTCATATTCCGCGTACGTTAAAATTTTCTGAAAATTACAAATATTTGTGTGGGAAAAATCTCGTTTGTATGCGTTTAGTTTTGTCGGGCCAATGAAATAATTCTCGTAGGACCGCGTTGCGAATGTGTTACAAAAAAAAAAAAAGAAAAAAATAACAAAAAAGAAAAAGAAAATCCCGAGAAATTATAATTGAGCGAAATTATATTTTATTATTAAAATTAACGGACTGCACCATTTTCATCCCTCTCCCTCTCTCTCTCTCTCTCTCTCTCTCTCTCTCTCTCTTCTTTTTATCTCTCTCTTTCTCTTGTACTTTTCTCGAAAAGAAGATTATCGCGATTAACATTTGGCTTTTATCTTCAACCCATTACAGACTTTAAACTTTTATCTCTTTCTCCATCCCCTACTACCTCTCTTTCTTCCGACAAAATTTTTCAAACTTCTTACGAAAAGAATTCTTAAACGTTTCGTCGTTAGAGATCGAGTTCAATCTAGAACGAATAATTTGTCCTTCTTCCTCAATCGATTCAATCACTTTTTCAACTAACTTAGTGTCTTCCGTAACTTATCGAAAAATTCTTCCAATCATAGTAAAAATTTCGAATCGAGGATAAGAATACATAAAATATTTGAACAAACTAATTCATTACTTCTATCTTAACTATATCGTCGATTTAACTCTCGTTTAAATCGAATTTGTATCGAACGAAAAAAAAACTGTCATCGGAATTAAAAAATTTCTCCCCCCCCCCTCTCTCTCTCTCTCTCTCTCTCTGTCTATCTATTTCTCTTTCTGTAGATGACACGTTTCACTGACATGAGTAGAAACTATTATACAAAGCAACGACGGTATCTAGGCACATTCGATGTAATGCAACTCTCGAACGCTAAATAGCAGGCGTAATAATCCCTTACGGTAATTACCCATTTCCATTAGGACCGTCATCTCCAGGGCCGATTAATTTCTCCTTTGCCAATAACTGTAACTCCGATACGAAGAACTTTCAACGATCCTTACCATAGCAATCGGCTGATAGTAAAAAAGTGTAACTTTCTATTTTTTTTTTTTCGTTTTTTTTTTTTTTTTTCATAGCAATGCAAAAAGTAAAAGAGAGAAAAAGAGAACGGAAACTGTATCGGAGCTTTCATTTTTGTTTTTTCTTGCATGATAGTATAAAATATACATTTAATATTCTCTACTTGTCAGAACACATACAAAACGCAAAAAGCTCAAAATGTTTATTAAAATTTCGTATTTTCCCGATAACTATTGTTTCGTTAGAGAAGAAAGAGAAATATTTGGAAATTTTCTTATCGGTTTTCGACAGCTTTCTCGTTAACATTGAGATCGCCTTTTCCGTTTAAATTATAGTCGATAATATATCGTATATGTTTAGAATATTTAGAATATTGGAATCATTACAATTTTTTTTTCTTTACTTTGAAGAACTGAAGGACAACAAATGGCGTCCCTACTTTTTCTTACGTATTTAACCTTACTTTCGTTCCATCTCATATCGCACGAAAAAGAGTAAGCGAAAGAGAATAAGAAAGAGAACAAAAACAAAGTAATGATATCCTTTTAGTTCACATAGATACGAGAACACACGTATATGAGAATTACGTAATATACGCATATACCTATCTATATACGTATGGTAACCTATTCGGCGAAGCTTTTAGTAAGATTTGGATAGGTCGAGTGGGGCATGAATTTAACAAAAGCTGAGCGCGTGAAAGCCGTCGATAGAGGAGATCGATAAAAATGGGAACATCGTTGGAACACTCCAAATTGATACGTAGAGGTAAAGGTGAAGAGAAAGAGAAAGAAAGAATGAGCGGCGACAACGAGGGATAGGAAATCGAATCTATTCTCCCTTCTTTTCTTTCCATTTCATTTATCCTTCTGTGCTAACCGGAATCCTTCTATGGACAAGGCACGCGCGTGATCGTAGAAGATTCGGTTTGATAGGACACGGCACGTCGAACAATGTGAAAGCTCGGTAAAGAAGGAAAAAAAGAAAATACTAAATAAAGAAAAAATGGGAGGCATTTTTTCGGCAAGATATTTTCTCGAAACTATCCTTTTCAATATATTGAAGCAGCAACAGGTATTCTATTTGGATCTTTTTAAAACAGTACAACACTATTGGTGAAAATTTCTCTTATTTGTCTCTCTCTCTCTCTCTCTCTCTCTCTCTCTCTCTCTCTCTCTCTCTCTCTCTCTCTCTTTTCTTTCTGGATGTCGTATCTAAATCGTATCGAGAATCTAAATCCTTTAAAAATACCGTGAACAACTAACAAAGTATCCATATTTCTTTTCAAACGAACGTTTTATTGCTAATCGATAACACGAAACGTCGGTATAATCAAATCGATGCAACGTCCAAAATGATAGATTCTCCTGACTACCAGAAAGAAATATTACTTGTGTCCGTGAAAACAAATAGTTTCGAATGAAACACGTGTTCCTCGTCAAAACCAAGAACATCTTTCCTTTATATGAGAATACATATATTTCTTTGTTTGTTTTCTTATTTTCATTTTCTACTATTCCTGTTTTCATTTGATCCATCAGAATAGAATATTTGAAAGCATAGCTGATTTTTATATAATACTTGCGATGCATACTCGATGCATTCAATAAAGTAAAAAAAAATATATGTATGTGTGTGTGTGTGTGTGTATGTGTGTGTGTAAAAGAGAACAAAACAAACAAGTACAAAATAAAACAATACATAGGATGAGTTTACTCAATTTATGGAGATTGGTAGTAGCTGCAAGTTTACTCAATCTCATCGCGTAACGAGAAGAGAATATATTTTTTTTTTTTCTTGTCAAATTTTTCTGACGACGTTCTACGAAAATAAATTCAATGAAATTTAATACACGAAAACGAATCTCAATGTCGACAACCTGAACGATTGGTGTACGCTTGATTAAATTGTAATTGCAGTTTGAAAACGTCCGCAGACAGTTGACAATGATTTTGCGGTTATCGCGATAACTCGAATCATGTTTCGGTTCAGCGAAATTATGTCTCTACGCTGAAACTGAATTGCGAACTAATTCGACTATCATCAGCTATTGATCTTCCCGTTTAAAACGTTTCAACTCGTATTTTTCTTTCTTCCTGAAAAAATCTTGGCAAAATACAATATTATTTCTATTTGTTATTTAACGTATAAAACTCATTTGATAATGTTTTAAATCGATTTATAGTAATGGCTTATTATTTGTCTTTAAATATAACGAATAGTAAAAGGAAGACATGCCGACCTATAGATATTAAAATTAAATTATCATTAAAAAAAAAAAACTCTGTTTGTTTCAAAGTAATTAAATTAAAATAAATTTATTCTTTGCAAAGGTAGTTTATAAACTATTTAAAAAAAGTTTTTAACTTCGTACTTTCCATCGCGGCTACAATGAAAAAAATAAGAAAATTGTTTTTAGAATTCTAAACATACTTCGTATAGTCTATTAATTTTCCTGATATTTATTTAACACTTTGGAGCTAAACTAACAATTTAAAAGAAATTATTCAATTTTCAAAGGTCTCCAAATATTTCTATAACTGAATCTATGTATGTTCATGCATACATATTTTACCGGTAAGAATATAATATATAGCTTTGTATACATACGTATACGTATATATCGTTGACAGGATACAAGTACGCATCTACATAGTAGATCTCTTAATAATACTTCAACAACGTTTTTGCAAGGATGGAACGAGAATAGAAGACGAAACGACGACAAAAAGAATTCGAAATGGTTCCTTCGGGTTTCCTCTTTTCACACGGAAAATTCACTCGAAATCTTCGACTTTTCTCGTTGCCTTCGTTCGAAAAATCCCCACGAAATCGAAACTGCTTGAACTATTCTGTGGTCTTGTACGAGAACGGAGATGTCATCGATTTTCTTCGTCAATTACGTTTTCCACCAAGTAAGAAAATCGTGTGCCTTTTTCCCTCCTAACGACTCGCGCTATCCGTACTTTTTCATCAAGATTAAACGAAGGAAATAAAATCGATTGGATCATGAGAAAATACTATTAAAAAAAAAAAAAAAAAAAGAAGAAGAAAAAAATAATTTTATGCGTAAATCAACGGATCGACAATGAATATTGATTCGAAAAATCGGTTCGAGCGAATATCTCACGTGAAGTCAGCCACAAAATTGGATCACTTCGTCTTTGTAACGTGCCGTGCCGCGTTGATGGAAACGCGAGATACCCAGATATATGAGCGGTGCGTAATTACGAATTAATTTCAACGTACATCGCGTAATTACCTTATAATTCCTGTATAGGACCGTACTTTGTTGTTCGGCTTCGACATCTCGCGATCGGTAATGGGCGTCGTTGCTTATACGTTCGAAAATTCCGTTTCCACAGGCGAGATCACAATGTATTATAAACGAGAAACATGTAATACGTTAAATCCATAGAAGTTTTACAAAAAGTAATAACAGAAATCGGACTTGAAGGAATGACTCAATGTTTAACAGAGTTTCTTTGATTAAAGGTAACGGTACTTAATAAAAATTTCACAAAAGATTAATTATAATAGTTTTCACGAAGCATTAATTGCGAACTTGCAGTATCAGACGTTTTAAGACGTAAAGCTGAATCCGTAGGTAGTATTTCGTGATAATGAGAGAAGAGGGAAAAAGTGAGCGGTGAGTCGTTGAAATAGGGCCGAGGTCAAACGACAAATTTCGACCTCGCCTTGGGTCCCCCTATTTTATTCAGGGCCAAGCTTGTTTGTGAAGCTGATTGCCAAATTAGCTACAAGAGTCATGATAACATAATAAATTAAAAATGTAAAATCCGCTAATTAAGACATTAACAGCTCTGCCCTGACATTTACTATAGCAAAAAAGTGTATCTATATGCATATTATACATATATGTATCCTTGTACGTATAAATATATCTAGCCACAAATTATTTTTTATCTTCGTTATTTATGTGTATATATAAATATATATATTTATACATACACATAATATACATCACGATTTTGTCTAGTTTTAATTCCGTACCATTTTTTTTTTTTTTTAAGCTTAATACCTAATTCCTTTTCATCGTAACGCTCGACGCATCGTACAAGAAAATTAATTTTCTTTCTTTTTTTACCCGTTCATTTGTATCCCACATTATGTTACTCATCAACGACGAGATCTCGTTAAAAACAATTTCCAATTATGCCCGGATTATTACGGATCGCGTTGTAGAGTCCACGCGTAATGCGATCTCCATTTTGATGGTTTTACTGCATTTCTCTGTTCCCTCTCTCTCTCCCTCCCTCTCTCTCTCTCTCTCTCTCTCTCTCTCTCTCTCTCTCTCGCTCTGTGTGTGTGTCTCTCTAAATATATTACGGATGTACGAGTCACTCAATATAAAGCAGAATACTTCCCAATACAAATTTTATATTCCCCGTGAATGTCCCAACGCAACGTTTATTGCAAATTTCTCATAATTGTATGGTTAAGTTATCAACGCTTTTTCTTTATTTCTTTTTCTCTTCCTCTCTCTTCCTCTCTCTCTCTCTCTCTCTCTCTCTCTCTCTCTCTCTCTCTCTCTCTCTCTCTCTCTCTCTCTCTCTCTCTCTCTCTCTCTCTCTCTCTCTCTCTCTCTCTCTCTCTCTACCTATCTATCTATTTTTATCTCTTTTGCTATTTACCAACGACCAGATCCATGCGCGGTTTTGTTAAATGTTATTTCTGCATATTTAACGTAAATAATTATTTGCGAATCGTTGCTCGTTAAACGAAACTACAGCATCCCCTTTAGAGATGCCTGAAATCGCCTCGAATCGCTGCGTTTAACCGAATTCTGTGAATTTCAAAACACATCAATAAGTGCATACATTTGTGTACTTATACGAACAAATGTAAATATTTGATTGAACCAAGTAAATTATCGTAAATGACTTTGCAATGGATTTCAATACATCCTTTTTATTTCCGTTATCGATATGTAACTATTGTAATATAAGAAAAATTCCCGAAGGAAAAATATGAGATTACAAAGGACTAGGATAATTTTTGATTATTTTATCGGATTAATTTAGATTCGTGTTAAGTAAGAAAAATACGAAATATTTTCTTCGAAAAAGCAAGAAAACAAAAAAAAGAAACAACTAGCAATAGTTACGTACGGAATTGCTTTCGAAATTATCAATCTCAAATTTAATAAAACCATTTCAGCAATACAAAATACAAAAAATCGATTCGCATAAGATGTTCATGTGATACGCAACAATTTAAAGAAACTTTTTGCAAATACATATACATACATACATACATATTATTAACGATTTGGAATGTTAACGAGCGTCCTTAAAAGTTAACATGACGTATCGTTAGTTCGTAGATAGAAATTCCTAAGCGCTATTATATCCGCCATTCCCTTTATATAAATGAAATAATAGAGTTATCAACTTCATCACCTCTCTCTCTCTCTCTCTCTCTCTCTCTCTCTCTCTCTCGAAGTTGGAATTCCGCTCTTTATCATAGCACACGCGTCGTGACACCAAGATCGTTGCTACTACTGGCGCATGGGCTATCGTTTAACAAAATCCAACGAATTCACGAGGTGAGAGAGCGTGAATTAGAACGATGGGGGTGTAATGAGAAAGAGAGAAAGCAAGAGAGAGAGAGAGAGAGAGAGAGAGAGAGGCAGGGTGTGGAACGCTCCCGGAATAGGTTGCATAAATTACCGGCTGCTCGCAGAATGCGTCGCATAACGAGATAATTAATACATGAACGACAAACGAGCGGTGCGCGAAAGCATCGTCTCTCTCTCTCTCTCTCTCTCTCTCTCTCTCTCTCTCTCTCTCACACTAGATTCTTCCCCACCACTTTTGGATTACCCTACCACCAGGAACGATACGCACGTCACTGGCATCAGAATTCGTAGACCTCTCTCTCGCTATCTCTGTCTGTATCTCTCCTCTCTCTCTTTATATATATATATATATATATATCATAGAAACACCCACACACTCTCCTTCTATGCATAACATTGATCTCTCTTGCTCTTGTTGGCTCCCGTTGGACGGTCCAACCGACATTGAACATTGTCTGCTGGAGCGTGTCCGGTGGCTCTTTTGTTCACTTAGGGATTTATATATGTGTGTACATATATATATATATATATATATATATATATATATACACACACCATGTGGCTAACAAACACGCCTATATGAATACATATCTATACCTGCTTTCTACATACATGCATGTATCTTCCTACATATATGAACAGAAGATTGTTGGTACATGCACATACGATCCGTCGATTTCGGAAACGATACGAATTCCTAAGCCGATACGGAAAGGAGAGAAGATATGACTCTAGGGTTCGATCGTTGGAGGAAAGCCGAAAACGACGATATCGAGTAGTCGGGTGGGTGCATCCTTGCTTAGCCGCTTGTTGGAACGAAAACTAACATAAAACAGGAGACTGTGTGTCCTCACAGATACATACACACGCGCGCGCGTGTGCACGCACGCTCTCTTTCTCTCACTATCTCTGTATCTATCTCTATCTTTATCTCTATCTCCATCCCTATGTCTTTCTCTCTTCTTCCTTTTTCTCTGTTTTGCAAATATCCTTGACTTCAAAATTTATGATCTTCGCCGTTTCTTTCCTCGTCTTTACTTTCGTCTTTTGAATAGCTCGTATTCTTTCGATAAAAAACAACTTAAAAAATCCTTTTTCTTTCGCTTCACCTACCTAACCAACGCCAAGTAATTTGTCTTTTTAGAGGTTTTCTTTCATCGTCTTTGTTACAGGACAATTAACTTTTTTTTCCTGGCGAGTAAATATCGCTGACTATAAAATTAAGAGGAATAAAGACATGGAAGATCTTTTGAAAGATAAGCATACACATCTGACTTAATCATTATTAATTATATACTTTTGTATATAACATATATACACAATAATAATAATGAATAATACTTTTCTTTTTCTATCGAATATCCTTGAAAATATTACGATTATCAAAGAGGGGAGTCTGAAACATTATGACATAGCAAACGTTATAGGATACCGTGCGAAAAAATGTAAAACAAGAAATTCGAACCAATAGAAAACTCGTTAAAAACAAACACTGACAATTTTAACGCAACACTGCTGAAAGACTGACACACGATGCTCCAAAACGAATTGCATCAGGTCGTTCTATCGAATATCGAATGTATCGATCGGAAATAGGCAAAACGAGGACGTGCTTCTTCCACTCTCTCTCCTTCTCTCTCTCTCTCTCTCTCTCTCTCTCTCTCTCTCTCTCTCTCTCTCTCTCTCTCTCTCTATCTATCTTCCTCTCCCTGTATGTTCAGAGATGGCACGCTAATACGCTTCCAAAGTATCGCTAAGTGATTATCATCGGTATATAGCATACACCACCGTAAAATTATGCGATGAAGAGATGAAACGATGGCATCACGAACGGAAACCCGTTATATTAACTTCCGAACGATTTAACATCGCCATTAACAACACTTTGTACGGCACAGATCCCATGAGAAGATCCTAAACGTTTTGCGGTTTTCCATATTGCGTAATCTTCGCATTACCGCAAAGATGTCTTTTAATAAGTTTAGATCAAAACCATTTCAATCTCCCTTGCTTTCTACAAACATCGTAGAATGTAAAATGTTCACGCAGATTATCTTAAAATATTAAAGAGAAATCGTATTTGATCTGATACTTTAATTCTTTTTATTTTATTTTTGACTTCCTCCCGTAATCTCTTCGCTCGTTACGAATAAATTGTCTAGAATTCTCATTTGTAACAGGAGAAACGATTATTCGATCGATAGAAAGATCAAATTAAAATAATAGCTACGCTCTTGACACGATAAAACATTTCCAATAATCGTTATTCGTGATAGAATTTAAAATCTGTATTGTAAAAAGTTTTTCGAATAGCTGCAAAGCAACGACGTTAAAAATTTATATCATTTTCCAGGTAAAGAATCGATTAATATTTTATGTAGCAATTACGAGCATAATCCAATTTGAAATTTA
Organism: Dolichovespula sylvestris; assembly: GCA_918808275.2. Classification (NCBI taxonomy): domain Eukaryota; kingdom Metazoa; phylum Arthropoda; class Insecta; order Hymenoptera; family Vespidae; genus Dolichovespula; species Dolichovespula sylvestris. Next base: position 2,947,053 of record OU964970.1, on the reverse strand, counting down.
TTACCAACAAATGGAATTAAAAACTCTCTGAATATATAATTACTTGTCCATAGGAGTTCATTTGTAGGGAAAAGCGTTATATAAATTGTATCGCTTAACGACTACATTTACAAACAAACGACAGAACACAATGGAGCAGTTAAAAAATTATCGATCGTTGTATTAACTAAAATTGTAGTAATAAGATACCATTGCAATATTCCTCATTGCATTTTAAACTATAACAAAATAATTAGTTGCAACTCGAATTAATATTAAGATTAATAAAATAGAGAAACTAATATAAAGAGAAATTATAGTTAAATAAAAAGAAACGTTATATTAACGGTTATCATATTTATATTTTAAACAGTCAGTATAAATTCCTTTTTTATTCAATTTATTAATCATTATCACGTACGGGAAGAATTTAAAACGAAGTTATTTGTATTATTTATATAAGGAAATATAATTGCTGTTGGTATCTTGATAGATAAGAAATAGAATCGAAATTATTTGCATATGTAAAAAATATAATCGCTGTTGCTATCTTGACAGAGATAAGAAGGATACGGTAATAAAATTGTTTCCAACAACAGCTATACTAAATGGAGAAGTTCAACGAAGCTTCACAAAGTTCAATAAAGCTCATCGAGATATGTATCTTCGGTATATTTACTTGGTTTCATTCGATACAATACAACACACTTATTTACGAAAGCCACGAAGATCGATGAGAAAAAGTCGAAGAAAGATTTTCGCTGCGTCGAGCATCGATAAGGAGCGATCCTTTACGGCGACTTTCTTTCTTGCACCAAAGCCACCGCGTGATCCTAGTTTATAAGCTATAAATCACGTCTCAGCCCTGCTACGGGCTACGGTGTCCGTCGAGAGGAAGAAAATAAAGCACAGCTCATGGCAGAATTTAGCGAGCCTTTAATCGTTAATCCGTTCCTCTATATTGCCCCGATAGATTACAGGATAGAGAACGTGCGCTCGACAAGTTTTGCGAAAAACTTTCGAATCTCCCAACGGAATTAATGATGGATTGAGAAACTGAATGCCAACAAATATATATATCGAATAAATGAATGTATATAAATATATATGTATACATATGTATATATATATATATATATTCATACATATATTCATTTAGAAACATATTATATATTTATTAAGGATATATATATATATATAATGTATTTATCACGATTTTCTCGCACGTAAATTTTTTTGTCATTTTTTTTAAATCACACTGTATATGAAAGAAATATATGATTTATTAAATGTAAAGTAAAAACAAAGATCGATGATCTTGATACTTTGAAGGAAACAATTGTAAAATTTTAATGAAGAATATCGTGTCGACTCGAAGAATTAACTATGAATCTCTTTTTTTTATCTCTCTCCTCTCTCTCTCTCTCTCTCTCTCTCTCTCTCTCTTTTCCTCTCTCGCTTTCTCTCCCTCTCAAAGCTGTCTACAAAAGTCTCCACCTTGAAAATCACGAAGAACGCACACGCATTTGCCCGTAGAGAGAAATATCGTCCGGACGAGTTGGTGGTGATTAATTTTTAACGACTTTACTTTTGTTAACACAAGTGTTCTTTCTCTTGTGCAGAACGTAAAGAAAAAAATAGACAAGTTCTTCCTACGTTCGCCATAGTTCCTTATCAGTGATATATCGTAACGAATAATTCGAAATCTGAGTTATAAATTAAAGATTAATAAACTTTACGATAGTTAACGGAAGACGACATAAATTCTACTTATATGCTAGTGTAATTTAAAATGATATATTTATGGGTATAACTATGAATAAATAATTATCCAGAAATGATTTTTATATATTATTTATAAAACACACACACACACACACACACACACACACACACACACACACACACACACACACACACACACATATATATAACATATTAACATGTATATCAAAAATGACACCAATGAATTATACACGAATAGAGAGTGACCTCTTCTCTTAATGTTTTGACAATGTGTTAACACGAGTTTAAAATTAAACGTAACGTCTGCTCGCAACTGGAAACGAGATTTACAAAACAGCTTGTTAACGCTCGTCACATTCCTGTTTAATGCAATTATATCGTAGAATTAAAAAGTACTTTATAAGATATTAAGAAGAATAATGTATCGTATCAAAAATGGTGGATATAGATCAGAAGATATCTTAAAATAGATCTAGAACTCTCTAGAATACTCTTTATCACTCAACGATATTTACGATCACGATTTGAACGAATGGCTCGAGGATCCAAGGATAGTACGATTTTCTAGCATTACGAAAGGCGAACGGGCATCCATAGAGACGGTGAGCCTGAATTCGAGAGCATTATTCGACTTATTACTTTCGGCCGATCGAACCAGCCTCACACTTTATTTCCGTCTATGGCTATCGTAGGTCAGCCCGTAGGATGTAGGATTCGTGGGACGAGCCAATAAACTCGGTGCAACTACTAAAGTTCAGGACAGGGCTACTGAATGGCGATTCGCGGATTGAGTTTTCAGGTATATCTGCTATTGGAGTCTCTCTCTCTCTCTCTCTCTCTCTCTCTCTCTCTCTCTCTCTTCCACTTTCTGTGCCTTGAAACTCGCCTCGGAACTCGGTTAAAGTCGACAGCCGATAAGAGAGAATCTCTCTCTCTCTCTCTCTCTCTCTCTCTCGTTTTCACACACACACATACATGCATACACATATACACACATGTATACATACAACCAGGCAAACTCTTTCGGACATTGTTAAACTTTGAAACGTGATAAATCCGAGCGAGTCGCCCTCTCCTCCTTTCTGATATACGAGCCTTGCTTCTTACTCCTTCGCCTTTCTTTCCAAGCTAAATACGTACCTATTACAAGTCTGCTATTTAAGTAGAGCTTCGTTTCTTTCGAACGAAGACATTCTCGGTCTATTTTTTTTTCTTTTTATTTCTTTTTTTTTTTGTTCTTTCCTTGCAACTCTATCGAAACAAATCTCTCTTACTTCTTACGAAATTAACGAACGCGTTCGTGAGAACGTGTGTGTTTAGTATGAGGGAGGAAAATTATTATCTCGGAGAAGTGTAAACGAAGGAACGTCGAGCAGCTCGAGAGTTCATATCGAGAGAATTGCGTTAATTTTGTATCACTGAGAATTCAAGAGCATTCTGAAAAAAGTCAACGATGTCGAAGTCTCTCTTTAATAAATTATCGAGAAACATAAAAGAAAAGAATGAAGGGTGAATCTCGTCGCTAAGAAGATGGAGAAAGTTTAATCCGATTTCCTAAGGGTACTGTTAACCAACTTGAAGATTACCAATGTTATTTCATTTGCATAGTGGAGTAATATAATGCATATTTACAAATACGGAAGTTCTTTCTATATATATATATATATATATATATATATATATATATATATATATATATATATATATATAGAGAGAGAGAGAGAGAGAGAGAGAGAGAGAACAAAGGAAAAGATATCTGTCATTCTTCGTGTTTCACGATATTTAAGTACACTTTACAATGTCAATCTTACGAATAAAAGTTAACAATCGGATTAGTGTGTGACATTTATTTTTGTATGTAATAAAAATAGTGTTTCATTCGACAAAAGCAAGCGAAAAACGTGTGTGCAGATTATATTTTTCTGGAGATAGATCACTTGATCAAGTGTGTTGATACATGTCTTTACGGACGTTATAAATTGTTATAAGTAGCCATACGCTGTTCCCGAAAATACGATCACCGAACCCTCCAAATGAGGCCTAGTACTTTTATATTATGAAGTGAGTTGTTTATTACAGCTGAATAAATGGTGATGGGCCATAAAATTATGATGATTTTAACAAATATATTCTTGATTATTGTGATATATTGAGTTACTAGTGACTCGTACTATATGAATTTCAAATTATGCTTTTAGAGAGTTTTGCTTACACGTTGAGATGCGTGACCCTTCTACAAATAACTATCCGGCAAGCCAACTGGAATAATTTGAAAAAAAAAAGGAGAAAGGAAAAGGGAGATCAAGTAGGAAAAGTTTCCGAGTTAAAAGTATACGAAAAGTGATGGACAATTTCGATTGGTTGTAATACGGTTGTATCTGGATAGTTCGTTAAAAGTATTTAAACAATACCATGCAGTTTTTATTCGAATTAATAGCATAAATAAGCGTATGAAATATAGCTATCTCAAAGTTAGGCTTTAAACAACCACATGTTTATTAGTTTAGCCCACTTTTTGTTTTTATTGTCTGACTTTTATCTTCCAGAAGTCTAAGAGCTTAAAAATTGTACTAACTTTATAATTGTTGTTTCTAGATAAACTTATACATATAGCATATAAAACAAATTTAAGTAGCCGATATTACTTGTGATAGAACATACAGCATAGAAAAATACGATACACATTATACCGAAAATAATATCGTATATCCAGGTCTTATCACAGATTTTATCTAAGTTGAAACTTATGGAGAAACACGAACTAATAATAACTCTATTTTTTTTATATTATTGTAAGATAATAAGATAATTTTCGTAATCCTACCTGAAAGATATAGACTAGCAAAACTCTAATCAGTTACTCTTAGTTAATAAGGATTTTATTAATGAATGTATTACAATAGTACAATTCTTTGTTCTTAGGTCGTTCTATTTATGACCGCCCTGTATTCTCTTTATTCTGTGCTTGGTTCACTCAAGATTTTCCTCGTTACTCTTAGTTTGGTCTACACAAGAGTGTCTTCCGTTATTCCTTTTTCTCACATTTACCTAACCTCTCTCATCCCCATTCACATTCCTACATACACATTCGAAAATTCCTATCGCCCTTTACCATATTCGTTACTGTGTTCTATTTGTTGCTTTGTTGCCTTACTCATGTTGCACTTCTATCATTATCATCATCATCATCATCATCATCATCATCATCATCATCATCATCATCATCATCATCATTATTATTATTATTATTATTATTATCATTATTATTATTATTATTATCATTATTATTCTTATTATTATTTTTGTTATTATTATTATTATTTAAAAATCAAAGGAATATTGAAGGAAAATTTAAATTCCGAGATGACAGTCATTTCGTGAGAATTTGGGTTTCGAGGTTAACTGCGGCCATTGTAAACTTGGCTAACAGATAGCGAGACTGTCCAATACCAGTAGCTTCAGTCATCATTATTTAGCACAACAGATTGTGCATGCGCGATTTTTGAACTTATTTGAAGGCCCAAGATTGAACCACGCGGGTGCCCGATCACACTTTTGCGTTTATCCTACTTATCCTAACCGTACCGTTAGAAAGGACTTTTTTTCTTTCTACATACAATGGGAAAAATTTTCAAAAACTTCCGTGTAATAATCTAAATCGATATGAGATCGAGCCGAGCAACTTCCTCGACGATGAATGGATCCAATCTAAAGAAAGAAAAAAAAAGAACAAGAAAAGAAAAAGAGACCCTGCCAACCATAAAAGCCCTTTTTTAATAAAGCTCCAACCAACCATAAAAGACTCTTTTTAAAAAAGCCCCAGAAAAAGTCTTCTTGGAAAGAATAAGAAATCCAGAAGGTGTAATGGAATGCGTGCAAGCGTGGAAACAAAGAAAGTGATAACGAGGGGTGGGCATCCTGAAGATCGTCCTACCCAAGCAACATTAAAGTACTTAAATCTACCTCGATTTAAAGAAAGTGACTCGCTTAAGAGCCCTTTCCAAGGACCTCATCTGAGAATTCCACACTATAAATATTGTATAAAGAAAAATTAAAAAAAAGAAAGGAGAAAAATAAAAAAAAACGATATGGGGATATTTTCTATAGAAGACAGGAATAATCCGAATATTTAATTTTACCAAATATTAGGCCAAGTCGACACACATTTTTTAAGATTCTGTGTTATACATTCACATTTCCTAGATTCTGTATTCGATCGATGATTTGACTGGATATCGAATCATTTTGGAAATTCGTTTATTATCCGTTTATTAAAATTATTAGGAGAAAAATAATATTGAAACCTCAAATTCAACATAAAAAAGAAAAGAAACATGTTTATTCTATATCAACTTCTCTCGAAACAATTTTCTTTTGTTTCTCTAGAAGAAAATTTTCAAAAATTTTTGAAGGATTATTACAACAAATCGTGAAATGTTTCATACCACTCTATCGAATGTACACTTCAATGAATCTTCGTTAGAGAGAACTGACAATTCATTAGCGTGATGGAAAAGAGAAAAAATCTACATTGCCTATTTTTTTGTAACAAAATGACAAAAAAATTCCTTTGAAAAACAGGTACAAGCGTATACAGCGAACATTATTTCTATTGCTGGAAATACATACGAATACATTATATAAACAGGTACATTATATATAAAACTGGAAAAAAAAACAAGAGTACAAGCTGAAATAAATAGATAGTTTATAATAAATCGCGAAAAATTAATTTTATTAATATATTATATAATATTTTATAATATTTTAATATTTATATTATAATACTTACATATTTAAATTACATGTGTAATTAAATTACATATTTAAATACGTTTATTAATCGTGAGGGATGTAACTACGAGAGCGTTTTCAGATACGCATCTCGCGCTGGACCAGTGATGATGGTCGATTTACATGGAAAATCTTCCTAATCGTCAGAGTAATAGATCCGCTGGATGCGATGAATAAGGGCGGCGGTACAAGGCTAGGACACCGTTGAAGCCCGTCAGCAAAATACCGCTAGCTGAGTACCCGCAGATTAATGGGAGAACGCGAATTCTTTTGAAGGATCCCGTGTAGCTCGTGATATTAATGCGCGTAAATGAATACAACGCGAATGAAAGTTATTACAGTATATTTGTTGAAGTATGATACAATTGTTGGTGTGTTCTTGTGTAGTAACGATTTAAATTGTGCTGGATACCTTTGTTTGAGGCATAGCCAGTAATATTGGCAAGACTCGATTGTCTTACTGGTGAATTTGAATGCTTACATGCAACTAAATGTCGATTCCTCTCGAACTATCCACGAAGGCATCAATGAAATAGGAAAGGGAAATGAATAGGGAGGAGTTTAAGTAAAAAGTGGCCTGAGAGCAATATTATTATTGGTCGTAAGCGTGTCGGGATAGTTCGTTCGAAATGTTTAAACAATCTTATGTGTGGTCCTTTATCTTGCTGACCGTGCGGACCCATGAGAGTTGCACTGGTATTTGAAGGGTAGGCTTCAAACAAACCCTTGGGCTCGTCGTGCCTAGAAGTTTACTTTCATAGCTTATTTATTGCCCGGCTCGACACATTATTAAGGACTAGATACTTGACTAAAAATGCCTGAGTTCGGGCAAAAGTGGCAATGTGTTTTTCATCTATGCGTTTTCTTAGCGAGTATCCAACGAGTTCTCAAGGGCAAATATTTCCAATAGTGATATATGACCCTTAGGAGAAAGAACCGTAAAGAATTGAGGGACGCGCGTGTACGTCAACATCATTATTAATATTCTTCTATCAATATAATAATTTTATTAATAGATTTTATAAATTGTGATATAGAAATAAAAAAGTAAATAAATATTAAATAAATATTATGTTTTCAAATATATATTTCTTATTTTTTTAATCATGTATATTTATAGCACAGACTCTTCTAACAAAAGGCAAACTAATGTTGTTGATCATATCATCTATGTGATTAGTATGAAATAAATGGATAATAGGGGCGAAACTTCTGTACTCGGCCGAATTTAAAATAGATGATTCGATATTCAGCCAAATAGCAAAATCAATGAAACAACGTTAAAAATTAAACATTAATATCTGTCTTAACCAAATAATTTCCAATTTAAAATTTTAAAATAAAAAAAAGTTTCAAATCTCCGAAAAATAATCAATATTTATTCTCTACTCAATTTTTTCTTTGACGCCATTTTCTAGTGATTTTGATTGAAGGAAAAAAGTTAATTATAATTTATATAATATTAACATAAAGTAATAACTAGAAAAGGACAATAACAATAACATTCGTTTTAATATGTGATTGTCAATCCTTTGATTAGTGCTCAGTTCTGTCACATCTTTTCCCATGGATCTAAGAAATTTGTGGTTATAAATTTAAAAAGATCTGCTTTTAATTGTATAAATGTTTAAACAGTTGGAGAAAACTTGAAAGTAAAACTACATAATTTACATTGAATAAAAGTTATCAAAAACAATAAACTTTTAAAATAATACTTCTCAGAATATAAAAAAGTTAACACGCGAGATATAATGAACAAAAATGACAGCTCATTACGAGACTTATGATGTAGTATTTTCACTACAAACTCATACATTCGGTTCAAATGACTATTTCGTTGAAACTGTATATGACATTATAATACAAATAATTTTAATGTGAGGAAATTGAGAATTGGAATTTGGGAAAACGTTTAATGACATTATTTATCAATAAACTAGAATTGAATAAAATTAATAAAATTATTATTGACAACAGTGACTAATGTAAATTAGTTATAACACGTATTATATATAATTACCTATTATCACATATTATATGTAATTATCTAATTATATATAATTATCGTATATAATTATATGTACTTATTACAATTATATATAATTATTATATATAATTATACATAATTATAATAAGTATTATGATAATTATAATATAAAAAATTATATATAATTCTAAAACTATTTTGTGACGGTGTGCCGTACTTTGAATTCTGGATTTGTGAATACAGAAGGGAACTGAGCGAATAATGAAAAAACTTTTCTTTATATGTCTATATACACGTAGTTATTATGTTTCTTTAAATTAAAAACATAATCCAATTTAATGTCAATTAAACCAAAAAATTCCTATTTTTGTATTGCCCATATACATATGTATATACAAATGTATATATAAAGAAAAATTAATAATTCTCATTTGAATAGGTTAAAACCCAATGGCAAAATGATGAGTCTCGCCACTCGTATGAATTTAATAACTAATGAAAATAATAAATTATAGATGAGTTTATTATCACAATTAAAATTTTCATTTACGGCGAACAACATATCATCGTATAGCAACATACGGCGACTCTACTTTGCGATTTTTGCCTTTAATCATACAGTACTCGAATTCTTCATTGCATTGAGTACGATTGCAATCATGTTCTGAAACTGAATAATAAAGACAAAATTATTTGTATCATTGTTATAATAAAAAAAAAAACATTGCAATTATTAAGAAAATGTTTCATGTTTTATCGCGACTAACGCTGTCTCTATTTTGGGATTGTATGTACTACTGCTTAAATATTACTTAATTATACTTGACGTACATCATACATTGTTTAAATAAATATAAAATAATCGAAAGCAGTTAATCACTTAAGCTTAGCCATATGTGCAGAGAGAATTTCGATTTTTACTAATCAAACTGGAAAACAATATTGAATTGATAATCATCAAAGTCAGTCTAGCTGTTAATTTTTGTTGACATCAGTGGTAGACAAAGATTTTGAGTTCAAAATTTAATATGTAGTAAAATTTTAAACGAAAATTATTTTACATTTAACGTGTGTTACGAGTTATATAATGTTTAAATAAATAGATTATTATTTAAATATTAATTTATTATACTCAATGTACGTTGTACGAACTTCTTAAATGTAAAATAATCGAAAGTATAATTTATTTAAGCGTACGAGTATAAAGAGAGAGAGAGAGAGAGAGAGAGAGAGAGAGAGAGAGAGCTTTGATGTTTACTTTCATTGTTACAAGCTATGTTATGCTTAAACAAATATGCTATTGTTTAAATATTAGTTAATTATATTCCATGTACATCATATATCGTTGGAATGAATATAAAATAATTTGTTATGCGACACAGTATAAACAAAAAGAGTTGATTTGTGTACTAACTCGTTGGAATACTAATGGTAACTGATTTGACAATTATCAAAGTCATATATTTCCTCGTTTTTATTGTTTACATCAGTGGATTTTCATAACTCGAATTATATTTATCTTACACTTATCGTCATTAATAATACGAGTAATCTCGTTAATAATTTTCTAAATATTACAGTATGAAATACGAGGAAGCATAATTGACCATTGAAACGTATAATATCGTTTTATAATGTATCGTTCGGATCATCGATTTGTTAAATTTGAACTTACAATGAGTATCAGGATAAGAATAAAAATTTGAATAATAATAATAATAGTATGAACAAAAAAACAGATAAGAAGTATGAGATTATTCTAATAGCTTTTCTTCTTTTTCTTCTTTTCTTTTGAAATGTATATAATAATGTAGATCTTTGTATTACATTGATTTTCGAGATAATTGATCGAGGTAATATCAAAATATGAAAGTCGTCATTTTGATATACAAATAACGTAAATAACGTAATTAAAATAAAAATCTTGATTTTAAAAATAAGAAAAATGTTAATTTTCATTATTCATACACACGCATACAAATACACACACAAATAGGCGTAATTGCAAAAGATTAATTAGCATTCGTATAAAAAGGCAAAGGTATTAACTATTATTTGAAATATAATATAGTGAAACTTATAGGATTACTATTTAAGTCTTTCTGAATAGGAATCCCATGTCTTTTCATTATCAATATTTCATGGGTATCATTCAATCTCCAAGCAATCCGAACTTACTATCGGATTTATTAATTAATGTTATAGGATGTACTGTCTACCATTCATTAACGAACTTTCTATTATATATACATTCGATTCATACATCGAAAACAAGCTATTCGTAAAAAATTTCTTATCGGATGAGAAACGTTCAATGTTATACAAAATTCAAACGCGTATTCAATCGAATCCGAGTTAGAAATAAGTAATAGTCTAAGAAAACGTCGATATATTATATTGAAAATATTTTACTCTAATTAGGCACAATATTTGGAAAAGATCAAAAAATAGAAATTCAAATTGCTCGTCAGTCTTTTCGAGAGAAACGAATGTTACAATGCAATTGCAAATACGATCGTCGTGCAAAAGATATTCGTAAATTTTTGCAAATTAAATCCCCTCTAATTCATTAGTCTCTGATGCACAATACATTCGATACTCGTAAATATTATGACAAAAAAAGAAAAGAAAAATATAACGCAGAAAAAAGGATACTAAAAAAAAACAGAAAAATAAGTAATTCATATATATTTGATATTTATAATATAAATAAACACTTTACATTTTTATATATACTTTATATATACTTTACATTTTTCATGCAGCTACGATTATTAATTATAATTTTTCTAAAAATTCTCAACATACATTGTTTTATTTTTTTTCTTCTTAATCTTCTAACGATCGATAATCACATTGTTAATGATACAAAAATTGTTCCTAAAATTAGAACGAGAGATGGTAGGAAGTAAGAATGAAAAAAGAAATATTTCGTTACGACCACAGCGTACCGACTTTATTAATATCGGAAATTGTTTCATTCTTTGTAATACGATCATATCGTTCAAAAACCCTTATTCCAATAAACTCGGTCGCAGTTTTACATCCAACAATCATAACGTGATATTGCATCGCTCGAACGTAACTTTCTAAAAGCCGCTCGACTTTTTAATCCTTTCCCCGCAAGCAATCAATCTGAAAGAAACTTTCGATGGAAAAAAATTCCAATTAATCGCCTCAAATCCATTAAGTCGTTGACGCATGTTACATACAATGCAATACTTGTAATTATTATTATACCAAAGAAGCAAAAGTAATGTCAGAAAAAAAAAACAGATAAAGCTTGTATATTTTTCTTTTCCTTTGTTTCTTAATCATTTAAAAAAAAAAATAAATAAAAAATAAAAAGAAAGAAAAATAAGAGACATGAAATATAAAACCATATGAAAAGAAGAGAGAAGAAGAAACAGAAAATAGAAAAGCAAAGAAACGGAAAGAGAAAAACAAATAAGAAGAGAATGGGAAGACATAAATCGAAGTAGAAAAATAAGAAGGGTAAAAAAGGGATGAAATTTATTTAACGCTTCGGTGAATCAAGTAGCGTTAACGCCGAGGAGTACCATAGGAAGCAAATTTTGAGTCGTATCGCTCGATATATCTTTCAGCTAGTGCCGAGACAGTGGCTATCAGTCACGAAACGCTCGTTTATCCCATCCTAACCACCCCACGACCACCCTTTCGTTCCACCTCTTATCCTTGATACTCATCCACCCACCCATCTGGTTCCACTACAATTTTATGGATCATCAATCACTGATGCAATGCCGATCCAACGTTAACGCAAAACTTTTTCGAAAAGATGCTAGTAGGAAAACATCCACGCGAATTATTGGTGATACTGCGACCGCATTGTCGGAGTTTTTCTCTGCGTCGAGGTTTCCAAAATAAAAAAAGGAGAGAGGAAAAGAGAGAGAGGGAGAGAGAGAGAGAGAGAGAGAGAGAGAGAGAGAGACATAATTTATTTCCATGAGTTTTGACAAACTCTCCTAGGTCCTAGTACCGAAAGAATTACAAGGTAGTAGAAAAAAAATGTAAAACAAAAAGAAAATACGAGGTACGAAGTAGTACATATCTACATACATATACGTATATACAAAGTGTTTCAAAATATATACATATACCTATATATAAAGTTCTTAAAAATATGTTAACATAACTTTTGTGGATGGTTTCGGTACACTAAAATAAAAAAAAAAAGTTCATATAAGCGTATGCCCGATATCACCTTGTTTCCGAATCATAGTCGTTTTTGTCTTCCAGTAATTCTTATAACTTTACTGGCTGCTTGCTTCAACTATTTATAAGATTAATTAGAACAGAATATTTAATTTTTACAAAATTTCATCATTGGTCATCTGATCTATTCGCATATAATTACACAATGAAATTATTAACAACAATTTAGCGTTAATGCGTGGACAGCAGTAATTTTGGATTATTTGATCGGACCAGTGTTTTTAAATGCTATATTAACTTAGGAATCATGCATTACATTTTTAAAAGAAAATTTAAATTAACTATCGAAAGACGTATCTATATATATGTATTAGAAAGGTATAAAAAAGAAATAAAAAGAAAGAGAAGGAGATATCGATGTGCAAGATTTTTCAGAAAGCTATTTCAAGATAATTTTTCTCGCGCACATTTCGAATATCCTTTCAATGAAATGAAAAATCTTTATTAAACATCATTTCTACTACATGATTGTACATTCACAGAAAAAAAAAAAAGAATTCTTGCAATATCAACGACAAATATCGTTTCATTATTACGGGTACTTCACTCATATACGTGCACCATGTCGTAAATATTATACGTATATACGTATAAAACGACAGAGAAAAATATATATGAAATTAATAATTGAAAATGGACGAACCCATTTGCTTGTCTGACTGAACAATTTCACAGGCACCTTCGGGCAACATGGCATGTAGATGGTAAATAAATATAACATATTCGAAAGTCTAGTTCAGAAATGTTACCATAGCAATATATTTCAATACTTTATATATCGTAGTTCTTTGAAGATAGTAGAGGTATCAGTACTCGTAGTTGTTGTTTCTCTGCTTGTATCGTACGATTCGCTCTATTCCTTCCTGGTATCTTGATCAAAGACTCCGAAACGATCTTTGCCATCGTCTCCCCTTTTTATCGTTCATCGATGAGAAGAGGAATGTATCAAAAGTATCGAATGCATCGAATTCAGTTCAAAGGTTCTCTTCCACGAACATCGAAAATGTACATATATTCTTTACACATAAACTAATCCGATTTCGATATATTAAACCTCACATATTTTTTCCTTCTCGGATATTATGAATAACAGATTCTCTATTTAATATATATATAATATTAAAAAAAATGTAAAAACAAATTTTGGAAAAACGTTGGTGCTTATCCTCTTCTAATCGCGATAGCGAATCTCATTGGACCCCTAACGAAATGTTTATCTTAAATGGATATCGTTGATAGGATTCCCGATCGAATGTAATATTCGCTTTTCGAACGACCATGGACGGCTTTGAACGAATCGTAGAATGTTAGTATTGTCCGATATCCGAAAAAATAAACGTAACAGTTCGGCGTTTTTTCGAAAATTCGCAGGAGATGTTCTACGAGCGCTGGGCTTATCGAGCAAACGCAGCTGCCATCGATAGATATATATTTCTGGACAAATTCACCGTGATAGTAGATGAATTTCGAGCGAACTGCCCGTCCCAAGTCCCGTCGACGAGCTTGATCCAAATAACGTGCGATTACTGTTAAATCCAACGACACGACAAATCAGTTGCTAAAACCACTAGCGATAAGTTGCTAAAAGAATACTTTCGTTCGAACGATTGTAAATATATACGTACACGCATTTAATCCTCGTAATAAAAAGAAACTGTTTGAAAATTAACGATCCAAATATAATTTGGAAATGTAACTGTTAACGCTTAATGTTAAAAGTTAATGAATACAAGTAACTTACTTATACGCGTGTCTATATTAAAAATAAAATGAAACGATATCTTCAGAAAAGCATAAGACATAAATATCTAAAAGTGTCCAAGAAAGAAAATACGAAGAATAGAAATAAATGAAAAAAAGAAAAAAAAAAAAACTATAAAATCGTAGAAAATTTCGGGGTGGTATCTGGCTTACAGGACGTTCATAAGACAAATATCATTTTTATCGGAATTCGAGAAAATTCCACGATGTGGCTTCGTGTGAATTATCGCGGCCGTACAAAGGTGCACACAGGATCGGACAGTGAAAAATGAGAGGACGTATTTGCAATATTCGATCAATAAGTTACACGGCTCATAGGTGGTGGTCGTTCAGCAGGAGGGCACCCTTTTGGATTGAACTCGGTTCGGCCGACACTCTGCGGCCACGACGGCGGCCGCATCGACGGCCACACGTAGTCCGTGTCAGGATTGTACGGTCGAATTTTATATCCCCGCAATGACCAGGCACGTTCCCCATTCAACGTTCTTTTCTTTTTCTTTCTCTTTTTCTCTGTCTGTCTGTCTCTCTCTCTCTCTCTCTCTCTCTCTCTCTCTCTCTCTCTCTCTCTCTCTCTTTTTCTTTCTTTCGCTCTTTTCCTCTGTCTCTCTAACATACACGACACTCGAATCACTCAAACCAACCGATCGATAGAAAATTTTACTCTTTGCGGTCTCGCCTTTCAAAGAGATCACTCACAACGTTCACCTCATCCTATTTTTTTATCTTCTCCTCCTAGAGAAGCATTCTAAAAATTGGCTATCTTTCGTGAGATAAAAGGAACCGGCTTGATGACAATCGAACGTGTTGAACGTGTTCAACGATATTCATGAAAAAAATAGAAAAATGATATCATTTTTATTATATACCTCGAACATTGAACGAAATCTAAAGTTTCTTTCATCATTTTGTTTTCTTTTTCTTTTCTTCCTTTTTCTTTTTGTTTTATTTCTTTTTTTTTTTTTTTATTCATTTATATTCGTTTTCAGAGGCACGTGCCAGGATAAATGCAACATCGGATATTTACGTCAAAACTGGAAGTCTATTGACATTGACCTGCCTGATGTCCCAAGGCCCTCATCATTTGGGAACAGTTGCTTGGTATCGTGGCAACCATGCTGTAGTTACGTCTCCGCGATTAGAGAATGACGTCAACGCGGAGCCACGTATTACCATTGAAACTGAATGGAGCGACGCTCTTACGTCAAGGTAAAACTTTTTGTATTCTTTCACCCTCCTACGTTCGCCATTGAACAACTACCAACGACGAGACACCATATGATCGATCTTAAATAGAGACCCGATTTTAATGACACCGTCGCTCTTTCTAATTGATATCCTCGGCAGTTAGTAATTATTGGTACTGTGTCCACGTTCTCTTGAAAGGATCGTTAAAAATTGCACGGTATCGTCGACAAACAACAAATAATAATCCAACCTATAAAGATGTTGTTTTATTAATAAAACAGACCCGATCGCATTTTAGTTTCGTGATTAAAGGAAAAAATTTGTATTTCAAACTGTGACAGATAAATATATGGATTCGTCAATAAACATTTTAGATCTATATAATAACAAATTTATCTTTGACTATGAATTAATAATTAATTTTGTCTCGAAAAAAAGATAAAGTAAAATAATACATATAAACGTGTGTGATAAATGAGTTATTTCAAAATTACGTGGTTATTATTATTTTTCTCATAGTAACTAGAATTTGAAAAAAAATTCGAATATAAAGAGGACGGTTCGAGATTTCCGTTTGACAAAATTCAAAAATCATGCGACTCTCACGAATATCTCGTCTATCTGGCTTAGTATTTCTGAAAAAGGATATACCTAACGGCGTAACGGAATTGCCCGGGAAAAAAAGGGTACGATACAAAGGGGTCTTTCAATCGCGTCGACGTAAAATCCGCGACGGTGG
Source organism: Dolichovespula sylvestris (assembly GCA_918808275.2). Taxonomy (NCBI): domain Eukaryota; kingdom Metazoa; phylum Arthropoda; class Insecta; order Hymenoptera; family Vespidae; genus Dolichovespula; species Dolichovespula sylvestris. Next base: position 2,930,626 of record OU964970.1, on the reverse strand, counting down.
AACGCGATAGGCGGTTTCTCGTATATCGTTCGACGGCTTTGCGATATGGGTTATAACTCTGCTCGTAGATATCGCTGTGAGAGCGGGAAAAAAATGTTCCAATTTAAGAGCAACGCCAGGTATGCAGATGAAAATCAGTCACGGTGAAACGATCGAGCAATACGCGCATGCTCGTTGAAACGATATTTCATTCGATCTTGAAAATCGTGGCTTCGAGTTAGATTAATTGCTCTCTCTCTCTCTCTCTCTCTCTCTCTCTCTCTCTCTCTCTCTCTCTCTCTCTCTCTCTCTCTCTGTCTCTCTCTCTCTCTCTCTCTCTCTCTCTCTCTCTCACTCTCTCCCTGTCATGATACGTGTGACGATTTCAATAACGCTAAAAACTACGCTTTAATACACATTTCTCACTTGTTCATTTCAATTTTCGTAAGATAATTGATCATGGTATCAGATATGTAAATCTTTTAGAAAGATTTTCGTAAATTGAAACGGCCGTGACTATAAGTAATTATTAATATTTTAGAAATCCTTTAACATATATTCATTTCGTTTGAGATAAATATAGAAATTATTATTACAAAAATTGATCGATATCATTTCGAATGATCTCTAAAAATTGTTCTCTTTTTACGACAAAAAGATATATATAAATAACCGTATACGGGCTTAAAATATTTCTGCGGGTATTAAATTAAAAAATGCTCCAACACAATTTTTATTTATTATTATTTAATAAAATCTCATAATATTATGATTTATTATTATATATTACATTATTTCAAAATCAAATTGTTGTAGTTAGTACGAACGACAATTTATCTCATTGTATAACAAAAGGAGATGGACGTAAATGATCATATACTTACTTAAAATATAAGTGATATTAAACTAAAAGAAATAATAAGAAGGTTAAAAGATTATTTGATAATTTAGAGAGCACGCGTGCCAGGAGACTGCTCGATGATACAGCTTGTATCTCTGGTATCAGCGAGAGAACAACTGTGTCCTTTGTCAGGTGTGTCGCGCACCGTGAAGATGCATCGGGCATGCTCTGCATTTTAGGTAGCCTCTCGTTGAAGAGAGAACGAGAGAGAGGGGAAAGGGGAAGAGGGTGAGACAAAGAGGAGTTAGCTCCTCTCGTCGTACGCCCGAGCTAGATACACTCTAGCTAGTTTCTCGCTTCTCTAGGCTAGAATATCGTTGGGAGCATTACGACTGGCCACGTTCCACGTACGTAATACATACGTACAGCATACATACGTATACGTTGTACATCTGTTTTTGGACGTGATTGACGATTGTCACGAGGCGCGATGCCGGTTACACGTGAACGAATTTACGAGCTCTTGTTCAAGAACCGAATTAATTTCCTCGCACTCCCTCTCTCTCTCTCTCTCTCTCTCTCTCTCTCTCTCTCTCTCTCTCTCTCTCTCTCTCTCTATTTATCTATCTATCTATCTATCTCTATCCCTATCTCTATTTCTGTCTCTGTCTCTGTCAAAACAAACAAACTTATATATTTATTTTTCTTTTCGGTGATGTTGAAATAAATAATAAAGACGGAGCAAAAGTAAATATTCTTTATTATTATTATTAGATGACCATGCTTGAATGTTACGTTTCCTTTTTAAGATATTATGTTTCGGAAAAAAAAAACAAAAAGTATCATTTTTGTTCTAAAATCTATTTCAAATATATCGCGGTATCAATCTGTAATGTCTATATATAAAAGCAATGTACAAAGAGCAAACGGTACAATCTGAAAAGATCGTTATTAATCTCCAGAAAGTAGTACATTATAACGCAATGAAGTAAGCTTGGAAGATATAGGTTAACGAATGATCGATCGAACAAACCACTGAAAATAGTTTTTCTGTGATTTCTTAGACAACTAGAACGGGATAACGATCTCTCTCTCTCTCTCTCTCTCTCTCTCTCTCTCTCTCTCTCTCTCTCTCTCTCTCTCTCTCTCTCTCTTTCTCTCTCTCTCTCTTTCTTTCTCTATCTTTTTTCCCTTCTCTGGTACGCTTCGCTGAAAACTCGGAACCCGTTAAAAATCTTTAACGTAAAATTTTAAAAATTTTATAAAGATTACTAAAATCGATATATTATCGAATTATATTATATAAGATAGAAACATCCATCGCGATCTTCAGTTCAGATAAAGTTTATCTGATATCGACATCGATTAGTTGTTACCTTGTCGTCGATATGTCCCTTTTGAAAAACGACAGGCAAGTTGCGAGAGTTGATTATCCCTCTTGGCTCTCCATTCAAGTACGCGTACCCGTTTGTGCTCATACTTTTCTTCTCCATGCTCTTGGCCACCTAACAGAAGTGACAGCCAGTATCGGTTCTCGAGGCTTTTAAAATACACCGACAAAATGTTAACGCCCACGGCTGTGGTTGGAAGTTTAAGATGGACCGGTCGAGACTTCAGGAAAATGGACTTTTTCCTTTTCCTTTTTTTCTATTTTTCCTCTTTTATAGAGAAGGAAAGAAAAGAAACATCGATAACCGAGCCACGAACCATGGGTGAACATTTTTGAGATACTGTAGAGAAGGTAAATCGAAAAATCAACAAGAAATCGAAACGATTTCTTCAAACCTTCCAAGTTAATTCTCTCTATTCCTTATCCACTCGTTTCCTTTTCTCCTTTTTCATTCTGCTTCTTAAAATTCGAATAAATTTTCCTTCTGACGATCATGGTATTTCGTCTGAAAAATGACTTTTTAAAATCTTTTGAATTATATATATATATATATATATATATATATATATATATATATATATATATATATATATATATTCTGGAATAAATATATTTTGGAATAGGAATACATATATTACTTAGAAGTAACATCGAATGGAATACTTCAAAGAGAGTTTACATTTTAGGGAGGAACTGATGTTCATCTGATGTTCCCGCTTTCTCTTTTCGCCTTATGTTTCAGATTGAAGATCACTCATGCGAAATTGAGCGACTCCGGGAATTACAGTTGCGTACCGACCTTCGCAAAGAAAGCAAGCGTTACCGTTCACGTTATCAATGGTAAGTTATTAATGCCCTTATATATATATTTTTTTTTAATTATTATTTGCTTTGAAAAATCGTTTTTCTTGAAGTACTCGAAAATTAGCATAAGTCTTTATTATTCCAAGCGTGAAATGCTTTTCATATAACTTGTCATTTTGACTAGAGCCATTTCGTTTGGCTTCCTCTCTCTCTCTCTCTCTCTCTCTCTCTCTCTTTCTATTTTCGTGTCGCTTACATCCCATCCCTTGTTCTTAACCATCCCTTATTCTATCCTGTCTAAAGCATGCCCCTATCTCTTATACGTCGTCTTCCTGTCCTTTGCCCTATCTCACCGGTGTCTAGAAAGAAAAAGAAATGCAGCTTTATGCTCCGAGGAAAATTTTCGACTAACTTTCTATGACGTTCACGTAGGATACACGATATTACTAATTTCTATGCTATCAGAGTGCTTTCATATTATAAAATACGATCTTCAGAAAAACAAAGACCTTCCTTAGTGGATATATAATACTTTTTAATTTTGATAAATCTCGTAGAACGATCGAAAATAAAAGACGCGTATTTATCTTTTTTTTGTTCTTTTTTGTTCTCTCTATAACCAAATTACTTTCGTTGCTAAAAAAAAAAAAAAATACTAATGGAAGATAAAAGTTACTATATTACACGAAGTAATAATTAAACTTTTGTCGATAAAATGAAATAAAACTTACAAAATGTAGATACATACACACGCGCACACACGATATTGTAACTTGGGAGTTACTACGATTAATTTGACAGCACTTTTCTGACCCATCGACGTCGAAGAAAAATACGATGCACGTTCATCGGCTCCTTTAGAGAAGTGGAAGACTCGCCGAACAAGACCGAAAGATAAGGGATGATGAGGCCGCTCAGGAAGAAGTTCGGAAGGTCGAAAGAATCGAATTACGTCTGGGCAGAACGGAGTTGTAACAAAAGGGGGATAATGGCCGGTGGAAAAGCGGTACACTGTTTCGAACGGAGTAAGAGAGGAAGAAATGTAGAGGAGGAAAGAGGGGGATGGTAGGTCTTTAGCAGGAAGGAATGGTCCGCAAATTACAGGCGCTACGCCGCGAGCTTTCGTCTAATTCCTCCTATTTACGGTGATCTTCCATCCGTGAACCAGTTTTGATGAGGGCTGCGCCACCGTGCGTGTGCCTTCAACGCTCTCTCTCTCTCTCTTTCTCTCTCTCTCTCTATCTCTCTCTCTCTCTCTCTCTCTCTCTCTCTCTCTCTCTCTCTCTCTCTCTATCTCTCTCTCTCTCTCTCTCTGATTCAAGAGTAAGGATAGCGCTTTGCCTCTGTCCAAGTGAATCGAACTGGAATACCAACTTCTGAAAAGACGTCTTTCATTTAGCCCTTCGACGTCTTTTCTCCAATGGTATGAAATCTTTTATTTTATTTTCGATGTCCCTCTCTCTCTCTCTCTCTCTCTCTCTCTCTCTCTCTCTCTCTCTCTTTCTCTCTGGATCTTCATATATTTAATATCTAATATGCTTAAGTGTTTGGTACGAGTTTGTTGTCAATCTTGTTCATCAATGAGATATTATAATTTACTTTAGCTCATCAGGTATGATCTATCGAACGATATAAATTTTTTTTTTCGTATAAGACATTATACAATTACTCTTCGACGAAGAAATTCGGTAATTCTTGTTTATTTAATATATCGGACGTAAACAGTATCTTGCACGGTTAATTTTCAATACATTGTATTATAAAAGTAATTGCTCCTCCTCGGTGGCGCTAGCGGAATCACATGCGGTGACTCGACAATGAAAAATTACTGCCAACGCCAGGCCAAACATGTATTCCATCGTCTTTATCACGATATTACACTTCTAGCCGCTAAATGAACTTTTATGAGTTTAACCACAGAATCCTGTAACTTCGTTGTTTAAAAAGTTTCACGTTTGTTAATACGATCAGAATTTACTTCTATCCTTTTTTTTCCCCATAACAACTCGTTGATATGTTTTCATTAAAGCATTTAACTTTTAACGGTCATATAGATCTTTTTGAATAAACGTAACTCGCTATAGAATTGATCGATTTTAATTATATTTATAGGATATGTATAAAAAAAAAAAAAAAAAAAAACAAAAAAAACTGAGTTTATCAAATGGAAATGCAATTTTTGTAAAAGCTCCCGATGTTTAATTTGTTAAAAGCCTTTTTGTTATTCTTTAGACGCTTCTATATGGGAAAACTATATTTTGTTTAATTATTGATACATTTTATGTAACACACGAGTTTCTCGTAATTTATATTGAAAAATTTATAGCTCTTTGTACGTTTTGTAAAAAGTTTTGACAAAATTTTAAATACCATCGTGATAGAAATTAAAATAACTAGACAAAAACCCTTTGATAAATCTATCTCAATATAATATTATAATGACTTGATTTAATAATACTAACGATATTTGAAAATGACTAGAGTCATTAGGATTCGAATGACGTTCCGTTTTGCTTCTATTATCATATCTCATCGATCGTAAAACGAGAAAGTAGGTACTAGCGCCGACGAAGCGTAGCAAGGGAGAGAGAAAATTCGGTCGCATTCATCGTTTATTCCGCATTGGTGCATACTCGAATCGCCTAGTGGAAGATTGGAGTACGCAAATGTTTAAAACACTCTTCGCTGAGAAGGCGGTATACATTTTATACAAAAATTTAATGGAGAGTATACGAGACCCATAAGGTCAACCGTTCTCTCGTTTCTTTATCTGACCTTTTCATTTTCTCTGTCTCACTCACAGCGCATTCACATTCGTAGATAATGCAGATAAATTCTTCTTGTTTTACAAAAATACCGCAACGTGCATTTTTTACTTTAATTTATTCTTCGTCTCTTAGCCACTTCGACCTATTCCGTTGTATATTCTCTGTTGCATTTTATAAATGAGAATAAACGAAAGCGAGAGAAAGAGAGAGAGAGAGAGAGAGACAAAGATAGAAAAAGGTATGAGAATTCGAGGATTGTTATAAGAATGATGGCGCCAATATTGAGTATATAATTGTACGGAAAAAGAATAGACAAGACCAACCTTTATGTTCAGAAATATGATAGGAGAATAGAGGAAGACAGAAAGATAAACCAGTCAGCTGTGTCTGTGACATTCTAAAAGCAAGACTCTTAAAGATCGATCCATGCTTTTGCTCGTTTCGCTTTTACGTCTCAGCCACGATCATGTTAAACCACTTACCATTATATGATTTTCCATTATTTCCGAATTATCAAAATAATTGCTATTTGGATTTGTGCTTGTCATCTTTGCATCCACCAAAATGTTTATTCGTTTTTGCTCGTTCGAAATTCTCACCGAATTCAAATTTTATCTATCGAAATTCACACGCATAAAATATGTACTCATTTATTTTGTCTTTTTCTTCTGAATTCACATATTCAAAAACCTTTTTACCTCAAGTGTCTAATCTTTTAAATAACGTAACTTTTCAATTAGATAAATATTTCTGTACTTATTAGCTTTTATTAGCCTTTTTACGAAGTCATTTGAAAATGTCTTTTATATATGTAAATCGCAATCGAAGTTGTTTATGAAAATATTTCAAACGGGTCTTTAATATAAATTTTTTTTCCGACGTATTTTTCATAAAAAACATTTCGATGGACGAACAATCTCTTAAAACGCCACTCTCCTGAATATAGTACTATATTATTTATCCGCGCGGGGCTATTTCGTTTACAACTAAATACGAGAATACATATAAAATCGATACCAATTGACGTATTGGATACAGATATACAAATATTCATCGAAGTATTTTTCTTTTGTGGATGTAAAACGATACCAATTCGTGGTCCATATGGCTTTAAACATTTTTCTTCTTTTTACTATTTTTTATTTTCTTTTTCCCATCCATATGCTGGAACATGTAATACCTACACTAAAAACTGTAGCATTATATCATAGAAACGGTATAACGTTCTTTTGTTTATACAAATTTTAGCAATTTCAATCTCCGAGAAGAAAAGAGAAAAAGAGGATAATATTCGATTCGAAATAAAATTAATCTGTAGGAACACCAACGAAAACGTTATAATATCGCGATAAAATTTCACAGACAAAGAAAAAAAGAAATTAGCATAAGAATGCAGACGCTAATTGCCATTTAAATGGTGCAGGAAAGAAAGAACTCATTTCGATTTTATTATCCGGGTGTTCTTAAGTACGATGGATTTGTACGATATCTTTCTCTCTCTTTCTCTCTCTCTCTCTCTCTCTCCCTCCCTCCCTCTTTCTCTTTTTTCTCTTATTACAGTTTTTTATTTTTAATAGAAAAGAAAGGTATAAGTAATTCTTCAAATCCCTGAGATAAAACACGTTTTATCGTACGTGCCAGTCTTTAATTACTTGGAACGTATATAAAAGGGTAGATTTAATTGCCGCCGTTCCTTTAGGAACAAGCTCGTGAGAAAAATTATTCTTTTCTATCTCGAAAGAGAAAGAGTGCGAAATCGAAAGATAGAGAAAGTGAGAAAGAAAAAAGAAATCTTTAGCCGCAGCATGCTTTCGCTTTCCTCTTAACGAAGATTTATTAATTAATCAAAACTCACGTTAAACGACGCCTACCAGAAAACATTTCAAATATTACTTATATTTACTTATACTACTTTATATTTGTTTTTGTATACTTCTGATCTATATTTTTTTCTCGAGAAATATGATTGATATTTTGATCTGTGTGACCTTCTTTAAATATCGTTATTTAAACTTTAAAGCGAGTGCACCGTTACGAAAATCCAATATCTCGCTATCGAAGAGGCCAAGATAGATTCTTCAATATAATATCAACAATAACCAATATGATAACGACGGTGACAAAAATGACAACGTCGTCTGCCAGAAAAGGATATATAGCCGCGAGCTTATAAGCACACGTTCGATTCTATTTGAGGTGCATAAACAAGCACACGCGTGCATTCGCGTACACACACGCTGATACGTTACACATTTCATAAAGAGAAAGAAAGAAGAAGTGAGAGAGACAGAGAGAGAGAGAGAGAGAAGCTTGGAAGGTTGCATATAGTAGAGAATAAGCATATAATAAGCTTTCACGAAGACATTCTGTGCACGATCATGATATAAAGATCTCACATACACTCTTCCAACTTAATATCGATCAAGGCAACTGTATATCGAAGGGAGTGAAATGTGAGCTCCTAGAAATAATACACGTCAGCTGCTATTAAACATTATACAAAATATACAGGGTGTTTATATATAAGCTATATATATATATATATATATATATATATATATATAAACTATTCATATTATGTATATACACTAACTACTATTCATAACATACGTCTTGTCAAACCATTCCAAGTATGCCATAAAAGTTTGTCGCATCATAA
>OU964970.1:2897185-2917185 GCA_918808275.2 Dolichovespula sylvestris | reverse complement strand
ACTCATATATATATATATATATATATATATATATATATATATATATGAGTAAATAATTACCCGATTGATTTTTAATTTAATGCATTAAAAAAAAAAAAAGAAAACGAAACTATTTTAGAACTTCGATTTATTTCTATAAACGAAACAATTCTCTACCGATTGTAGCACAATTCTATAGGTTCTTATATAAATCCTTTTAATAATGAGAAAATGATAGGAACACAAAGGCGTAAACATTGAGAATAGAATCTTTTAAGGATAAAGAAATTTTATTATTATCAAACAGACTTATATTTTACCTGAATGAACGAAAAAATAAGTAATGGAAGAAGTATCACATAATTATCTACATAATTGCCTACATAATACATCTACATACACATACATAAGAATAGAAACATAAAACAAATTGGAAAAGAATATAAAAAGAGGATTCCAGTCAATTTTTTATAAATTGCAATTTACGAAAAATAAAGAACATAAAAATTCCATGGGTGGAGGAATTCCAGGTGTACTTGGTATACCGTTTATGGGGAATTCATTGGACCAACCATTTTAGCTTCTCGTCTATCGGTGAAATTTTATCTCGTTTCTACCACATTGACGTGTTCCGGACACACGAAAATGTACAAAGAGAAAGTGAGAGAGGAAGATAGAAGGAAGAAGAGAGAGATAAGAACACAAGAGAATGAAAGAGAATAGAGGGAGAATAGCTATGGGTAGAGGAACATTTGTATGAACATCATTGTCTTCTCTCCCGAATGCAGGTATCTATTCAAATTGAAAGTGAACGGCAAAGAGCAAAAGAGGTACAAAGAAATAACGCAATGGCCGACTGGTTGCAATTTCAAAAGCATTTTACGTCTGTTACCTGATGTATCTACATACTCGATATAACTCTGATCAAGGATATCAGATAATCTATACATTCTCGCATTTTCATACCCATGTATATTGATACTTAATACAATAATACTGTATTAACGGAGCACAGAGAAGAATCGTACATTTAATATATGCTATGTGAGATCTAAAGAAAGTAATTTATTTTTCGTCGTTAATTTCGGAAAGATAAAAAGGAATAAAAAAAAAATAAAAAAGAAAAAAACAAAAATAGAAAATTCTTCCTTCAAATCGCTATGCAAATTTTCTCTTCTTTTTTTGTCTCTTACATTATCGAACAAACGATTTTCATTTTTGTCAAGTTCGATTGGAAATTAATAACTATGATAACGATATTTTTCGACTTGTATCGATGATAAACGTAAATCTGAAAAGTACAAGTTCAGTGTACTCTTTCTAACTCTATTAAAAGTTTATCTAATAAAAAGAATTACATAATTTACGAAAGTACAGTGTTACCTAACGACAGTTGCTTTTTTCTCCATGGCAAACACATGTCCTCTTTAATTTGGTTACGTCCGTCTAGTTTCTTTATCTTTTTCTGACTTTCATTTCGAGTCTTGTCAAGTTCCAGAAGGAAAGTAGACCGGAGGAGTCATACCGCGCATTTCGCCGTTACGCGCAAGTTTTGCACGTGTTGCATTTTACCATGCCCTGCACACCTATGTAAATTCAAATTAACATCGTAGACACTCAAGATTGGATTTTTGCGGATAATAGAATTTTACGTTCACGTTAAAACGGACTCTATCCCCATTTTCACTATAATTTCGTGTAATTATTTCTTTTTTTCTTTCTCCTTCTACCTTTTTCTCTGTATTTCTTTCTATTCTATTTTAAATAATTTCAAAGTATTTCCTACTGTGATACTCATTTTAATATTTTTAATGATACATAATTTTTCAATGGACCGACCACATTTTGAGACAACATTTTTATATAAATTATTAAAAATGTACCATAATGAATTTTAGTTAAATTAAAGAAACGAATATTTGTATTTTGACGTTTGTAAATGTAACTACATTAATACCTTGCTATGATATCTTTCGTGTAATGATACAAATATTTTCGAATGAATTTATCTTTTCATACGGAAATGTTAGCCAGTAAAGCGATAATATTCACAGCACGCATACTCTACGGAATCCGCAAAAATTGCCTCTTCTAGTGACAGGATACGTCAAGGCATACGAGTACGAGATACTGCGTGGTCATATAAAAATGTTATTTCGGTTACGCGATTTGTGAATTTACGTGCTTTGCATAAATATCCTCCGACCGTATCATGCCGTACTAAATCTCGTTATATGCGGTTGGTTCCTTCATATATTTTACGGATAAATATAATACTTCCTTTTGCCCCCACCTCCTATCACTTATTACATATGGGTATACATATACATATACATATACATACATACTTACATACATATATATATATATATATATATATATATATATCGACATAATCTAAAAAAATAAAGAGATATTACATTCTATGATAAAATTTATTTTTTAAATAATTATAAAAAAAAATAACGAAGAAAATATAATTATCAACAATAATAATAACGTATGGACTACTAATATACATATTATTGCAATTCGAACATTCTCATAATATAATCATAATATAAATTTTAATTAAAATTTTTTTTATATATCAATAGAAAGTATTGTATATAAATTCGATCGAATTATATTTCTTTCGTCGATAATTAAAACGATGCGTCGTTAATACCCAATGACAACGTGCCATGTATCGTATTATACATACGCTAGATGTATACGTATGTATATGTATGAAAATATATAATACATACGTGATGCGAATACTTAAAATGAATATCACGTTTAAAACTTGGCTCTATCTCGGATTTGAGTATCGAGAACGTGAGAGACACATTCCACTATGGTCAACATTAACAAAAATAACAAAAATTCGTAGAGCAATTCGATATATGTGTTTGCTCCACTTTCTTGACTGTTTTTCACATAACATTGATCTTATATGAGAGAAGCGAGAACAAGAAGCATATATGAGAAAGAGAGAGAGAGAGAGAGAGAGAGAGAGACGGATTGTGAGAAGGCATCAAACTGGCAAACGATACTCAAGGGAAGGAAAACGCGTTAGACGGCAAAATGGCACGAATTTGGCTTGGTTAGTCATTCGAGCGAGTCCGAGGATCTCATTCAGCTTGAGATCTTACAGTGAACAACCAACCAACGCACGTAATTACCTTAGTAAAAAAAACCTTTTCAATCAACCTGAAAATAGTCCGTCGGCTCGTCGAGCAACCGCTTTATATCGATCGTTCAGCCATGAAAGTGACTTAAATAGATCTCAATTATTAGAAAATGCCTGCACCGCAATTAGCGTTAATTAATTGATGGCAAAAAAAAAGAAATTGGAAAAAAATTCACAGAAATAATAAAAGCAAAATGAAGACACGAGTGCATATAGTGCTGTTAATTGTTAAAAATTGTTGATCAAATTACTGATTATGATGAAGTAAAGAGGAAAAAAGAAACAACACGAATGATTGATGTAATAAAAATTGTATCATTTTCAATTCTCATTATCGAACATTTCTACGACATTCCAATAGTTATTCGTTCGTTAACAAACGTAAAAAAAAAATAAAATAAAGACAAGAAAGACAGAGAGAGGAAGAATAGAGAAAGAGAAAGGAAAGAAGAAAACTCGTTTCCCATGTTGATGATTAAAAGCGTTCTACGACGCGTTACAAGCACCGAGACGAACAGTGAAATGACGCGAAACTCCGCCCCGGTCAACCGATTCGAATTTTATTCGAGCTTTCTACTTCACCTTTTTCTTTTTCCTCCTTTTGTTTCACAGGTCAACCGTGAAACGTCACACGTACAAACATATACACATAGACATTATACATTATGTTTCCACATTTCCATAGTGAAAAAGAACTCTTCTGAAAGTTCTCCAATGGCGTTACTGTCTAACAATAAATAGATAGAACTTACTACACTTTATATCCGCTTTCTCTTTGACATTTGCTCATACGAATATAACATAACCGAGTCATGTGTCCTTTCGCATCGGTTATCCTGTTCTGCCGAAAGAAAAGAAATGGAAATATGAAAAGAGACAGGCTGCGAAAGAGAAAGGGAGAAAATGACGTTTATGTCTGACTCACGCTTGATATTTCCACTAGAATTTCCTACGCATCGATGAACACCTACGTTACGTGTAACCATTTTTATCACGTATATTGAAATATTTTTTAGATGAATCTTAGAATCGCACATAAAAATCATTATAAGGTAATTAGATACAAAAATATCTTTAGAATGTGAAACTTGCTTTTATTGATCACTTAATAGGTTAATGGATTTACCAATAAATTAGGGAAAGAGAAAAGATGATTCAAAGATTTTTGAAATTTTCAAAGAAATCTAATAACGAAGTTACGAAGAAATTCAAACAACGATTATCGAACAAATTCTTTAATTCATTTATTAAATAGGGTGATTTAAGTTATATCGCGATCAATTAATAATTAATTATCCAACGATTTTTTTAAGTCGTGTAATTCAAAACCTTGCATTTTGTCTAAAGAAAGTACAAGTTTAATAACATTTATTTCTTTTAAGTTCTCGTATTTGAGATTTTGAAGATATTCAAACAAATCGAGGCATTAGACATAGCCTATTTATATATCTATTTAATATTTTGTGAGAATTGTATATAGTTTAAACTTCAATTTCCATTATTCAAGGATGAATCATCAAAAGCACGAAAAATTTCCGTTTTAAATTTAATGGCGTGATCAATTAAAAATTAATTATCTAACAATATTTTTAAGTCGCGTAATTCAAAACCATATTTTTCGTCTAAAGAGCTTACTGATTCAATGAAATTCACTTTCCGTGAGTTCTCCTATCTAAGATTTGGAAAATTTTCAAACAAATCGAAGCATCACACATAGCCTATTTATATATCTATTGAATCCTTTCTGAAAATTGTATGTAGTCAAAATTTCAATTTTCATTATTAAAGATGAATCGTCAAAAACACGAAGGATTTTCTTCTTGAATTTAATGGCGCGATCAATTAAGCATCAACTATTCAACAACTTTTGCAGGTCGCATAATTCAAAACCTTCTTTTTTGTCTAAGGAGACTACGAGTTCAATGAAATTCATTCTTCGTGAGTTCTCGTATTTGAGATATTGAAAATTTTCAAACAAATTGAGGCATTATCACATAGCCAACTTATACATCTATTCAATCTTCTATGATAATTGTACATGGTCCAAACTTCAATTTTCATTATTCGAAATGAATCGTCAAAAGGACGATGGATTTCCGTAATGAATTTCATGGCGAACCAAAGATTCACCAGAAACGTTATTTCAAAATACACGTCTGCTTGAGCATCGATTATATGGAAGTTCTCCTTGTGAGTTCGTAATCAAAAGGCCATAACTATCCTCACGTCAAAGACAGTAAGAGAGATAGAGATAGAGAGGAAGAGGGAGAGGGAGAGAGAAAGAGAGAGAGAGAGACGTAGAGTTCTCATTGATCGTGCATTTTCAAGCAGCAACTGGCAGCAATAGCATCAGAAACGGCAATGGTTTGAGCTTGCTATAAGCGAATTCAAGAAGACGTCTAGTTTGGAAGGGAGTTTCAAGCATGAGATAGCAGAGATAGCGCGATCAACTGATAAATCAAATTGGCAGTACCGTGTACTGTTTCGTATCGTCGCATGCATTGTAGGAATAAGATCTAAGACTTAGGCATCGCTCATCGTCGTCTCCTCGTCGTATTCATCATCCACCTTCTTATCCTCTCTCATCTTCTCTTTATACTTACTCTTAACTCGTTTCGTCTCGTCTCGTCTCGTCTCGTCTCGTCTCGTTTCGTTTCATTGTTGTGTCGATCTTATTGTTAAACTACGCTTAAAGCGATAGCCCCCATCTCCCATTCGAACAATTAAATCCTAATCAAAGGATTAGAAGGTAGAAACGAAGACCTAACCAGGTTACGTCCTCGCACGATGTAGATGTTAACTTTCTCTCTAACGAATTAACTCATCCGGTCTTGATATAAAATTGTTCAGATTGTTGATTAAATCGTGAGTTTGTCTCTGTTGTCGTTATTATCGTATTTAATGAAACATACAAAAGAAGTTGATTAAGAACTTATATTTAAGGGTGAACTGTATCTCTTTTTTTTTCTCTGTTCCTTTTTATTCTTTTTGTATCTATCTTTCTTTCTCTTTCGATATACTATAGTCGTTTATATAAGAACGGGTTTTGGAAGCGCCTTTTCGAACGAGTACTTGAAGCATGAATTATTCTTTTTTTCTTTCTTCCGCAACATGCTTTCGAGAAATGAAAGAAATAGAAGAAGAATGAAAAGGGAGAAGAGAATTCTGTTCGGTTGAATTCGATGAAAACAAAAAATAAAAAGAAGATAGAAAAAGGAAGGAAAGAAAAGATAGAGAAAGAAAGAAAGAAAGAAAGAAAGAAAAAGGAGGAGAAAGTAAAACGGTAAAGAAAGAAAATAGAATGGACCATCGGAGTCATGGAACGGATGGATTGGATGCTTAAAATATTTTCCAGTTGTCTCGATGATCTCTGGCCTTGTATTTCGCTCGTCGATATAATTATTTAAAACGCATGCTGGATATGTAAATGCCTGTAATTGTATTATATTTTTCCAAGATATGCTTCGACTCAATCCAAATAAAAAGAAAAAAAAAACAAGCAAACGAAATCTCAAAGAAAAATGTAAAAGTCGATATATTTCGCTTTTGACAGATTCCATTAAAACTGATGTCACCTTTTTGACGGAACCTGACTTATCTCGATATCGCACAACATTATTCGTTACAAGAAGTCACCGAAAGACAAAGAGAGAGAGAGAGAGAGAGAGAGAGAGAGAGAGAGAGAGAGAGAGAGAGAGATAGTTAAGAGCTACAATTTGTTAAGATATGCTTGGAGAACAAAAGAGGAAGACGTAAAGGGCGGAAGAGAACGAAGGCTTGTCTATTATTATCGCACGTGTTCTCACGTTCGTGCTTGCTATCGCTCGACTTTGAGGCTGTTGTCCCATTTTCTCAGAAGTTCCTTATGGGCGACGAGTTTGTCGCTTATACGCCAAGTTCATAAGTTAAATAAGCATTTCTGTGACGTCTAGAGAGAACGAATGATTTCGTGGAACATATTTCTTTCCCTCTGTATCTCTATTTCTCTCCCTATTTATCTTAATTTTGTTACTATTTGAAATGAAAAGAAAGAAAGAAAGAGAGAGAGAGAGAGAGAGAGAGAGAAAGGGGATATAATGTTGAAAAAGATCGAAAAAACAAAATAATTCTTCTTTACTCTCTCGTTCACAGAATTACATAATCAAATCTTCAATTGAAAAAATATTGTCTCGAAAGGGTCGATTAACTTTATAGCGATCGCTGTCGAATCGCCACCAAGAATTACGAGCTATTGGAACTAGTGACACACCGTAGGCGCCAAGGGTAAACTAACTAACCGAACCAGACGTGCTCTCTAATCGAGACCGATACGGCGCGTTTAAACCGATCCTGGGTAGACTCGCTCGGCCAAGCAGAAGTTTCTGCGAATGTTCGAAAAGCCCGCCGTTCGAAAATTGTACACGGTAAAGAGAGAAACGAGAAATTCAATTTTCCGCTCTGCCAAATTACCGAATGTTAATCGAGTGATTTTCTTTTCCTTCTTCTTTTTTAAGATACTTGAAGGGAAGGATATCTTATAATGAAAATTGAAAGTATCCGAATCTTCGAAATAGTATTTTTTATTTGTTTAGATAAGGCGAGAAAGATGAATAAAAAAAAAAGAAAATAATAATTGGAAGAAAATGAAAGGTGATACGATTACGTTTTTAACGAACAAAAATAGGGACGAATGTAGAAAAGAAAAAAAAGAAGGAAGTGCAATGTATCCGAACGTGTTCCCATCTCTCGTGTGCTCGAAACGAATATTAAAATACGTTTCAACGTACGTACGGACGTAATGTACGTACGTTGGAGAGTACAAAGTAACATTTGACCTATGAACGAAATAAGCAGGACGCTCTCCCGCTTTTCATCTTAAAATAAACGGATAAACGGATCAAGAAGTTTCTGCGCATAGGACGTGAGTATCTTCATTTTGAATCAAAATTTCCGCTTCTATTTCCATGCTTTTATATTTCGAACTGGGATATATCAACTATTTCTATTTTCAATGTTTGTTAAAATCTAAGATTAATTCGTATGTCAAAGTTCGTCAAATATATTAATTAATTAATCGAATTTTCCTTTATTTATTTCAATAGTTTGTAATATTCTTTCGTTTATTAAAAAGAAACTCATTTAAGAATATAATTATTAATTTTTATCATAATCGAATCAAATTCGATTTTCTCGATGATGAAGGGAATACGTACAAGCCAGTCAAAAATATTCAAAAAAAAGAATAATAATAATGATAAAATAATATTGTCTAGTCCGAAGAAATTATATTTTTCCTTTTTTCTTTTATTAAATCTACTAAATAATACAAAACACGTTTACTAGTTTGGCAAAAAAGTTATTCGATTAAAAACATGTGTAGATATATTTTTGTGACTCGTTATCAGTATAATTCTATTTTATGTGAAAGAGACAAAGAAATCTTATACATATAAATACGGAAAGACGAGATGCCTTTGGAGAAAGTAATATAATAACATTTTTTTATATTTGAGAAGTTCTAACTTTATTTCGTTTAATATCTACAATATATATCATAGAATTTTAGTCTTTGTGATTCCTGACTTTCTCGAGAAATTATGAATAAAGATATTTCAAATGATACAGTATTACGTAATCTTCATCCAATGTAATCTGCACGTTCTCATATTGATTGTTTTGTCGTTAAAATAATATTGATGATATCATGCATATTATTAACACTTTCAGAGTAAGTAATTAAACGAAAAATTCTAAAATATCGATATAAAATATACTAAATATACTTTAGAACTAATATTAAATTGCCTCTAATACCTAGTACCTTTTGCAAGCTCAATTTGATCATAATCGATTTTAATCGTTATTCATCTCAACTATTTACAACAATCATTATATATATATATATATATATATATATATATATACACATACATACATACATTATATATATATATATATATGCATATATATATATATATATATATATATATATATATAATATATATATATATAAACGATAACAATAGATATAAACATTCGGCCGAATGATGTTTAGATATAATCGATTTTCTACGTTAGTTCAATACTTTTACAACGAAAATGTTTATTATGAATATTATTAATCAAGTTTGAAATTAGATAAAACACAAATATTTATGAATATCGAGCTTATATGCTAAGTGAAAATAACGATGGAGTTAAAATAATAACATTTAATGTATCGGAAGAAAAGAGAAAAAAGAAAAGAAAAAAAGAAAAACAGAAAAATTTACCCGTCATTAACTTTAAAGGATGACAAATTTTCAAGGGTACGAGTGAAAATACTGGTGTCCTTTTCTCGTCTTAACGAGTCATATACTAGACTCCGGCGAGGTTTAAAGGTTCGAAAGCCCTTAAAAGCTCTGAGCCTGTAGTGGTTAGAGGAAAGAAAAAAAGAGGGAGAGTTTCGCAGCTATAGTAGGTCTTTAAACGAGCGAAAAATCACACACTTTCTACGACGACAACGAGAGGGTCCTTTTCGAAAGGAGGCCCTTTGTCATTATATCGTAATGCCTGGTGGAACACGCCGATATATATATATATATATATATATTATATATTATATATTACTTCACACATCGTCGCACATAATAATCTCGACAAATCGTTACCAAACTTTAATTGATTTCTAAATTAAACGAAAACGTATTTATCGATCTAAGTTATGCTTTAGCGTTAATAAACATAATACATAAACTATATGTCACAATTATATAGTTTAAATATAATAAATTATTACATGGTTGTAATATGTTCAGCAAATAAATCGTAAACGTTTTGATTCTATCAGGAATACGATATCGAACTCGCCGTCAAAATTCAAACTTGATCACCTCATAAATGAATAATCGATATACGCACAAATCGATCTCCCATAACTATTCGTAATTAATAACGCGGATTAACAATGAAAGACTCCTTTATAATCGGATTAAAATACGAGCAGCCAAGCATTGTTTGTTATTACGCACGTTTACATATTCCATTGACGAATCATTAATTACTTTGAAAAATCAATTACTTTTCCTTTTGATTGAAGTGAAGTAACGTATTCATAATAATTTAATTAAATATATACCTACATATGTAGGAGATGAGTACATTGAAATTAAAGTACTTTACTATACGTTAATCGATGTTGGCTAGGTGATTAACACGATACTCTAACGAGCGAACTTTGAAAAATGAAAAAAGGCTAGGAAGAATGTAAAAAAAAAAGTAGTAAGGGAATGGAGAGGAAAAAGGGTAGAAGAAGAATGGTTAAAAGAAAGACAAAAAAAGAAAGAGAGAGAGAGAGAGAGTAGCTAAAAGGGTTAACTGGATTAGCAGCAATCGAAAGGGCCTATAGGGTCGGCAGCTGCCGCTCAGACAGCCGCTTGGCAACCTTTAAGCCCTATACACGATAGCTACATACCACTAGAGCGCGTCTCTGCCGTCACCACAACCACTGCTATACACCCTTGCCGTCGTATACCCTTTTCTCATCCTACCTTATCACACGTTCATCCCCATTCACCAACCCTTTTTTTGTTATTTTCGCTACAACGATCCCGGTCAAACTCTACTAAAAGTACGAGCACATCTGACGAATGAATTTTTTCGGAACAAATTATTATAATCTGTCTTTTTTACTTATTTTTTATTTTCCTTTTTCTTCTTTCTCGAATAATTTATGCGCATAATATCTAATTAGGATATAATTAGTAATATTATTGGAATTATTTAATTGAAGTTCCTTTTTTTTCATTTTTTAAATATAACAATATTATGTAAAAATAATGTAGAATAGGTTACATAATACCTATTTAATTTGTTATAATAGTTATCAATTATCAAACTTGTATATGTGTACGTGTAACTGTGATATAAAAGAATTTTTCATACAATGCATAATTTAGATATTCTTGAAAATGTAGGTACTTTTTAGATGGCTCGCGTGGTATTCGTTCGTTAGGCGAATCTTCTCTCTATTCTCTTTCCTAGAAAAGAGCACACGCCATCGTTGAAGTATATGTAGCACTTGACAGTACTCGCAAAGCACTTCTCCGAAACACTTCTGGCTGATTTTGCACAGCCACAGACAACGCACGGTATATCAACGTAGTAACAAAGCTCTAAGAAATGTGGTACTTCTTAAAGAAGTGAGATAACCGAGATATCACCTACACTGTTCTCTCCTTCTCATTATCTTCTTTCTTTTCCTCTTTTATCTTCCTATCTTTCTTTCTTTTTTCATTCTTTTACTCTTCTTCTTCCTCTTCTCCTTTTTCTTCTTTTCTTCCGTCATTTTCCTTTTTACTTTTCCTTTTAAACGACCTTCAACCGATTATCAACTTCTCAGACAATTTGATTCTTGACATGACTGAAGAACATCTTGGCTCATTTAATCTATCGACTTTGTGATTTATGATCTACGGAAATAGAGAAGTTTAATCTACGTAAGTAACATCTAGGAATAAAAGATACGTTAAACGATAGGACTGCAGTTTATGTAACAATGGACTTGCACTTTCGAAACGAAGCAACTCTATTCTGGTGGTAGGTTAATGTTAAACGAATCGACCTTTAGAATATTCCAGTAGGGAAGATTAAAAAAGTTCAGATTTTCAATTGATCAATATTTAACGAACGATTCGATAATAATAACATTTTCTGCAGATTAAACATTTGAATTCTCGGTCACAACGATCAGCGACCGAACAAACGCTCGTTGAAAAATTTTACTCGAACAGGTTAAATCGAGAGAAAGGAAACTCTACTAGAACTCTCTCTCTCTCTCTCTCTCTCTCTCTCTCTCTCTCTCTCTCTCTCTCTCTCTCTCTCTCTGTCTCTTTCTCTCTCTTTCTCTTTTTCTTTTCCTCTCGCGTTTGAATTTTACGCTCGTTCGAGGTCTCGCCATACCACTTTTCAACGTCAAAATGGTTCGTTAAACGTTGAGAACTTTTCGAAGAGACTGTTTTAAATGAAACATTCTCGTTTCTAAGATTTCTCGGCGAGGAACCTATTCTCTATTATGACGGAACACTGTTCGATCGAAATATTCTATATAAATTCAAATTTACGTGGAAATCTTTTTAACATATTATCGATCAGTTAATCGAGATAATCCCTTTGTTATCTAACGGAACGACGAAACGTTTTTTTAAATTTGCTTGCGACATTTTTTTTAATCCTTCTTTTTCTCGACAATTAATCGCTTTATAATATATTCGAAACACAAACTCGTTTTCATATTTTCGCATGGGTAACCCAAAATTTCTCAGAGTTTTCTCGCATAAATAGCAGAATTCGTATGATATTGTATGATATAATACGAGCCGAGCCCAGAGAAACTACAGAGTTAACGTTCGCAAATTCAACGAACGCCATTGTGACGATTCAGCAGCATAGTTACGAGAAGTCCTATGATTTTGCAGTTTTGAAATGCGGCCGGGACGAGAACGAAGAATACGACGGGAAAACGATAAATTGAAGTTAACCTAACTTTGGTCAAAATCTTCGTTAACGATTAAGGAGCAATGGAAATGTGTAAATCTGTAAAAAAAAAAAAAAAAAGAAAAAAGAAAAGAAAAAAGAATCGAAAAGAATTAACGATAATCATTTTTCTCGCGTTCAATTCTTCTCGAAGTATTCTGTAAGTACGTACTTACATACACAAGGGCGTTTGATTTAAACGGTCTAAAGCAATTTGTCATGAAAGTTCTTTTTCCGCTTGGACTAGAAAAAGCTGAATGAACAGAAAAAGGGAAAGCAAGAAAAAGAAAGAGAGAGAGAGAGAGAGAGAGAGAGAGAGAGAGAGAGAGAGAGAGAGAGAGACAAGCAAGTTTTTCAAATTAACGATCAAACATTTTGTTCGCTGTTCTCTTGACATTCGCCACAAAACGATTATCTTCCTATCAAGCTATGTCCCAACTTGTTTTCCAACTTCCTATTATGGTCTAAACAATTCCCGTGCTGTCGTCATGTCACTCGAAAAATAGAATTCATTTCGGAAAAGCTTTTATCATCTAATTCATTTGAATAGAATTGGTCAAAGTAATCTGCTACGTAGGAAACGAAATGGAGCGTTTAAAATTCCAATGATCGTTTTGATTTGAGATTGTTCTCGATTTTATGCCTCCCCTGATTCTCTCTCCCTCTCTCTCTCTCTCTCTCTCTCTCTCTCTCTCTCTCTCTTTCCCTGTCGTATTCCACCCTTTCTCGTCGAATTTTCAACCTAGTTTCATAGTCCTCTCTTTCTTTCTCCCTCATCTCTCTCGTTGTCTATTTCTATTGTCTCTCTCTCTCTCTCTCTCTCTCTCTCTCTCTCTCTCTCTCATTCTCTTTCTCTTTCTCTCTACACCTCTGATTACGACAACCGACCCACATTCGTCCTATCCTCTCATTTCGTTTCGGCGATCCCACGGAATGTCCGCAATTAAACCGACCTTTACCTTACCCGCTTTCCGGTTGATACTGTTTTATAACGAACCCCTACGCCCGGACATACATGTCTTCTACGAAAAGGGAAATATTCAACACGTCTCGACTGTCGCTTCTATCACTTTTATAGAAATGAGTGTGTGCAAATATAAGTTATTACGATTGTAAATTGATGCTTCATTAAGATATTTGTGTTTTATGTTACTGAGAGTTTAAAAATTAAAAAAAGAGAAGAAAGAAAAAAGAACATAGGTTATACATGTCTGTCACAATTTTATAATATATAATTTATTGGGAATATAATAAAACCTGTGTCTCTCTCTCTCTCTCTCTCTCTCTCTCTCTCTCTCTCTCTCTCTCTCTCTCTCTCTCTATCAAATTACGTTCAATGAGAATGTTAATTGAATCACGTACCGCAAAAAAACTCGACACAAATTGTCTAATTTTCAATTATAACATTGTTTTTTTTAATTAAATAAAACTCATTACGTATGATATAATTTTTCTTGGTCGATATAGGAACAGTGCATTATTTCTCAACGATTGCTTTGTACTACAATTATCTAAAAGAATAATAAAACACTCGTCGACTTACACATATCCATGTACGATTCATACCTACCGATATGTATATATGTAGGTACACATGTCGTATAAGGGTAAATTGAATTTATACGCATTCGTCCGCGAAGCCGGCGAAGTAATTTGAAAACGGGTTTACGTTTCCGTAGCGTTTTAATTCCATCGGGGATTGAAGCAGCCTCGTGCTCTTCCGTCCTGGACAAAATTTTGGGATTACTACGGCTACATCGCGAAATATCGTTACGTTGATCACAAATTTATTCTTCGTTCGTGCCACACGCGACACGAAAACGATATTTACCGAGCGAAAAATATCATAGCTTCCTAACAAGATTATTTTTCATTAGTCGAGTTATCTTCCGCAAAACTCTAGGGAATTGTTTTGAATAAACAAAGATCGAATTTTTCATCTATCGGATTTAATAACAATAATTTATTTAAAAAAAAAAAAGAAATAGAAAGTAAAATTAAAAAAAGCAACAATATCTCCATCGAAAAGAATACATAATTAAACATGTTAATTATATACTCATATAGTTAGGAAGCTATTGGCATCAATCAAACTCACTGGTCACGTTCGCAATATATCCCGACTATGAACAAGAGGTCGAATTTTCGTGAGATCTTTTCAAGGGTAGTAGATAGGGTCGATTGTCGACTATGTTGCACAGAGGTAACCGACTTGAAAATTTGATCCGGAAGGGTAGTTGGTACTAATTTTCACCAGAAAACGAAAGAAAGGAAGAGAACAAGATAGAGAGAGAGAGAGAGAGAGAGAGAGAGAGAGAGAGAGAGAGAGAGAGAGAAATAGAGAACTAGAGAAAAGGATCTAAACTTCTTGAAGTGATATTCCTGTGTTACATCGCTACGTGTTACCCTTTCTCGACCTCGTTATCTCGGAAAATCGAAATCACCACGTAGAAATAGTTGTCCGCATAATTGGCTTTGATAGAGAAAGAGAAATATCGAAGTGGGAGAAACAAGTAACTAGGTGTGTTGTGTCCGCACGCCTTTATGTATTTACGTATGTATGTATGTACGCATGTGTGTAGCTTTATGAACAAAAAAAGAGAAGATGAGGGATGAGAAAAACTACAATTTCTATCGTTCAGTTTGTGAGATTTGAAGCATAAGCTATGTAACGAACAAGCATCCCTTTACATAAGAGAAATGGTTTAGAAAGATTTCGCTGATCGAAGTTTCAAGATTAGTCACTCGAATCGTTCTATCCCACGAAAAATAAATCACAAGTTCTTTACGCGATATCGATAGCAAAGAAATAAATTTACGTCTTGTAGAATCGATTTGTTCGATTATTCCATACCAAATGTCTACTCCCTTTTTCGTTCTTCTATTTTCTAAATGCTCGTGACATTTTCTTTCATCGTCGTCGTCGTCGTCGTCGTCGTCGGCCCGTGAAATTTTGATGAGCTAAACCAGTCGGATTTCATACGGAATAATCGTGCCCCTTCGGGCGAAGCATTCGCGTCGATAAAATTTAAAAAGTAATCGTTGATATCGCTCGTTGTTCCGCTTATTTTTAATCTCGAGTAAAAATCCATGAACTCTGATATTTGTAGAAATCGTTTTTCACTAAATTGCAATATTTTATATCTTCTATCTGTCCTCTTTTATTTATCATTTGGGAATACATTTTCGAACGGAAGCGCTAACGCTGCCGCAAAGCTGAAGTATTTTTATTAAAGGAACCCCAAAATTTCCATCGAATTCGATACATTTTATGCGTAAAAATCACATGAGAGCTAATTCAACGATGCGGTTAAAAATAAAATCGATAAAATGTTCAAACTGACATATAAGCTTTATCGTGGCCAATCGAGTAGGTACAGTTATTCCCAATTTCCCGAAGAGCAAATTGTCTTCTCAACTCGAAAAACCCTCTCTGATGTATTTTCTAAGCGGATTACTAAATGAACACTCGACCCTACTTCATGAAATAAGTTTAGCCCTTGTACGCTTTTGGACGTCTTTTCTCTCCTTTTTTTCTTTAGCTTTCCTTCTTTCTCTCTCTCTCTCTCTCTCCTCCCTCCCTCTCTCTCTTTTTTTCTTTCTCTTCTTCCTCTACCTGTTTCTAACGCTACCTAGCCAGGGATGAAAAAAGTTACGTCACGTCTATGCCTTCGACTTGATTCAATTTCGATATCCTTCTGATTTCCCATAGGAATTTATTGGCATGGGCGTATCTAGAAAGTCACTAACGGAAAGGAGAAGCAACGTATGCTACCAAATCACCCTAGTCCTCTTTCCCAATTTCCCACATTTCTACATTTAGAGATTCAATGTCGGAAACGAGTCGAAACCGCTCTGATTTACGTGAAAGTTTGAGCTCGCATCAAGAAGCTTTGCCAAACGACGAGAACAAACGAATTCATGTGCTTGTTAAAATTAATCACGCGACAACTACGAAGAGTCAAAGCTCTCGTCAATTCTCGTTAATTCCCCTCTTTGCTCCCTTCTCTTTAATTTTCTGAATGAGTCGAACATCGCTTGTTCCGCGTAATATTAGCAAAATTAGCCTTTATCTTTTCCCTGAGGACTTAACTATTTCTCCTTTCTCTTAAGCTATTTAAAAAGTCCATCCATTCGTACGTGTGTAATATTATTAACGAGTTTTTTAAAATCGTCAAGATTTAGAGTCAGTAAAAAAGAGAGAGAAAAAGAAAAACGAAAAGAAATTTACGAACAGGGCTCGATCTCTCGAACTTGTGTGAATTCAACCTAAAAAATTATTAATCGGCGCTCGATAACTATTAATTGATCGGGTTGCGTTTGATTTATATTAATTAAACGTAAAAGTTGCTATTTCAATTTCGAATATCACGGATCTTTCTTTAGTGCATATCTATGTAGAAGGAGAAAATGTGCTCTCGGCTGAACGTAAAACGATAATACCACTTGGCTTGCCTTACCGATGATCCGCATTTCCATAATTCACTCCGCAACTTAATTTCCGTCGTCTTAACGTTGGTAGAGGGCAGACAGTAACCCGTCTCCTCATTCTCCTCATCGTCCTCCTCCTTCTCTGTCTCCTTCTGCTTCCATTCTTCCTTGCAGTATGATATTGAATACTTAATGCTAGTTTGATAAGAATGTTATTGAGTCTCGACGTATTTTCCTTGTACATACAATATATCTACGTAGATTTTTGCGCGCGTATGTATTTAACGAATTAATCATCGATAATCAAACAGCTCTAAAATAATACAATAACATTTATGTTAGTACAATTTTTGGAAGAAAAGAAAGAAAACAACAAAATATTCAAAATCGTATTTCGAATCGATCTTTTTTCGAAAGAAGACGAAGAATTATTTTATTAACGATCATAAGCATTCTCCGAATGGCATAAAGCGTACGAAGCCGACGTTTTGGCGGGCTATTTGAATTCAAACACGAATTTATAACTTCCCACCGACTAACGACCTTTTGTATGCGATCGCATTATTAACGTTTGCGCGTACATCTCTTTTACTCTCTCTCTCTCTCTCTCTCTTTCTCTCTGTATGTGTATGCTTCTTTATTGCACATTTCATACGCATAGCACGACACAGACATATTTTATCAGAAACGAGAACAATCCGCAATAGTTGCAAATAGATGTTCGTCGTTCATTATAACTACTCTTCTCGCTTCTATTCTCTCAGTGTCTCTCAGTGTTTCTCACTTTCTCTCTCTCTCTCTCTCTCTCTCTCTCTCTCTCTCTCTCTCTCTCTATCTATCTCTCTCTCGATAGCCGAATTCTACCGGCAGTAACGAGCGAATTTTAGTGGAAAACACTCGAAAACGTATTGCTCATTCTTCAGTCTATTCTTTTTGTTTTTCTGTTGTCCCATTTTTTTATTCTCTCTCTCTCTCTCTCTCTCTCTCTCTCTCTCTCTCTCTCACTCTCTCTCTCTCTCTCTCTCTCACTCTCTCTCTCTCTCTCTCTCTCTCTCTCTCTCTCTCTCTCTCTCTCTCTTTTTCAGCATTACAAAAAACGCTAAAATTAACACATATAAAAAAAGCCACGATTTATAATTCCGATCAAATTAATACGGATATCTTTTGAACAATCGAAAATCAATCGTGCTCGTATTTTTACGATTACCGATCGGATGTTGGATAATAGAATCAAATTTGTCTACACGTATATATAGATCGTGTACATATATACATAGATGTACCTATATACAATCTATATATTGCACTTGCATATACATTGTTCAAAGTCAATTTTTACAGTGTCATCGATTAATTACTATATTTTAAATTCCATTAAAGAAAAAAAAAGAAGATAGAAAATATCACGACAGATTAATCGATCAAGATTCTGACCAATGTCACGCATTTCGTTAAATCGTATAGGTAATATCATTACGGTCGTTCGTCTTTAACATAATTTTACATTCTTGATGTTCCAACAAAAGTCGAATCATTAAAAGTACTAACAATTTGAATAATATAGGATATCAAATATCTATTTTCTGCAATAAAGTATAAATCTTCGATAAATTTAGGGAAAAAAGGAGTATAAAGAAACAAACGTTCAGTATCTACTGAAGCGAAAATAAAGAAAAAATAAACGAATAGAAAAATGCAATTGATAATACCTTCTTATTCCTTTCACCTTTCACTATTCCCTGTAGTTTTCTATCCTGTTCAATTTTATTCTCATCGCGTCGTCCTCCTTTCAAAACTCCATATAGTATATATCTCGCAACGTCAGCAAATTGCCAAACCATTATTGAATCTCATTTAAAGGAAAATCAGTATCGAAGATACCTCCAGGTGGGTCATTAGCATAGGTTATTACTTCGATATCACGAAGAGAGAGAGTAAACTAAATAGATAAATAGAGAAAGAGAAAGAGAGAGAGAGAAGGGGGGAGAAAGTAAGAGGAAGTAGAACTCAAATGAACTTAAAGCCCACTCGAAACAGTGGCCATTGTTCGAACGAGAAGTGATATTCGCATTACTGTACACCGAGACTACCAGTTTCAAACTGCTTATTCCAACTTCGAAGAGATACTGATTGCTTTTCCAATATTGATTTCAGTCATTTCATTAATCACGAATAAACGTTCCACGCATATAAATGACAGTAAACAGAGAGAGAGAGAGAGAGAGAAAGAGAGAAATAGGGGGAAGAAAGAAAATGAGATAAATCCTGGTTCGTTCTCGTTTTCGTACAAACGAATCACGTATATGTGCTATAATTTTATAGATACCGATTTGAATGTCGCGAATATACGTATTTCAAAATAACAAGAAAGAAAAGAAAAACGCAAAGATATTGTCGTTCTATTGCGTGAATGAGCTAATTGTAAAAATACGTAGACGTTTTTGAATTTTTTCAATACTGTACTATGAATAATGCCAGTGGAAGTATGTATCAATGGTAGACTCCTTTATTTTTCATTCATTTTCATTCGCACGACTGGAAAATCGTTTGTCGCCCAATTTTTCTGTCGACTCGAAAATTGATAGTTTCTCTCTCTCTCTCTCTCTCTCTCTCTCTCTCTCTCTCTCTCTTTCTCTATCTATCCATCCATCTAGTTACCCACGTATGTATTCAATGGTAAAGATACGAATTAGAATATACGTAACACCAAGGATAATTTCGTTTCCCTATTTCGAGGAATAAGTTGATTTTCACAGAAAAGAATATTGACTGACTGAATATTGTTGACTTACTGCGAAAAAACGAAGTAGACACGACCACCTCGGTAGAAGGTGGGATAGACGTGCTCTTGGTTACGCACAATGTTGTTGCACGTTCGGCCAATATTTGCGAAAAGTGTGTGATGTACATACATACGAATGCA